>OY744536.1:15445532-15648032 GCA_963556195.1 Sepiola atlantica | reverse complement strand
TGTATATATATATATATATATTAATGATATATGTATATATATATATATATTAATGAGATATATGTATATATATATATATATATTAATGATATATGTATATATATATATATATATTAATGATATATGTATATATATATATATATATATTAATGAGATATATGTATATATATATATATATATATTAATGAGATATATGTATATATATATATATATATATTAATGAGATATATGTATATATATATATATATATATTAATGAGATATATGTATATATATATATATATATTAATGAGATATATGTATATATATATATTAATGAGATATATGTGTATATATATATTAATGAGATATATGTGTATATATATATATTAATGAGATATATGTATATACAGGGTGGGCAAAAATAAGTGTCCTATTTTTAAAAATTCATAACTTTTTTATTTATTGATTTTTTTAATTTATTTTTTTAGAATAAGTAAAGGACCCCTTCCGAAGGAAGCATGAGCCGTATTAGCCCTAAGGAACGTACCCTCATTTAGAAAACATTATTTTTGCTTAAAAAACTCAAAACAGTGTAAAAAACAATACTTTAGTTTTTGTAAGTTTTAAGAAGTGTTTTTCGGCTAAAATTTGTTTTGTTTATTTCAAAAAATCTCGGAAGGGTCAGTCTACACACACATAAAGTTTGGTGAGTTTAACTTTTATTTTGTGGAAGTTATTCAAATTCAAGTTATTCAAATTTAAAGATAGGACCCTTTATTTTGGCCCACCCTGTATATATATTAATGAGATATATGTATATATATATATATATATATATATATATATATATATTAATGAGATATATGTATATATATATATATATATTAATGAGATATATGTATATATATATATATATATTAATGAGATATATGTATATATATATATATATATTAATGAGATATATGTATATATATATATATATATTAATGAGATATATGTATATATATATATATATATTAATGAGATATATGTATATATATATATATATATTAATGAGATATATGTATATATATATATATATATTAATGAGATATATGTATATATATATATATATATTAATGAGATATATGTATATATATATATATATATATATATTAATGAGATATATGTATATATATATATATATATATATATATATTAATGAGATATATGTATATATATATATATATTAATGAGATATATGTATATATATATATATATATATATATATATTAATGAGATATATGTATATATATATATATATATATATATTAATGAGATATATGTATATATATATATATATATATATATTAATGAGATATGTATATATATATATATATATATATATTAATGAGATATGTATATATATATATATATATATATATTAATGAGATATGTATATATATATATATATATATTAATGAGATATGTATATATATATATATATATATATTAATGAGATATGTATATATATATATATATATATATATTAATGAGATATGTATATATATATATATATATATTAATGAGATATGTATATATATATATATATATATATATTAATGAGATATGTATATATATATATATATATATTAATGAGATATGTATATATATATATATATATATTAATGAGATATGTATATATATATATATATATTAATGAGATATGTATATATATATATATATATATATTAATGAGATATGTATATATATATATATATATATATTAATGAGATATGTATATATATATATATATTAATGAGATATATGTATATATATATATATATATTAATGAGATATATGTATATATATATATATATATTAATGAGATATATGTATATATATATATATATTAATGAGATATATGTATATATATATATATATATATTAATGAGATATATGTATATATATATATATATATATATATTAATGAGATATATATATATATACAGTATCTACAATAAGTGAGTACACCCAACGAATCTTTTACTTTTTACTTCATAGAACTTTAATTTTTCGTAGGATTTAAATGAAACTCGGTGTGAACATAGCCATGTAGTGGTTTAATAGCTTTATAAACTATGAAGGAACAAATATCTTGTCAATGCAAAAGAATTGAACAAAAACATTTGGAACAAGTAACAAAAAGTGAGTACACATGAGCATTTTAAACAAATAATCTTATTTTTAATACGTTGTATGACCTCCATTGTTATCAATAACAGCAGACAACCTCCTAGGCATTGATTCGACTAGTTTATGACATGTGTCCGCCGGAATTGCGTTCCATTCACATTTGATGACCTACTTCAGTTCGTTATTATTTCTCGGATATTTCCCTTCAATTTTCCGTTTCAGATGCTCCCACAAATGCTCTATTAGGTTCAAATGAGGTGACATACTCGACAATGGTAAGGTATTAACCCGTTTACTGTCTAAGAACGCCTTAGTAGCCCGAGATGTGTGCTTAGGGTCGTTATCTTGCTGGAAAACTCCACGTCTGCCAACACTTGTTAGACTTGGTAACATTTTTTCCTCCAATATCTGGCAGTAGAGTTTGGAATCCATTTTTCCTTCGATGAAAGCAAGTCGTCCAACTCCTTTGGCACTCATACACCCCCAAACCATTAAGCTCCCACTTCCATGCTTTACAGTTGGCACGACACACTTATCTTTGTAAGCTTCCCCTTTTCGTCGCCACACACGCTTAACGCCATCTAATCCAAATAGATTTATTTTTGTCTCATCAGACCAAAGGATTTTGTGCCAAAACTGCATGTCTTTGTCTTTATGTTCATTAGCAAATTCATAGCGCTTCTTTTTGTGAGAAGTTTTAAGAAGAGGCTTCCCCCGAGGCATGCAGCCTTTAAACCCATCTTCATGGAGAATGTTGCGCACTGTCTGAGCACTCACAGTTACGTTTAAATTGTGCAAAATTTCTTCTGCGATGCTAGCAGCACTCCGACGTCTGTGTCCCTCTATTAGTTGTTTGATGCGCCTCTTAGTTCGATCAGAAAACTTATTTGGTCGACCGGGACGGCGGCCATTTTTGACGGTTCTAGCTTTTTTGTACCGTTGAACAACTATTGCTACCATATTTCGGCTGATATTTACATTGTCACTAATTTCCTTATATGAATGACCACTCTTGAATAAATTAACAATAGTTTCACGAGTTTTTTCATCTAAATCATTGTCATGAGGAGCAATTTCCAAGAATAAACGGACAATTGAAGGAAAAAATCCGAGAAATAATAACGAACTGAAGTAGGTCATCAAATGTGAATGGAACGCAATTCCGGCGGACACATGTCATAAACTAGTCGAATCAATGGCTAGGAGGTTGTCTGCTGTTATTGATAACAATGGAGGTCATACAAAGTATTAAAAATAAGATTATTTGTTTAAAATGCTCATGTGTACTCACTTTTTGTTACTTGTTCCAAATGTTTTTGTTCAATTCTTTTGCATTGACAAGATATTTGTTCCTTCATAGTTTATAAAGCTATTAAACCACTACATGGCTATGTTCACACCGAGTTTCATTTAAATCCTACGAAAAATTAAAGTTCTATGAAGTAAAAAGTAAAAGATTCGTTGGGTGTACTCACTTATTGTAGATACTGTATATATATATAAAATTCAATTAAAGAGTTTAGTGATGAAAATGCTATTTCAAATTTAAGAGTGACAGACTAACTGAAAAACAAAGCCTCTTATAATAAGATGAATCCATTCAGTCTGTGCACTTAACAATAAAAATGCTCTTTCAAAAATATGGCAGACCAACGAAAATAAGGTTTTAAACTTGAGCGTGACAGACCAACGAAAATAAGGTTTTAAACTTAAGCGTGACATACTAACAGAAATGATATTTAAAACTTAAGCATGACAGACCAATGAAAATTAGATTTAAATTTGAGCATGACAGACCAACGAAAATGAGATTTTAAACTTGAGCGTGACAGACCAACGAAAATGAGGTTTCAAACATGAGCGTGACAGACCAACGAAAATAAGATTTTAAACTTGAGCGTGGCAGACCAACAAAAATGAGGTTTCAAACATGAGCGTGACAGAACAACGAAAATGAGGTTTTAAACTTGAGCGTGACAGACCAACGAAAATGAGGTTTTAAACTTGAGCGTGACAGACCAACGAAAATGAGGTTTTTAACTTGAGCGTGACAGACCAACGAAAATGAGGTTTTAAACTTGAGCGTGACAGAACAACGAAAATGAGGTTTTAAACTTGAGCGTGACAGACCAACGAAAATGAGGTTTTAAACTTGAGCGTGACAGACCAACGAAAATGAGGTTTTTAACTTGAGCGTGACAGACCAACGAAAATGAGGTTTTAAACTTGAGCGTGACAGACCAACGAAAATGAGATTTTTAACTTGAGCGTGACAGACCAACGAAAATGAGGTTTTAAACTTGAGCGTGACAGACCAACGAAAATGAGGTTTTTAACTTGAGCGTGACAGACCAACGAAAATGAGGTTTTAAACTTGAGCATGACAGACCAACGAAAATGAGATTTTAAACTTGAGCGTGGCAGACCAACGAAAATGAGGTTTCAAACTTGAGCGTGACAGACCAACGAAAATGAGGTTTTAAACTTGAGCGTGACAGACCAACGAAAATGAGGTTTTAAACTGAAGACTGATAGAACAATGAAAACTACTAACTGTATAGATTAAGTAACAATAGAGGCATTAATGATAGTTCTAGAAACCTAGTCGAATATAGAGCATACTATTTGGCCAAAAGGGAAGCATTTAGAGTGAGATAGCTAGTAAACACATCCTCAGATGGACCAACAACCAAATTAGGAATAAGATCAACATAAGCCTCTGGGTCAACTCCAATCCACTATAGATTAATTCAAAGCTATTCCGAATAAGAAGCGATGTCACTTGACCCTGTTTATCATTGCAGATTTTTAACCCTCTATCACAGAAGACATCTTAGACAAGACTTTAAACTTTGCGTAGTAGAACAATAACATCAGCACCCGGGAACTTGAAACCATTAAGAATACTCGAAGTACCCTCCTCTTCTTCGACAACAAGACCTTAGTTAAAAAATCCAACCCCAAAGACTTCTTTGATGTTCCTATCGAATCATACGATAGTATGAACATAAGCGACTTGATAGGGTTATTTGTCCTAGACTTCCTGGGGGACAGGTTCCTGGATCAGTCCTTTGGCCTTTACTAGGATGATGAGTTGTGCTTCTCCTTTGGCTGCAATGACCAAACACTGGATAGATTTTGTAAGCAGTTGACAAAAGACGTTAAAGACCTAAGCTTCAAGATCGCAAGTGAGAGAAACCTGTCAAATGTCAGCTGCTTAGACATAAACCGGGATTTGAGGAACGGCTCTTTCAAACCATACCACACAAGCCCAATGAAAAACTGAGATACTTAAATGCACTTAACTGCTCTCCCCGTCCACACCAAAAACCTAATTCCCAACACCAGTCCCCGAAAATCCAGATTGTCATCTTATGCCTCCATATTCAACCAGGCAGCACCTTACTATAAAGAAGCACTCTGTAAGAATGGCTTTAGAGAAAATATATCCTTTATCCTGAACCAGACCTCTAGCAACAATAAGAAAAATGGGAAAAGAAACATTATTTGGTTTATCTCCTTTCTCACTCAATATCCGATTCGACATAGGCAGAATGTTTCTTAATCTAATAGATAAGCATCTTTCCCCATCTAGCAGCCTCCATAAATTGTTCAACAGAAAGAAAATCAAGACTAGCTACTCCTGTGCCCCATCTATGAAAGCATTGATCACATCCAAGGGAATAATAACAGACACATCCCTTGCATGTTCCTGTAAACCAGGAGTTACCTGCTTCCTAGGCAGCAATTGTTTGGTGAGGTTCATCATGTACAGGGCAACCATCTCAGCAGACACAATAGCAGAGAGAGAAGAAACATACATTGGTATGACGCAGGGTAGCTTTAAACAGTGACTCTACAGACACAGGACATTCTTCAGATACGGCGACAAGAAATGTTAGAAGTCAAATTTTCAAGAGCTGTACCAATTGGAAAAAATAGCCCTGTCCAAGTGGCTGGACGGTGATACACATGAGACACCAGATACATAACGCTGGCAATACATCCCAACAAACCGACTAGTCACACCTCACACACCTAATTGCGCCTTTATCTCCAAATATCCCTTTCCTTTCAGCTACAGTTTCAGAGTTCAGTCAACCCCTTCCTCTTCCACTCTAATGGAATCAGGCACTTTCCCTTACCAAATACCCTCGCTTATCCTTTCTCATGACCCTTTTTCGGGCTCTTTCCTCCAGACTAACCCCCACTATTATGGCTGGAACTTCTTGAAATAACTTTCCAGACTTCTTTCTGAAGAGCTACAATTTTGTTTTTCCTTCATTTCACTGGATGCCATGACAGACTGATGATTGCACCTGCCATCTGCTCATTGCGTGAAAGTAAAGGTCTGAGAGCGAATGTTACCAAGACCAAAGAAATAATCAGTGGTTGTAATGTTGGAAAACCTTTGCAAAGAAAATATTTTCCCCTGCTCAGTTTGTGGAAAGGAGTTGAGACCAAATTAAATGTTGTTCATACTTGTAAACATTGGGTACAAAAAGTGCAGTGGAATTACAGGTGGTTTGAGAGATGATAATCAGTTTGTGTGCAAAAAGTCTAAGACAACCTTGGTGATACCATTGGAGCACAGGGAGGAGCAGGTACTAGTGTGATTGCAAGAGTTAAGAATGGGTGGAGTAAGTTCAGGGAACTTTTGCCATTACTAACCAGCAGAGCGTTACCACTGTTAACCATGGGAAGAGTCTATCAGGAATGTGTGCACAGTGTGATAATGTATTAAAGTGAATCTTGACAGTGAATTTGTTGGTTTGGTCACATTGATGTAGAACAGTTGAGATATGAGGGTCGGTTGAGAGGGGAATACTAAAAAAACATGCTAGGAAGTGATAGGGATGAATTTGAGAGAAATGGGGAAAAATAAAGACCTGGCCAGGGATAGGTTAGCGTCAATTTCTGAAATGATTTTATATAGTTCAGGTCAGTTCTTATGGGAAGACTGAATTGAAGATGGAATTTTTGTGTAGTTATTTGAATTTGTTCAAATATGCTTTGAATTTCCCAGAAATGCGTGTAAATTTTCTTCTTTGCTTCGATATTGACATTAAATTGGGTTTACTTTCGGCAGCCTTGTAACTCACGCTTAAATTATTTTGTCCTTTAGTCCTCACATTTCATGAGCGATGTTTCTGACGAAGGAGGGAGAATTGCTGTTTTCTGGGCCGGAATCTATCCATCTAACACTTATCATTGGCTAGTTTTTGACCTTGAAGTGATCATTTTTTTTAGATCCCTACATCAAGTGGTTTTATGCCTTGTCTGGAGCGATTTCCATAAAAAAAAAATTTTTTAAATTACAGTGTGATATAACTGATCTATAACTATATATATATATATATATATAATATTAATAATAATATTTTATAAATAAATATTAAATTATATTTACCTACAGACGACGTCGTTTCGAGCTTTTTACTCTCATCAGTGTAGGCAAATGATAATTTCAGATGGTCATAAAATGCGAACCCGGTTCACAAAGCCACCTTAGACTCCGCATGCTTTCACTTTCATATATATATATATATATATATATATATATATATATATATATTACTATTTAATGTATCCACATAAAATCTTATAAGGAGATATAATTTTTTATGTATCAATTTTCAGTATTTACTTCAACAATGCTCGATACGTAAGTAGAGCTAGGTAGTAAGCTATGAAAATATATTTATGGCAATTAAGCTACACAGAGGCTCTCGCATTTCATTTTAGCCTGAAAATTCCCCCCGGGGATGAAATGCGAGAGCCTCTGTGTAGCTTAATTGCCATAAATATATTTTCATAGCTTACTATATATATATATATATATATATATATATGAGATGACAACAGAAGCTGAAGTCCTTCTGTGCTTGAAACCGATGGTACGAATGTTGTACTAATTTTTCTGTACAAAAATAAATTATATATATATATATATATATATATAAAGAGGCACATACATGAGGAGGGAGAAGACAGAGATGGTCTAGTATGAAATCACAAAGTATTCTGAAATCCTTTGAATCTGTCTATGAATGTTTTAGATGATGTTATTTTTTTTTCAGAATAATTATTACCAATTTTTACCTACATAGTTCTATCAAAAATTTTGACAATATTTGCTGTTTTGTTTGAAATACCATTTTCTCTGTATCAGATACCTTGCTAAAATCCAAGTATATAATACCGTACTATCCCCCCTCCATCAAATATTAATTAATAGTATGAATACTTTCCAAAATATTAGATAATGCTGATTTACCATGGATGAAACCATGTTGATTACAATTTATACCATCTTTTATAAAAGTTAATATGTGGTTTGTAATTTTTTTTTTTTTTCAAATCTATTAGAAATATTCTGATAATCTGTGAATAAATGACAATCAAAATTTGCTATTTTGATTGTCATTCACTTACAAATGGATTCGAATATAGGAATTCCTGGTATGTTCTTATATTTCAAAAGTTCAATTAGATAACATTAACATGGCTTTCAGATTCAACACAAAATATATTACTAAAACTCTCGTAAACCCCTGACAACTGTATTTATTTACTCCTCTCCAGGAGTTAGGCACAAGGCCAGTTTTATCTTACTCCCACAAGTAAGATGTGACCCAAGGTCGGGTCGGGAAGTGGGGTTTAAAAATTGCCTGGGCAGCCCCGTCGGCATTCCCCGGTAGGGGCGCCTCAGGCAGTAAGCAATAAACTTACTCCTCCTCAAAGAGGGGAGGCAAAGCCTGGGAGGGTGGACCTCCTAGAACTGCACAGGACAGACCCATAGACAGGTGTAAACCAAGCCCCGAAGGTCAAGACAATACCAGTTTATGGGGTGTAGTATCCATCGGAACAGATACTACACTTTGATCTTGTAGACCAATGTAATTTATGAATGTCCAGAAGTCTTTATTTTTATTTTGCTTCTTTTTTTTATTTTTAAATCGCATAAATACTTTCGAGATGTCAAATCAGTAAACAAGCCGATAAAGAGAGGGCGGGGGTTTACTGATTCCATGACGAATGCAGGGAGGGAAAAAGTGGTTGCATAGTGTCAGCCTTGCGTGCGAGCAAAAAAGAGAAGAGAATGAATATTAATTGATTAATATTAAATTTTAAAAAATAATCATTCAATGTGTAATTATCAAAGTTACGTTGACACGAGAAACACACACACACACACGAGAAACACACACACGCGCGTGAACTTGTCTCATAATTTTATTAATACATAGATATATTCTCAGTTGAAATCATTTCAAATATGACGAAATCTACGCCAGTGAATTCTTTCTTTAAAACATAGTCTCACGTGATGCACCTTCGACTTAATGTATTTTTGATTTGTCGTATTCTTGCTGTTCAACAGCGAAACGATTTACAGAGATACAAAAAAATAAATATATATATAGAAGTCATTCTCCTGAAAGTATCCAAGTGATTCTTTGTTCTTCTCAAACTATCACGTGACCAAAGGAAGAACATTCCTTTTTCTTTTCCTCTTTCATTCTTTTGTTCATTATCTTCCATCAACAGCGTTTGAATTTTTTGTGTTGCAATAATGGAAGAGGTACAACAGCAAAACGAGATAACACAGCGCTAATATTGTTAGATTACCATATCATAGTATTGTTACATTTTTTACATATCATAGTATTGTTACATATTTTACATATAGTATTGTTACATATTTTACATATCATAGTATTGTTACATTTTTTTTTACATATCATAGTATTGTTACATTTTTTTACAGATTACCATATCATAGTATTATTACATTTTGTTACAGATTACCATATCATAGTATTGTTACACTTTTTTACAGATTACCATATCATAGTATTGTTAGATTTTGTTACAGATTACCATATCATAGTATTATTACATTTTGTTACAGATTACCATATCATAGTATTGTTACATTTTTTTTTACATATCATAGTATTGTTACATTTTTTTACAGATTACCATATCATAGTATTATTACATTTTGTTACAGATTACCATATCATAGTATTGTTACACTTTTTTACAGATTACCATATCATAGTATTGTTACATTTTGTTACAGATTACCATATCATAGTATTATTACATTTTGTTACAGATTACCATATCATAGTATTATTACATTTTGTTACAGATTACCATATCATAGTATTGTTACATTTTGTTACAGATTACCATATCATAGTATTATTACATTTTGTTACAGATTACCATATCATAGTATTGTTACATTTTGTTACAGATTACCATATCATAGTATTGTTACATTTTGTTACATATTACCATATCATAGTATTATTACATTTTGTTACAGATTACCATATCATAGCATTATTACATTTTGTTACAGATTACCATATCATAGTATTGTTACATTTTGTTACAGATTACCATATCATAGTATTGTTACATTTTGTTACAGATTACCATATCATAGTATTGTTACATTTTGTTACAGATTACCATATCATAGTATCGCTACATTTTGTTACATATCATAGTATTGTTACATTTTGTTACAGATTACCATATCATAGTATTGTTACACTTTTTTACAGATTAACATATCATAGTATCGTTACATTTTGTTACATATTAACATATAGTATCGTTACATTTTGTCACATATCATAGTATTGTTACATACTGTTACAGATTACCATATCTTAGTACAGTTACATTAGTATTGTTACATTTAGTTACATATAGTATTTTTACATTTTTTTACATATCATAGTATTGTTACATTTAGTTACATATAGTATTGTTACATATTTTTAACATATCATAGTATTGTTACATTTTTTTACATATCATAGTATTGTTACATTTTTTTACATATCATAGTATTGTTACATTTTTTTACAGATTACCATATCATAGTATTATTACATTTTGTTACAGATTACCATATCATAGTATTGTTACATTTTGTTACAGATTACCATATAATAGTATTGTTACATTTTGTTACAGATTACCATATCATAGTATTATTACATTTTGTTACAGATTACCATATCATAGTATTATTACATTTTGTTACAGATTACCATATCATAGTATTATTACATTTTGTTACAGATTACCATATCATAGCATTATTACATTTTGTTACAGATTACCATATCATAGCATTGTTACATTTTGTTACAGATTACCATATCATAGTATTGTTACATTTTGTTACAGATTACCATATCATAGTATTGTTACATTTTGTTACAGATTACGATATCATAGTATTGTTACATTTTGTTACATATCATAGTATTGTTACATATTGTTACAGATTACCATATCATAGCATTATTACATTTTGTTATAGATTACCATATCATAGTATTATTACATTTTGTTACATATCATAGTATTATTACATTTTGTTACAGTTTACCATATCATAGCATTATTACATTTTGTTATAGATTACCATATCATAGTATTGTTACATTTTGTTACAGATTACCATATCATAGTATTGTTACATTTTGTTACAGATTACCATATCATAGCATTATTACATTTTGTTACATATCATAGTATTATTACATTTTGTTACAGATTACCATATCATAGTATCGCTACATTTTGTTACATATCATAGTATTGTTACATATTGTTACAGATTACCATATCTTAGTACAGTTACATTTTGTTACATATCATAGTATTGTTACATTTAGTTACATATAGTATTTTGCATATTACCATATCATAGTATTGTTACATATAGTATTGTTACATATCATAGTATTATATTTTGTGTTACTTATTTCTATTCCATAGTATTGTTACATAGCATAGTATTGTTACAGATTACCATATTATAGTATTGTTACATTTTGTTATATATAATATTGTTACATATTGTTACATACAGTATTATTACATATTGTAGTATTATTACATATTACCATATGATTGTTGCATGTTATATCATAGTATTGTTACATATTACGATATTATATTGTAGTTACATATAGTATTGTTATATATTGTTATATATCACCAAATTATAGTATAGCTTTATATTCTTATATATTACCATATTATAGTATTGTTACATATTATATCATTACATATTATAATATTGTTCAATATTGTTATATATTACTATATTATAGTATTTTAACTATATTATAGCAATGTTACATATTACCATAATATAGGATTGTTACATAATGTACTATTACATATTACTATATTATTGTTACATATTACTTAGCAGCAATATTATATTAGAGTTAACTAAATGCATAAGGTTATTTTGGTATGAATTACTGTGCATGTGTGTTATCCTGGCCCAAACTTAAATTCCCTCAAACTTCCACTCATGAAAATCGCAATGATTTTAAATTTGAAACCTTTCATTCCTTATAAAATATGTAGAGGAAAAGGCAAATGTCAAAAAGAATGACAAAGCAATCCATACAAAAATATATATTAGTTTTATTGACAACAGACAACAGTTTGGAAAAATAACCAAAATAAAGGGTTCATTGACGAAATTTTCTTTTATCTTTTGGTGGCCTCGTGTGTCGAGATTAGTAGTAATTGTGAGAGTCTTAAGCTAGTTGCTGTGTGCAACGGACTGAAGTTTTTTTTTTAGGCAGACATGTTAAGTTGTTTTCCAGCGTTGCGTAGAAGTCAGTGTGATCATGTGTGTTCGCAAGTTTGTGGTAGTTTCTTGTTGCGTGTCTCATCGGCTATCGCCCGGAATACAATTGCATGCTTCTTTGTGGCAGGTTTGAAAGAAACCGACTGCTTTTGGGAGGATTTGGTTTTATATGAATTTGATTGGCTCCGAGCAACATGACATAGTCTTCATAAGAAAAGAACACTTTTAGAGTGAAAACCTTTTACTTTACTTACCGAATATTCTTATACATTAAAGGGAAGTAATCATGTCGTGAGTTATTTCCATTAACTTCTGCAAAAAAATAAATATCTAAAAACACATTTTTCTATTTTTTCATAAAACAGGTAAGTCATTTTTTTTTACTCCCAGAAGGTACAGTGAGTATTCTAATAATTTCAATCTATTACAGCTTTTTGTTTTTTTCTTTTTTTAACATAGTTCACCCCAAACAAGGCAGGCCGCCACTGTAGACGTAAGGGAGGGGGGGGTACAACCTGTTTCCATGAAAATATTTGAAAGATCATAGTGGAGCAAAATTATTATATATAATTATTGTAATAATAAATATTTAATTATCTACCGACGTATAGGATTCATCATCGTGGAATCATCAGTGTAGAGATAACTATTCCAACCAGGTGCACGATTTGAACCTTGGAACAAGAATCACCTTTAACTCCAAATCATGACGCCCTAACCAATGAGGCCAATCTGAATAGCTATATGAAGTGATGAAAAAAATGAATTCTTTTATGCCGAGAAGGCAGGTAACAATAGTCAGTGTTCATAACAGTGTTCAACAGTAAGGAACACGCATGTATAGCTATGATTTGACGGCTTGTATTACTTCTCATTAGAGAGCCCGGCTGAAAGGGGGCTACAAATAATTATTTTTATAATCAATATTTAATTATCTACAGATGTACACGTTTCATCCTTGCGGAATCATCAGTGTAGGGATAACTATCCAAACCAGTCGCACGATTCGATATATATATATGTTAGAATACCTGTCCCAGGACAGGTAAAATTAATTCCGCAAACTGAACAGTTTGCACCACTTGTCATGGGTCGTGGCAGTTCTCGCTTACCTGGTGTATCAGCTTCGTCCTGGCTGGCCGCACGCCGTTCATCGTAATGGTCGCACGCTGCAGTCATCTTAAAGCACAACACAACCAAAGGCCGTTTTTGAGTTTCCAAATGTTTATTTAACACAACACAAGTCTTGAGTTGGCTGGAACGGAGGGGGGGGGGGGAGGTAATCACCGCAATACGTACATTAACTTCTTCTTTAATTCATACCTAACGCCCCCACTGGCGTCCCAGCCGGAGGTCGCTAACATGCGTCTACACGCACCAAATTCTGGAAAGCAAGAGGACGGATATCGTCACAACGGAAGTGACAACGAGACTTCCGCTGCTCCTGCTAACATCATCATCATCATCATCATAACCATCAGCATCATTATTTAACATTGCAAAGATTAAAATCAAGATATAATGCTACTAAACCTTACGTCTACAATCCTTATTTCAATTTTGATCAAAATCCATTACATGATTTTGATTCTAGATAATTAGAAAATTTAAGGTTTAAGCTCAAGAAATTGAAATTCAGGGAATCTTGCTTAATTGGTGTTTAATGACTATGGATCTAATTTAATGCACATCTGAAATATTTGAATCTTTAAAACCCTTTAAAATACTCCAAAGAAACTGAAATTTGGGGAATATTTATTGAATGATGTTTAATACTTATTGTTAAAATTTTATAAAAATCGGAGGTATCTGAATCTTCACAAAGGTCTTCCACCCTATTTGCATAAAACTAAATATAACCCACATTTGGCTCCCTTACACATAGCAGCTGTGTTCGAAACTTCATAGCGAGCGATTAATTAGTTTAGGAGTGAATCCTGTACATACAAATATATAAACATATACACATACCTAACTTTATACTAAATGTATATATATATATATATATATAGTTTTTATATTTCTGTCCAAGAATAATCAAATGGTGGCATACATTTCACTTTTTTGGATTATCTGAAATGAAATAAAAGTAAACAAAGAAAAAATAGGAGGGAAAAAAGGCAAGTAAAGAAAGATGGCCGGTCTATATAAAAATCCATTACTAAATCAATGTGTAAAAAGGACAGAATTCGAATATTTCTTGTCTTCCATCATAGCAAACGGATCAATAACTTGGATGCTTACAAATCAGATATCAAGTGAATCAATACAACCGAAGAGAGGAAATAAAAAAAAACACACACAAAAAAATGGTAAAAATAAAACAAAAACGGTTCCTGTTATTGATATTACAATATTTGAAGACTGGAATCACTTATGGCAGCCAATTGATTATTTGATGACGAAAAGTTGTTGTTTAAAAGAATATAAAAGAAAACGTGTAAAATATCGGGACCAAGTGCATTTTCAGCACCTCGATTACACGAGCATATGAAAGGAACGAGTTCAGCATGAATCCGCATATGATCAGTATTATTTGTATTATTCAGACTACTATTCTCATCTTTTTTAATACTAATGAGTCACCACTTACAAGGGCCAAAACCTACTCAAGGATAAGGGTTAATGAGATTGTCAGTTGGATAATGAACAATACTATGAGATGATTGAAAGCGATGGGTGGAATGGACACAATTTGATTACTTCAGAGAACGGCTCAACAAGTATTTGTTGACATTGGACTTGAAGACAACCATGTTGTAGTCGGCAGGGAACCAGTCCTGTTACAATGTGTTCCACAGATGGGAAGTTTTTGGAAAGAAACTCTGTTTATGGAAATTCCGTTTGGTTTTAGGTACACAGAGGAAGAAAGGAAAGTTTTTTGCAGTTGTGATAATAAGAGGAGGAGTTCTTGCTGTGAATGTTTTACAGGGAGGAACAAGAGATTGGATTTCAATTGAGTGTGTTGTTATTTCCACAACGTTTCGGCCGATGTAACATCCAACCTTCTTTAGGTGCATTTTTTCGGACTCCGGAATCTTCATCCGATTTATTTTTGAACAGGCCTTTGATTAGTCCTCTATAAGACGGTGGGGCCTGCTTGTCAGTCTTGATCGAAGTCTCCCACTCCAGGCTCGGCAGTCACGAGGATCTAAGTTTGTAATTCCAAGGGCTGCACAGTCACGTTTACACAGCTCATACCAAGAGAGTTTCAGTCTTCCAGCCTGCCGTCTTAATGTGATGGACATGTTTCTGACCCGGAAGATCCAGCTGAAGCTTCGCTCGACATGGCCAAGCCATCTCATCCTGCCTAGCTTAAGGACATCAGTTATTTCCCGTATACCAAGCTTAGAGAGAAGATCTCGAAGAGAGTGTTGTCTTCCGGCCTGACATGACAGATCCATCTAATCATGGCTCTTTCATTATGCTGCAGTCTCTTGATAGAGCTCGCCGATGCAGCCCATGTTTCAGAGCCATAAAGAATAACACTCCTCACACAGCTGGTGTACACCTGTCCTCTATTTGTGATCGCCAGATGCTTATTTGTCAAGATGGGCAGAAGTTCTCTAAAGCCCCTCCAGACAGACTTGCATCAGGCAATAGCAGCAGTCTCACAACCACCATCGGCTATATATATATATACTTGCTGGCTTTGTAAAGTTCACTACTTAAAATACTTGAAACATTAATTAAAAATAATAAAAATTTCATTCATAACTTTGTTGTAAACACGAAACAAGAATCTATACGGAATTTTAAACTGAACCCTCAGATGTGAGAAAGTGTTTGGAGCGATAGAGAGAACCGATTTTACGAGAAGCAGAAAGAGCAATGGATCTAATGTATGAACTCCAAGAAAGATTTGATGAGAGAGAAAAACCCAAGAAGTTTCAAAGTCGATTTCTCCTCAAAAGCAGAGCCATCCATGAGAATCGCAGGAAGAAAAGAGACACGCCTACGATTAGCATATTCATTTTTTTATAATTAATTGATTCTGTACTGATAGGTAAATATTTTTCATTTATAACAACTATTTATAGTGTTATTTGAATCAGTATTTGATCAGTATTTTCTTCTTTTCTAGTAATACATAAAAATTGGTTTAATATACATATTAATTATTTATAAGTTTTTTTGAAGATAAAAACTAAGTTTGATTTTAAGAAATTAAAAAAAAAAAACCTTTAAAGATCGCAAATACTCATATTTTGCTTCAGAGAGAGAAAAAAATACACAACACAAATTCACGTGTGTGTATGAGACACGTGTTTTCAAGTGACTTAAACAGTATTATTCTTGTCTGTATTGCTTCTACCTATCAGAACAGATACTACACTTTGCTCTCGTATCTCTATTTTTATTCCATGAATCGAACGATTCCATTGTAACCTCAACGATTGTAAGCAGTTTCATTTGACAACTGCATTTGTAAGGGGATGATTAGAGGGGTTATCCTTTTATCTTCTCGTAAAGAAACGGAACAACGAAAAGTATTTCTGTAACTATAACAAAAAGGGGTTTTATTAACTCAAGGTTACCTATACCGTTTGGTATAGGTAGATGAGAGTGGGACGGTGTCCGTCTGAGGAAGAGGAAGAATATAAGAGTTCTTAGGGCCGCCCGTGGATTTCTTCAGGTGAAGATGGTACTAGTCGTCAAGTGGCGACGGGAGAGAGAGCGTTTCCTCGTTCCTCGCTGGTGCTCTCTGCGATGTGTTCAAGCTGGCGCCAGGAGGTCGTCTGATCTTCTCTTCGAACCCTAAGGGAATATAAGTAGTCCCTTAGGGAACTAACGATATTACTGTGCCCTGTGATTTGATTGGACAAGCCAGCTCACAGGGACAGTGATTACGCATTCAAAAGTAGTCCCTATTGGTGACTGCTACACATTTTATAAATGTTTTTGTTGAAGTCATAAACAAGGGAAGTAACTGATTCTTGATCAAGGAACTAATTCCTGTGTCCAATTCAATTCTTCGATTCTAATATCTATATTCGTTCAATAGTGTGAACACTTCTCCTGCGTCCATGTTTGTGCATGTGTTTTTCGCCTATACGTGACTTACAATTTATTATTTTTTTATTTACTCTTCACCGATTATTTAATTTAATCAAAAAAAGACAACAGCATAAAATAAAACGCAATCTTAAGAATCATATTTAAACAACAACAAACATTATTTAGAAATTTAAATCCACCAAAATGAATTTCGGTGTCTTCCTGAACAAGTCAGCCATTATAATTTTTTGGTTAATAGGGGGGGGGGGGGGAATTAATTATTTTGTAACAATTCGAAGTTTGAAATGAATTTGGAAGCATTTAAACTGTAAAATAGAAAGTCATTGAAAGTGATTTTAAAATATTGACACTTTTGGAAGCTATTTAGCACTCTTACCACACTAAACCTTAAGTCAAACCTCTCACAATAAATTTTTAAAAATCATATTAAAAAAATAGATTTAATTACAAAATTAAATTCACCATAGGTGAAATATTCCAATGGTCATATACTGTTCAGAGGACGCTGGGGTCGCTGGAAGCGGTCTAAAGTCATTAGTTTCGCTGTTGTGAGCAGGTACTTATGGAGGAGGCCACGAAAAGGCTGACTTTATCTCCTCCGAAGCCGGCATAGCTGCGCTAGACAACAAAACATTAGCATGGCTTTTCTCAACCGAGCTGGTGATCTAACAGTGAGATGCTTTGAAGCAAACGAAAGAAGAAGTCATATACTAACACTTATTTTATAGATTTTCATGGGTCAACCAAAAGACTCCTGGGCAACACCGGTTCGGGAAAGCTAGTATATAATAAAGTAAAGTCAGTCTGTTTGTCAATTTTAATCATCAATAGCTTTCATACTACAAAGTCAATGTTTGATTCTGTTTTTTGGTGCAACGTTGGCACATGTTCTTACCAAGAAAAATGTAATTCTATTTAATTTCTTTGTGGAATTATTATATCAAAATAATTTTCAAAGTAACGGCAGGGAATTAACTTTGTATTCATCCATACAGATTTACTTCGCTTTGTTTCGTTGACTTTTGATTTTAAAAAAAAAGGGGGAGGGGTTGTAACTATACTGACCTATACAGAGTTACTTCGTTTAGTTTGGTTGACTTTTGATTTTAAAAAAAAAAGGGGAGGGGTTGTAACTATACTGACCTATACAGAGTTACTTCGTTTAGTTTGGTTGACTTTTGATTTTTTTAAAAAAAGGGGAGGGGTTGTAACTATACTGACCTATACAGAGTTACTTCGTTTTGTTTGGTCTACTTTTCACTCCTTCTAAAAAGGACACAATATCTTCTTTTTTTTTTTTAAATTTCAGTCCTGTAAATTATTAATAAAAGTATAAATAATCCTGGGAAACGCCGGATAGGGACAGCTAGTTGATATATACAGAGTGACCATAAAGTCTACGTGCACTTTGAAATATTTATAACTTTATTTGTATTTGCGATAGAAATAATCTGTAAAAAATGTTATAAGTTTCATGTACATAGTTTTAAGTATAGTTATTGAATAATTCTTCACCACAAAATTTGCACCAATTTTTAGATAAGTAAAAAAATATTTTCTTTTTTTTTTTTCAGAATAAATTTGATCCATGGTTTCAACTGAGTAAAATTTAAACTGTGTCCTTTGGTTGGTTGAACTGATTTTTTTTTATGGGGACATGTGAAAAATATTGTGTATGCCCCATGGCCATCCCTACTACAGGCCAGGCAATCGTGCAACTGGGGTCTTTTACTGGGGGCCATGTGAATTTTCTTAAATATTCGATATAGAAGTTGCAAACAAAGGTAAAATTTCTCTGTGAGATTAGTTTGATGTTTTTATGTATTTTACATACCAAATAATAAGAACCACAATGAGCTAATTGATAAATTTGACAATTATTGACAAATTCCTATAAATGAAGAGACAGGTCATTTTGAATAAACAAAGGCAAATGCATATTTCAATGAAGAATTTTTATTTCAATGTTGGATTTTTTTTTTAGAGAATTTGTACTTATGTCAAAAGATCATTACTTGTATATTGTGGTTAAAAAGAAAAAAGGATCCGCACCAGTTGATGATATAGTTTGCAACTTCTATATCGAATATTTAAGAAAATTCACATGGCCCCCAGTAAAAGACCCCAGTTGCACGATTGCCTGGCCTGTAGTAGGGATGGCCATGGTATGCCCCCAAACATTATTCATTAGAAAATTTGAAAGCTAAAATAACTTATATGATTTTAAGGCATTACTGTAAATCAGTTGTCAAATGTTTTCCATGAACTGCAAAATCTTATTACCCTTTGTATTGCTAATGATATGTGGAAACTTAAATAAAATTTCAATAAAACCTTTAAAAAAATATAGATTTACTACTTTCTAATCCTTCTAAAAGATTATTTCTATCGCAAATATAAATAAAGTCACAAATTTTTTAAAGCGCACACGAACTTTATGGACACCCTGTATATCTTACTATTTCATGTATATGCACATATACAGTAGGCCCCAGTTAACGGAGGTTACATTCCAGACACACCTGCGAATAGCGAAAATCCGTGAATAGATTTTGATGCCTCAAAGTTAACTAAAAATCTGGTTTTTGTACATTAGCATGTGTTTTTTTTTTTTGCAGGAAAGTCACCAAATTAGTGTAAATTAGTCCTTTTTACTTGCAATTTGGCTGATTTTTTCAAAATATTTCAGTTTTGTATAAAATTCGTGAAAATTTGGATCACCAACGCTTTTGTATGAGCGCATTCAACATGAATCCGATGGAATAATTAGCATTTTTAATTGCGTGTTTTTTGTCATATTGGCCTTCATTAGATTTAAAGGATTATCATATTTGTAAGTTCTACCGAATTTATGAAGAAAATGTTAAGTCAATGTTTATGCTGAAAATCCATGAATTTGTGAAACTGCGAATGGTGAGCCCGCGAATAGTGGGGTTCCACTGTATTATAAAATAATATATATATATATATATATATATATATATATATATATATATATATATTCAGTATTGACTTCAATAGTGATCAATATGCGAGTAGATCTTAGTAGTAGTAACTTGAAAATATACTTATGGCAAGTAAGCTACACAGAAACGTTTAGGTTTCATTCCTGGGAATACAACAAACTTTTCTGCGTAGCTTACTTGCCATGAGTATATTTTCCTACACCTATAAATATATATGTACACACATAAGGTGTTTAACAAAACCCGAATGCCAAAGCTGACAAACTTCTTTGCAAGAGCAGAATTTAATATAATAGCCAAACAAACTTTGGACCGTAAAAGACCCCCACCCCCACCCCATCTTAAAAAAAAAGATTTAAAAAAGAGTGAATAAAAAGAGTGAAAAAAAAAATTCTCTTACTTAATGAAGCTGTCATCAAGTTCTTTCATCAAATTGATTTTTTCCCTTCCCCACTTTTTCAGTGAACAATCCAATTTTCGGATCGGAGGTTAGTAAGTAAAAGATGACAAGACCGACATTTTTTTAAATTTTGTTTCTAATTTGTTTTGTTTTTAGCGTAATCTTTTCCTTAATATTTTTTAAATTTCAAAACCAGTTAGCTGCAAACATCTACATTATCATCACTTTTATATATACTAGCTCGCTTCACAAAGTTCGCTACTTGAAATACTTGAAACCAAAATTTTAAATAATAAACATTTCACTCATAAGTTTGTTGTAGACATGAGACAAAAACTTTTGGATTTATTCATATAAATAGATAAACATTAACATTTTGGTAATTTTATACAAATTTATTAATTGATTCTTTTTTTTAATTAAACCACTCTAATTAATTACTGTTAATATCGACAAAACTATTGCATATATGTAGTAAAAATAGGACAATAAACTTACAAATGAATAACACAAACATTAATTTATTATGAACTGTTTAAAAAATAGTTATGCATTAGGAGAGATGGAGGGGA
Organism: Sepiola atlantica; assembly: GCA_963556195.1. Lineage (NCBI taxonomy): Eukaryota > Metazoa > Mollusca > Cephalopoda > Sepiida > Sepiolidae > Sepiola > Sepiola atlantica. Next base: position 15,626,271 of record OY744536.1, on the reverse strand, counting down.
GAGTGAAAGATGGATAAAGTCGAGAGAGCAAAAGGGATGTGGAAAGAGAGAAAAAAGGGATCGGAGAGAAAGCAAGAAAGAAGGATGAGAGAGAAAGGAAGGATGATAGAGAGAGAGAGAGGAAGGATGATAGAGAGAGAGAGAGGAAGGATGATAGAGAGAGAGGAAGGATGATAGAGAGAGAGAGAGAGAGAGAGAGGAAGGATGATAGAGAGAGAGAGGAAGGATGATAGAGGCCTCTACACCAACGCATTAAAGAGCATCTGAACATCCACATTTCTTCCTTCCACAAACATTTAATATCATGTGGCAACACACATCGCTCTATTAGTGTCCGCATTTTCAACTCTGTCCGCAATATCGGTCAGCTTCGAATTTCGGAAGCTATTCTAATCTCTACATTTCGTCCAACTTTGAATAACAGATTTGAATTGTCTTCCCCTTTCATCCTCTGATTCTTACATCCTCACACTCCCACCCCAACTTCCTTGTCTTTGTCTCCTCCTTCTTCCTTTTATTTGCCAGCGTCATCCATCCCACACCTCAATGCCTCTTATCCTGTGTTTAATTTTTACATGTTACATATTTATAAATAAAACATTATAGTTATGGACATAAATGTAAACAAGAATGGAATAATATACACTTTATGTATATATATATATATATATGTAGGCCTTGTGTATGTGTATACATATATACATGTATGTATATATGGGTGTATTCTCATGTGTGTGTGTATGTATATGTGGATACATTTATAATCCCTAAACTAAAGTTTGAAATTCAATAAAATAAAATAATAAAATTTAAAATAGGAAAAAATAAATAAATAAATAAAAGAAAAAAAGAGAAATTATAATAATAAAAGAATAAATATATAAATAAATAATAATAACAAAGGAAAATAAAAATTTAAAAAAATAAATAAATAAATAGAATAAATTTATATAAATTTAGTTCTAGGGGTATTATACCTTTGAAATACCCTTAAATAAAATAAATATGTATTTAGATATTTACACTTTATATATATATATGTGTGTATATATTTTTATCTCTTAACCCCCCCCTTCCCTTTCCAACGGTTCCTCTTATTCCCCTCCCACGTTCCAACGGTTCCTTCCTACCCTCATGACATTAATTCCATCCACAATTGATTTAAATTTCTTCTCAAATTTCAAATCTCATTTCTAAACATATTCAGTTTGTTCTAAGTTATCCCCCTTTGACTGCCCATATAATAATAACGGCCCACACGTAAATTTAAATTTAGAATTGAATAAATAAAGAAAAGTTAATAAATCATATAAAATAAAAAATAATAAAATTATAATAATTAGTATATAAATAAACAAATGTTAATAAGATGTTAACTTTAGCTGAATAATTATTTAATTAATTTTTGACATTTTCTGCGTTCCTACTCCCAATAGTCTGCTGTAGTGTTTCAACAATTTGATTCCGGTTTTCCCGTTTTTTCGACCCTTTCGGTCTTTTATTGTTGTCTTTTGATAATGAAAGTTTTTCTTTCGAAAATTTAAGATTACCTTTTGCCGAATTTTTTATTTACCTGACAGTATTTACTATTCTGGTACTTAATCAGTTTTTACGTGAAATATTAATAAATCGTTTTGAGATTCGTTTTCTCTTGTTTGTTTCTGTTCACCCTCTCCCCCTTCCGGCAACAACATCGCATTGCTACAGCCTCGGATTACAAACCTACACTTATATATATATATATATATATGTTAGTAGAGGTTACCATGAGATCAAAGACAGATAAATCAGACTCTTATGTTTTGTCAGTAGCCATAGCGATTTAGTAAAATATCTTAACCTGCAACCAGGAAACAGATAAGATCAAACCAGGAAGGGGAAGAAGTACGGGGTGGTGGGGGGGGGGGGGGGGGGCTATCATTTGATGCTCGATACTAATTACCTCCTTTTTGCTCCACCACATTCAATAAAGGCGGAATTTTATTTTTTTAAAGAAATGTTAAAAATCTACTAGTGGAAATTTTCTGGAGTTAAAATATCAAACGGGTAACGTAGGCAGTAATAATGTAGCAAGGTAAGTACGTAGTGACAACAATCCTATATAACAATACGCTACAGCAACTTCATGTTCATACGTACGTTATCATCCTCCACCCTTTTTTTTTTTTTTTTTTTTTTTTTAAATTCCGATCGGCGAAAATGCAAAGCAAAAAACGTAATTTAAAAAATTTCATCTGATGCCACTATTGTGTCGAACGTGAAACTCGAACTAAAATACATTTTTCTTTGTCTTTGGGCTAGGATCAAAGTGTAGTATCTGAGAGATGTTACTGCATTTCCCCATCTCTCCATGCAACACATGTCCTCAAGTCAGGTTTCACTTCCATACGTCATCACACTGCGTACACATGCCTGATAGACTCTTCCATTGGTCGACAGTGAGCGGTAACGTTCTGCTGGTTAGTAATGGCAGAAGTTTCCCCGAATTATTACTTGCAACAAATAGAATGAAATCTTCAATTTTGAATTGTAAAAAAGACTTGTACATGTGTGGTGCAAGATTCAAAATCAAGGCTTGAACTCTTTTTTTGGTGTGTGCTTCAAGCCAGCCAGACGTGTCTAGGCTAACTATGTTTTTACATGGTTTTCATGGCACGTTTAAGATCATATGTCCAATTTACGGGTCACCACCATCGTTTAGATAGATTTTAAACCATGATCTTCTTAGCCATTTCAGCAGAGCATTTTTCTACTAGTTGCCGTATTCATATCGAGAATAATTCCCAGCCAATACAAAGTAAGTTGTATTTACTTTACATGTCCAATGCATTCTCTATAGTGTGTTCACCTTGGCAATTCATGCATGGCGATTGTGTGTAGGGGCATGTTGGATTTCCATCCATAGCGTCCATGTTTGATCTCCATTCAATGATGCCATGTCTCCGGCAAGAACAGATAATCCTGCTTCAATGTTGCTTGATAAGGGCGGATCATTTTAAAGTACAAAAAGAGTTATCTCCCTTTAAACATAGAAATATCTTTAGATCGAATATGATTTTTCATATAACACTCTTGATTGAAAAATATGCAAAAAATCAGAGAATTATACAATCTTAATAAAATTTTCAGTAAATATAAAGTATTTATTTTATTTTAAAAAAAAATTATATAGAGAGAGAGAGAGAGAGAGAGAGAGAGAGAGAGAGAGAGAGAGAGATTTAAGTTACTTAAATTACTTCACCATCTCCCTTCATTTCAAGAACGAAAAATGTCTTATACCCATAGTTGAAACTCAGTGACTACCTTTATAAAGAGATACCACCCTGAAACCGTGAATGAAAAAAAAATTAAAAAGGCAGCTCTTGATAAAAAATGATACTCAAAAATGGGAAACTTAAATGTAAAAACAAATTGAATAACAACTCTAAATACTAGGGTTTTTTTTTATTATCATAGTTGACCCCAAACAAGGCAGGCCGCCACTGTAGATGTAAGGGGCTACTGAGAAAAAAGGGTGAAGGTTTGTTTTTTTTTTGGGGGGGGGGGGGTCAACCTAAATTAGGAGCTGCACAGCGAGATGTCTGTTTACATTAGTTTTAAATTTCTGCATGTCAGTAACGTCAGGAAAGCAGGGAGGAGTTCCGGAGTCCAGCAGCACGAGGAAAGAAGCTTTTGGAGTAGAAAGCTCTTCAGCATCTGGGGACCTCCACAGTGAATGGATTGGATTTGGCAGATTGTCGGGTTGGTCTAGTGAATTTACATTGTCAGGGTACCAGAGCAGCAAGCTCATCAGAGCACAATCCATTGAAGTACTTGTAAAACGGGCACAAGGAAGCAACATTGTGGCGATGGGACAGGGGCTGGAGCTTGGTGGATAGTAAAGGACCTATCAAGTTGGCAACTCTTTTTTGGACCTTGTCTAAGAGGGAGAGACTAGCGGATGATGCCCCAGCCCAGATGTGGCAACAATACTCCATGCATGGGCGGATGGTGGCTTTGTAGAGATATAGGATACTGTCAGGTATGAGAAGTTTACTGGCACGGGAGAGGGAGCCCACCTTCTTTGCAGCAGTCCTGCCAATGTCTTCAATGTATTTATTTCAATTCATGTTACCTGTGAAAGTTAGGCCGAGGAGTTTGAATGATGAACTCTCAGGCAGGGTGTTATTTGCCATGACAATCGGTGGTTGAAGAGGTTTCTTGTAGTTATTGAAGGAAAGTAGCCTTGTCTTTGCGGCATTAAAAGTTACCATCCATTTTTTACCTCATTCCACTACAGACCGGAGGTCATTTTCTAAGGATTCAGCCATTGCCTCAGATATGTGCGCATCGGTTTTGCCCACATGACGAGAGTAGAGCGTGGTGTCGTCAGCAAATATTCCTATCTCAGTCACAATGGCATCACGCACATTATTTTCTTTCAGAGAAAAAAATATAGAGATATTTGTTTTGCTTAAAAATGGAATGTTTAAGTTTAATATGAGATTTTGTATTTCTTCTATTGCGATTTGTTCTAAATGGGAATACTAATTAACTAAAGAATAATTTTAGTAATTAAAAAATATATATTAACAAAATGCCAGCTCCTATTTTTAAAATAATTTTTATTTAAATTTAAAAAATGAGCAAAAATCTATTATAAGCCATGAATAAGATGCAAATATTTTGTATTATTAAAATTTTCTTTTTTTTAACTTTGGTCTTAAATTTTTTGTTCAACAACGTTTCCTCAGAGACGGGAGGTGTTTCATATTAGTAAAAATTACCCTCATTTATTTTTATTATTTTTTTTAGTAAGGTCTTTTTATACACTTGTTGTAGTGTTTTCTTGTTGTCATGGAACAGTGTGACTGATGCAGTCCTTTATTATTCAAAGCTTTGAAGGACATGATGAGAATGAAAAAGTTTTTTTGAAGCATCCTTTAAATTTTACATATGAAAATTGAGCAAATAGCCGTTATAAGCTATGAATAAGATGCAATTTTTTTTTTACGCGACAAACAATTTGTAATAAAAATCTATGAAAACACCACCCAAAAGTGACCAAATCAAACAACAATAGCGTCCTCTTTTTTTTCTTGAGTTATCGATTTTATTTTCAGTTTAACTGGGGTTTTGTCTTTTCATAACATACCATAACATACTCGGCGGGTAAAAGGATAAACCAGTAACTCCAGCTCCATGCCTGATCTTCTTGTCACTCCGTGGGTTGAACAGAATATTATCTGTTTGTTTGTTTGTGTTTAACGACCTTTAAAACATTATAAGGTCATCTCAGGCGTCGTCCCCCCCCCCCCCCCCATTCAGACAGATTTTACAATGTTTCTTCCTTGTGAAGTTGTTTTTAGTGTGTCGGATTTGACTATTCAATATGTGTGATCGTTTTTTGTTTTTTTTTACTTTTAGATTTTGGTATGCTTTTTTGTTGTTATTTGAGATATTATTTGGGCCATTCTTGTGAAGAGATTTTTTTTCAAATCATTTGCTTGGTGACAAAATAATTAACATTTCTATGCAAGTAAATTGGTATTTATTTCTTGTCAGATGTTATTATTTTGTTAATACTGGGTTAAAAAAAAAATTTCTTTTTGTTTGTTCAAATTAGTTTCTTTAAGAAACCCTATTATTTGCGAAGGAGCTATATTTTCAAATAATGCTTTTATATTTGTTATTTTGTAATATTTGCTGCATATATGCACATATTTTTTGCATTTGATTAATATGTTTTATTGTTAATCCTTCTCCTCCTCCAAGCAAATGTACGTGGGTCAGTCTTGTGCAGCCAATACATATATATGCTAATACGGTGTCTTACCATTGATCGGTTATCATTTTTTTGTTTTCTGTTCCGACTATGGGTTGATGTTTATAAAATTTGTTTTGCGAAAAGGGGTGCAATTTTAGTTAAAGGCCGATGCAGTTAATTATTTTCATGTAAAAGCATTATTTTGTACTTACTCAGTTATATTTTATCTCTCACGCCACGAAAAAGAATTTAAAAATATCAAGCAGAACTTTAATTAGAACGATTTTTCCATTTTCATAAGGGCGATATGAAATGTCGAGTCTGTCATTTTCGGAGTGGCCGGTTAGCTAACTAAGGGCAGATAAGTGTCGCCGTTAATGCCCTTGTCTATTCTACCGACCGCTCACAGCCCAAAATGTCGGCTCGGGCACAAATACAGGTTGTACATCGAAATGGAAAAATCGTTCTAATTAAAGTTCTGCTTGATATTTTTAAATTCTTTTTCGTGGCGTGAGAGATAAAATATGACTGAGTAAGTACAAAATAATGCTTTTACATGAAAATAATTAACTGCATCGCCCTTTAACTAAAATTGCACCCGAAAAGGTGTTCCATATTGCTTGCCGTTTTAATTTTATGTATTCTTTGATTTTCCTTTTAAAATCTGTACGTGGTATTTCGAATTTATTTGTATCTTTTTGTTAAGGGCTTTTTTGACTAATTTATCTGCCTTTGCATTGCCTTTAATAGCAACATGCTTGGTATCCAGGCCAAGATTACTTCCTCTTGTGCTTTCAATAACTTTTGACCTTCTTCTAGTATATTGAAGATGTAAGGGTGTTTGTTTTTTTTTAATTTTGATTTTCAGTACGAGGTAAAAAAAAAATGTTTTTTTTTATTAATTTAAAATTAATTAAAGATGTAATATTATTTTGATTTGATTTTTCTTACTGGTGTTACTTAAGCTAATATCTTTCAGATAAAATTAAAACTGAACCTTAAATAATTGATTTTACTTGCTGTTTTATAAGTCGTTTTAACTGAAAAATAAAAAAAAGGCCGAAAATTACCCTTCCCTCTTATACGTGTTATAGCTTAATGAAAACTGATTATGGGAGATAACTCTAATAATACGTTTTACGGGTTACTTCCCTTGGTGTGGCACTCTCAGTATTATGAACCCGTTTTGAGATAGATATTCCGAATAATTGTATAATTCATATTGGATTTGATTGGTAACAAACAGTGTGTTAAGTTTTCTTAAAAAAAACAACAACAACAAAATCAGAATTATACAATTTTAATTAAATTCTTTTTAAATAAACTAGTTGTTTTGCCGCCGGATAACTATCACTTCGCAATGTTCGCCCCCTACTTGAAACTAAAGTTTTAAATAATAAACACTTCAAAGTTGTAAACTAAAAAAAAAACTTTCACATTTATTAATATAAATAGATAAACATTTTGGTAATTTTGATACAAATTCATCTATCTTTTAAAGAAGATCGTAAAGAAATGAAAAGAAAGAAGAATCATTTAACCTGAGGATGTGTGGCAGATCGATGAGACGAACGGGCATTGAGGAAAAGTGCTAGCCTGTTTAGCTACCCCTTTTCTTTCTGGGTTCGTTCGGCTTACTCTCTCTTACTCTCTCCCTTTCTTTCTTTCTTATCTTTGTTTGACCCTTCTTCGCCTCTGAAGGGAGAAACTCGTGAAGTCTCGCAGAATCACGTTGGCCGAAGGATTTCGGCCAGCTTGACCACGCAAGATTTGAAGTCGATAAAAGAACACGTAGTCCCTTCCTCTCTCTTTTTGCCTTCAGCGTTCTGGGCGGACGCACACAAAGAACTCTCGGCGATTCCCCCCCCCCCCACCAGCTCGAACGAGCTGTGTGGAGGAGGGAGGAAAACAAAGGTAATCTTTCTATTCACAATCTTTCAATTTGATGAACAGTTCTTCACATCCCTTTTCTTCAAGCATCTTGAATTCAAAGGAACATTTCTTTAAGAATCTCTCGTAATCCAAACGAACTTTTCCATCACACACATTCACCATTCACAAATTTGCCACCCAACTGACATTCAACACGCATCGCATCATATGCTCCAATAATGAACTTATACTCTCTTCTAAATAGTAAATAAATTGTTTTGTTAATAAAAATGTTATTCCTTTCTTTTTTTATTAACCATTATAAGAGGCCTATTCGTATATGTGTATAGCTTCCTAATTCCTTCGCTTTCTTTAAGGTAAGTTTAAATAATATTTTCTTCCTTTTCTCTTGGTTGTCTTAAACTGTTTTATTTAATCCCCACATGGTCCGATGGTGGAATCTAACAGTGAGATGACATGCCGTTATAAAGGCATCTATCACACTACCTATGGTTGAGGGATTCATTATCGCAAAACCATTTGTCTGAAATCCTTCGCGACTGTGGTTAAAATCCAAAAACCCTTTGTTCTTCTTTTGAATCTCCCGCCATAAACACGCTTCCACCCCGGCCATAGATGTAGCAGTCTGAAATAGGACCTATTTCTTATGCGTCCACTGTGGGCAAGTTGGTCTTAAACTAACCAATCGGCTCACAGGGGGTATTGATTTCAGCTAGTCCCTTGCGGACTATTTGCACCCCTGTTGAACGGTGGAACAGATCGTCAGAGAGACCCTGGCTGTCAACCTAGAAGGAACTCTTCTTCACATCTCTCCTGCCCCCTCATCCACTGGATTTCCGAGCACCGCTCCCCGGGCAGTAAAAGAACTTTGTTTCCTTCCACCGGACACCAGTCCTACCTTTTTCTAAGCTATACCCCAACTGTATAGGATACCCAATAAAGATGTGTGTAATGTTAAAAGAAGCGTTGAGTTTTTCCTCGTATGACTATCGTCTACCGTGCTTATACTTAAAGTGAGGCTACGACTACTAGCCTTAGCTATTATAAGCTATGGTGTGAGTGGGGTGGGGGCTCTTTAAAAAAACTCACAAAGGAGAGAGAGAGAGAGGGAGAGAGAGAGAGAAAGAAAGAAAGAGAGAAAACAGTCAGTCAGAAGTCTCCTTCCCCCACCCTCTCTTTATGAACTCTTATGCCTCGTCGGTATATCTTTCTTTCTAGCTAAGATATAGCTTCATTTAAATTACCTCCCTTGAAAATTAATGAGCATAATAATTCAAGAAAGGTTTTCGTAACTTATCTAAAGTACATGAATCATTGCTTGTTCCAGAAACCGTAAAGTTATTCATTATAAAATAATTTATGTGGAAGCAAAATACGAACTTTAAATCAAGTGAAGGGATGAAGATGAAAACACGTATTTTAATTTTAAATTTATTTTTAAAAAACGGAAAGTTCAATCGAAGTAGCCCTCCAAAAAATAATAAAGATCATTTTAAAATCAGCATATTTTTTTTTTAATCTCCAAAAATATGGATATTCTGTAAAATTTCCAATCAGCACTAAAAATATGCATTTGTGTTTTATTAATAGTTATTTTAATATAATTAAAAATATAATTTCTTGACTTAAATCGATAGAAAATGATCATTTTTAATAGTAAAAAAAAAACTATTTTAATATTTCATTTCTTTTCTTTTTAACAACTTGATTGTTTAACATTTCTTTCCGCCTTTTCAGGAGAGTTTCATTGCAATCAGTAAAAATAACCAAGACAAAATCTAGAGCCAGCACAACTGTTGTACAAAACACTCATTTTAACATTTTGGTGTTTTAATAAACCTTGACGATTGAAATAGCCATGATAAATATTGGACTATAAAAAAAAAAATAGAATATCCGTCTCAGGACGGTTAAATTAATTCCCCGAACAGAACAGTTTTACATTAATTTTATGTCTCCTTACAAAGATTAAAATCAAGATAGAATGATACTGAAAGTGGAACTTGAGTTTACTTTCGGCAGCCTCGTAACTCTCGTTTCCCTTAATTTGTCCTTTAGTCCTCACATTCCATGAGCGATGTTTCTGACGAAGGGTGAAGAATTGCTGTTTTCTGGGTCAGAATCTATCCATAACACTTATCGTTGGCTAGTTTGAAATAGTATGTTTTTTTAGCTCCTTACATCAGGTGGCTCCATGCCTTGTCTGGAGCGATTTCGATAAAATAAATAAACAAGCCATGCATGCGTGGTCCCCCTCTGTATGTGACGAGTGTAAAATGCAATAAATTTGGGCAATTTGGGGCATTTTTGATCCCCCTTTGACCCCCTGGGGGCGCGAACCAGAATTTTTCTGAGGTCAAGGATGCTCATTTTATATCCAGAACAATTGCCTCTACATTTTGGCCAAGTTTCAGAAAAATTGAATGGATGGATCAAACGTTATGGGAGAATAGGGTCATTTTTTGCCATTTTGGGGGCGCGAACCAGATTTTTTCCAAGGTCAGCGATACTTATTTTCTATTAGGAACAATTGCCTCCATATTTTGGCCAAGTTTCAGAGAAATTGAATGGATGGATGAAAAGTTATGGGGCAAAAAATGTCATTTTTTGCCATTTTGGGGCCTTTTGACCCCCTGGGGGGCTGACCAGATTTTTTTCAAAAATCGGAGAATGTCACTTTCTAACCTGACAAAAGTTACAACTTCATGCAAAATTTCAGAGAAATTCAATGGATGGTTGCGGAGAAAAATCCAGACGGACGATGATGATGATAAATAAATAAAAAAATAAATAATATAAATAAAAAATAAATATATAAATAAATAATAAATAAATAAAAAGTAAATACATAAAAATATAAATAAAAAATAAATAAATAAAAATAAATAAATAAAATTTTAAAAATGTAAAAATAAATAAAAAATAAATAAATAAAATAATAAATAAATTTTTAAATAAATATAAAAAATAAATAAATAATAAATAAATTAAATAAAAAATTAATTAATTAATTAAAAATAAATAAATAAAAAAATTTTTTAAATAAATAAATTAAAAATATTTTTTAAATAAATAAATTAAAAATATTTTTTTTAAAATAAATAAATAAAAAAATAAAAATAAAAAGATATCAAAATTGAAATCATATCATCATCTGGTTTTGGTATTTACTCCAGTGTGGGAAACACCAGGCAACGTCTCACGCTCGCTCTCCATGCGATCCAATCACATAGGGGTGATACCAGTCATGCTGCAAGCAGTCAAGTCACTTCGTATGCACTCAAGCCAGATCTTCCACGCACCCTTGTGTCTGGAGTATCCATGCGTGTTATTGAGTTGATGCAGGAGGTGGCATGCTGTACATGGTCAAACCACCTGAGACACCAAGCGTGTAAGGCATCTAAAATCCCACCAATACCAAATAACTTCTGATAGAGAAAAGCTGAAAGAGTTCTTTCCCCTAGTTTTCTGCCACACATCCACCTGATCATGGCACGGTCATTACGCTGAAGCTGTTGGAAATCAAAAGCATTTAGAGGCTCATGTCTCACTGCCATGCAAGATGACGGAGCAAACACAGGTCGAAAAGACCTTACCCAGAGTCCTGAAAAAAATGTACCTAGATGTAAAGATTGGCAGCAACTTCCTGAGCTATCACCAAGCAACACAACAGTGAGCAGTGATAGCACGTTTGCAACAACCATCACCAGCATTTAACATGTTGCCCAGGTAGCAGAAAGTAGTCTCAACATCAAGTTGGGTGCCATCCACATCCATAAGTGCCACTGTTCAACCATCTATTGGGCAAGCAACACCCAGACATCTGCGACAAACATAATCCGGGTGAACACCCAGCCTCCTAGCAAGATCACTACACTTCTTGTGAACCCAAAGTTTGAACTGGGAGCATTCAATGGCGTATACACCTACACCTCTGCGACAGACAGTGCAGGGAAACATAACGAGTTTAAAATAGACATGCATCGTTTGATTCTACAGATATACATTCAAGATGCACATTGATGTTCAGTGCATGCATAGAAAGGATTAATGGCAACAGAAATAATGTGTATGAGATCAATGAAAAATTAATGTATGTGTTTATTTTGGTAGGTAGGGTAGTTTTGTTTCACAGCATATCAACCCATTTCGGGTTATTTAATGCTGAATCCGGTAATTTTGATGAAGGTTTTTATGCTTCAAGTTCTTTATATGTTTAAATGTTTAATCATGGTTTTTGGTTTGGTTGTTTTACGACATATCGACCCTTTTCGTGTTATTTAATGCCGAATCCGGTAATTTTGGTGAAGGTTTTTATGCTTCAAGTTCTTTATATGTTTAAATGTTTAATCGTGGTTTTTGGTTTGGTTGTTTTACGACATATCGACCCTTTTCGGGTTATTTTATGCCGAATCTGGTCATTTTGGTGAAGGTTTTTATGCTTCAAGTTCTTTATATGTTTAAATGTTTAATCATGGTTTTTGGTTTGGTTGTTTTACGACATATCGACCCTTTTCGGGTTATTTAATGCCGAATCTGGTCATTTTGGTGAAGGTTTTTATGCTTCAAGTTCTTTATATGTTTAAATGTTTAATCGTGGTTTTTGGTTTGGTTGTTTTACGACATATCGACCCTTTTCGGGTTATTTTATGCCGAATCTGGTCATTTTGGTGAAGGTTTTTATGCTTCAAGTTCTTTATATGTTTAAATGTTTAATCATGGTTTTTGGTTTGGTTGTTTTACGACATATCGACCCTTTTCGTGTTATTTTATGCCGAATCTGGTCATTTTGGTGAAGGTTTTTATGCTTCAAGTTCTTTATATGTTTAAATGTTTAATCATGGTTTTTGGTTTGGTTGTTTTACGACATATCGACCCTTTTCGGGTTATTTTATGCCGAATCTGGTCATTTTGATGAAGGTTTTTATGCTTCAAGTTCGTTATATGTTTAAATGTTTAATCGTGGTTTTTGGTTTGGTTGTTTTACGACATATCGACCCTTTTCGGGTTATTTTATGCCGAATCTGGTCATTTTGATGAAGGTTTTTATGCTTCAAGTTCTTTATATGTTTAAATGTTTAATCGTAGTTTTTGGTTTGGTTGTTTTACGACATATCGACCCTTTTCGGGTTATTTTATGCCGAATCTGGTCATTTTGGTGAAGGTTTTTATGCTTCAAGTTCTTTATATGTTTAATCATGGTTTTTGGTTTGGTTGTTTTACGACATATCGACCCTTTTCGGGTTATTTTATGCCGAATCTGGTCATTTTGGTGAAGGTTTTTATGCTTCAAGTTCTTTATATGTTTAAATGTTTAATCGTGGTTTTTGGTTTGGTTGTTTTACGACATATCGACCCTTTTCGGGTTATTTTATGCCGAATCTGGTCATTTTGATGAAGGTTTTTATGCTTCAAGTTCTTTATATGTTTAAATGTTTAATCATGGTTTTTGGTTTGGTTGTTTTACGACATATCGACCCTTTTCGGGTTATTTTATGCCGAATCTGGTCATTTTGGTGAAGGTTTTTATGCTTCAAGTTCTTTATATGTTTAAATGTTTAATCGTGGTTTTTGGTTTGGTTGTTTTACGACATATCGACCCTTTTCGTGTTATTTAATGCCGAATCCGGTAATTTTGGTGAAGGTTTTTATGCTTCAAGTTCTTTATATGTTTAAATGTTTAATCGTGGTTTTTGGTTTGGTTGTTTTACGACATATCGACCCTTTTCGTGTTATTTAATGCCGAATCCGGTAATTTTGGTGAAGGTTTTTATGCTTCAAGTTCTTTATATGTTTAAATGTTTAATCGTGGTTTTTGGTTTGGTTGTTTTACGACATATCGACCCTTTTCGGGTTATTTAATGCCGAATCTGGTCATTTTGGTGAAGGTTTTTATGCTTCAAGTTCTTTATATGTTTAAATGTTTAATCATGGTTTTTGGTTTGGTTGTTTTACGACATATCGACCCTTTTCGGGTTATTTTATGCCGAATCTGGTCATTTTGATGAAGGTTTTTATGCTTCAAGTTCTTTATATGTTTAAATGTTTAATCGTGGTTTTTGGTTTGGTTGTTTTACGACATATCGACCCTTTTCGGGTTATTTTATGCCGAATCTGGTCATTTTGGTGAAGGTTTTTATGCTTCAAGTTCTTTATATGTTTAAATGTTTAATCGTGGTTTTTGGTTTGGTTGTTTTACGACATATCGACCCTTTTCGGGTTATTTTATGCCGAATCTGGTCATTTTGGTGAAGGTTTTTATGCTTCAAGTTCTTTATATGTTTAAATGTTTAATCATGGTTTTTGGTTTGGTTGTTTTACGACATATCGACCCTTTTCGGGTTATTTTATGCCGAATCTGGTCATTTTGGTGAAGGTTTTTATGCTTCAAGTTCTTTATATGTTTAAATGTTTAATCGTTGTTTTTGGTTTGGTTGTTTTACGACATATCGACCCTTTTCGGGTTATTTTATGCCGAATCTGGTCATTTTGATGAAGGTTTTTATGCTTCAAGTTCTTTATATGTTTAAATGTTTAATCATGGTTTTTGGTTTGGTTGTTTTACGACATATCGACCCTTTTCGGGTTATTTAATGCCGAATCTGGTCATTTTGATGAAGGTTTTTATGCTTCAAGTTCTTTATATGTTTAAATGTTTAATCATGGTTTTTGGTTTGGTTGTTTTACGACATATCGACCCTTTTCGGGTTATTTTATGCCGAATCTGGTCATTTTGATGAAGGTTTTTATGCTTCATGTTCTTTATATGTTTAAGTATTTATTCATGGCGTTTGGTTGAGTGAAAGGAGGGGGAAGAAAAAAGGGGGAGGGAAATTGTTTTTTTTTGTTTTTGGATTTTGCAGAACATGATTGAGTTTTGCAAAGGAAAAAATAAAACATCAATGTTCGGTGCATTTTGAGTCATGAAGTCAATAACTTCAGACAGCCCGATTTGGTAGCACCAGTAGGTTCTATTTGACCCATAGATGGGGCCCTTACATGTACTACCACTCCAGGCCAGAGTGACCTGGGAGCAATGGCAACTAAGGAGCAACTCCACATTCCCCACAGCTCCCAAATGGAGGCCTCACCACTGGATGTCTTTTAATTTCATACCCAGGACCTGTGTTTATTTTATGTGTGTATATATGTGTAAGCTATAATACACAGAAAGAAGCAGCAGCAATGCTAAGTTCAAGGTATCAGCAGAAACTGCGTATGACATTAATGATAAAGTAATTTCATGCGTGTGTATGTGTTGGATTCTTAACTAGAATCATCCCAGTAACCACAATACCACATTTACGCTTGGGGCCGTCCCACTTAAGATAACTCAAAATTTGTTGAAAATTTTATTTTTCCATACACTTCGATCATAGCCTGAAAGTGTATTTAAGTTTGAATTTCAGACCAAAGGTCGCTGGAAAAAAATTGTTATAAATGTTGAATTAAAATAGCTATTTTAATTTTATATATATATATATATATATATATATATATATATATATATATATATATATATATATATATATAATTAAGATAGCTATTTTAATTTATATATATGTGTGTGTGTTTGTGTGTGCGTGTTTCTCAATTAAAAATGATGCATTTTTTCAGATTAAAAAAAATTAAAAACAGTCTTATTAAAACCATAAGAACATGTAGATCATATTAGATAATTTTGAATATTTCGGACAGTTGGAAAAGTAACAAAGGGAAATTCAAAGTTTTGCGGGGGGGGGGGGGGGGGGGTTAATCAATTTTCACAACACTATTTTTTTTATTATATAAATACAGCTATTTTTAATTGCTCAAAAATTATTAGAGAATTTTTTTCTTTCTTTCTTTAAGTGTTGGTTAAACTCTGCAAGCACAATGTATTATCTGTTTGACCTTAGTAGACCATCTTCACGGCATTATTTATTTGCATGGAAGTGAGAGTTCCTTCCTTTTGGGAAGATGAATTCTCTGCATAAAAAATAAAAAAAATAAAAAACGATCTTGTCCTTAACTTTGCCCTGATGGAAAGGTAAGTAAATGAAATTCTTAGTGAAAAGCATAGAACGAAAATCCATCAAGGGAGATAACTCTTGCTATAAGTTTACGATTTATTTCCCTGTGATATAAATAATCACAATGAATGTGAAACTGTCTGTTAAAGGAAATTTGATTCCGTACCATCTGTGTGTGTGTGTGTGTCTCTCATATATATATATATATATATATAGTGTGTCAGGTTGTATATGAAAAGAAATCAAATAAAGTGCTCGATCATATAAGAGAACTAATATAATTTATTTAGATACTGTATATTACATATTTCAGCAATGTACCGTGGTTTCATCCAAAAGGGCAGATTTAGACATCTTTAGTAAATCTTCGTGCCCAGTGGAATCATCGGCAAGCTGAAAGGATTGTAGGCACGCTTGTTGACGCCATTCCCTGTCAGGCGTGCCTACAATCCTTTCAGCTTGCCGATGATTCCACTGGGCACGAAGATTTACTAAAGATGTCTAAATCTGCCCTTTTGGATGAAACCGCGATACATTGCTGAAATATGTAATATACAGTATCTAAATGAATTATATATATATATATATATATATATATAGAGAGAGAGAGAGAGAGAGAGAGAGAGAGAGATATAGAGAGAGATATAGAGAGAGATATAGAGAGAGAGAGATATAGAGATAGAGATAGATATAGATATAGATATAGATATAGATAAAGAGATAGATAGATAAAGAGATAGATAGATAAAGAGATAGATAAAGAGATAGATAAAGAGATAGATAGATAGATAAAGAGATAGATAGATAGATAAAGAGATAAAGAGACTAAAGAAGCTTTGAGTCATTTTAAACAAAGAAAGAAAATGCAGTTTCAATTACCAGGGATACTAACTAAATCTAAAATATCACAAACTTAGCACTTGCATAAGCCGATTTACCGCTGGAAAATTTACAAATACAAAAGGGGATTCAAGTATATAACAGTGAAACAAAAACAGGGGACCTTAACTTGAATTGTTAAATAGTAAACGGGGATCATAAGCTGTTTACCATGTAACTGTTTCGGAGATTTAAACACAAAACAGTTTTTAAATTCATGGCTCTGCAGTGATACTGATCAAATGACCACTTCCCCAATAACAAAATGTTCACTATATATATATATATATATATATATATATATATATATAAATAAATGTTTTGAGGTACTAAACTTATAAATGCATTTAAAAAGGATACGCGGAAATCTCTCAAAGGCCCTTTCGACTATCATCTCGTCAGGAGACAATCGATAGTTTTTAATCAATAATATCGTCGAAAGAAAGAGCAAACGGGGAATTAAATGTGCCAAAATTAACGATGGAGCGATTAAAAGAAGTGAATTTAATGATTTCGTAAAAAAAAAAACGATTAAAAGGCACTACGTTAGGGGGGGGGGGAAGAAGGGAGGGGTTCAAAGTTCCCCAAAGAGATTTAGCGATCTGACAAATTCCTTCTGCCGGTATAAGGAAGGTTTGCGAACAGCGATAGAGACAGATACCAATATTTTCAAATGGTTCTTGGAATCTGCTCTATGCAAGACCTCAAAACGGTATATTTATATCTACTGGCAGAACTTGGGTGTTCAACCAAATGCTGGCCAATAGCAGAGTCCAAAGAATTAGAGGAGGGTAACACAAGGATCCTACCCTTCCCTGACGTATTTTTGATGGAACGTGCTGGTTTATGCGGGTCTGCAAATATATAATATATATATATATATATATAAAACTGTAGTTCTGTAGTCAAGAGTCTTAACCCCTCGGCCATAGACAATTAGGAAATAATTAGGGAGGAATTTAACTTTGTAAATAGCGAATCGGCAGCTAAATTTACACAAGCAGTTAGAGTGATCAACAAACGTATTCGGATCGTGCATACAGCTATTAGTACTGCTTGTTATTAAAGTCACTCAGAGTGCCCGGCTTTTGGTGAAGGGAGCTAATAATAATATTTATAAATAAATATTAATTATTTTAATACCTACAGACATCGATGTTTCATGCTAACGCAATCTTCAGTGCAGGAAGCTAATTCTCAATATATATATATATATATATATATATATATGAAAAATATAACTAAAAGGTAAACTTTTAGAGAGTTGGACCTATTGTGAGATAAGGAAAGCTCAATATACTGGATACAGCAAAAATATGGTAAGTCAATGAAAATTGTTTAGACCTGCAAATGGAAGCAAATCGATATCTTCAGTTGTTCAAAACAAGGAGCAGTTTAGTTAATAAAAACATTTATTTTTCTTCTCTTTCATTCCTTAAACCAGGCTTTTCAAAGATTAAAATCTTATCATCAGAGGAAAATTATGATTGATAAGTTGACAGAAGAGGACTGTCAAAGTTCTAAATTTGAAAGAGTTTTTAAAAAAAATTTTGAAGTTCAAACGGGTATGAAAGTCACCAATAACGAAATCCAAAAAGCGTGGGGCTCAGAAATATTGGTAAATCCAGAAGAATCTGTATAAAAATCCAACGACGACGATTCCACCCAGGTCTGTTGTCCTCGGAGGGGGGATCAAATAAGATTGGTCATGTTAAGGAAAGCAAAAACAACGACAAAATCTCAATGGAGTCAAAGCGAACTGTTGCAATGTATAAAAAAAAACTGCTCCTTGTTTTGAACAACTGAAGATATCGATTTGCTTCCATTTGCAGGTCTAATCAATTTTCATTGACTTACCATATATATGTATATATATGTATATATTACTAGCAGGGTTACCCGGCGTTGCCCAGGTGGGGAATAACACCAACAGTATAGTAAAGACTCAAGAGTAATTTCCATGGCTAGTTATTATCAAAATGTGGATTATGCCCCTTTTTCACCCCCCCCCTCAAAAAAAAAATATCAACTATAGCTCATTACACACTCTTCTATGTCTACTATATTTCCTTCAAAAACACTTTATTGAAAGACAAATTTCATAAAAATCTGTCCCAATAGTATTTGAATGCATGGGTACATTTAAGGCCCTTTTGCATGAAACTAAATTACGCTACATATAGCCCGTAAGCTATTTTTACAATTTCATGCTGATCGGTTATTTGTTTTGACGTTTACCCTACACAAATATATAAGTCAGTAGAATACAAATTTTATGGCATACCTTATATTTTGTAATCATGCTTACATGTGTACATATGTTTCAGAAATTTCCAATTTATTATCACATTCACAACAGGGTAGAAAATTTGACAATTGTTTTAAAATCTTCTCGTTAGGATAGTAATTCCTTATCAATTCGATACAGGCAATATCCAACAGAAATGTTTGCAATTATTACAAAAACGAAAGGCCAAAAACAAAGTCCAGAAACATTTTTTCATTATGTCAAGCTTATTTAAAGCAGAATCAATAAATGGTCAAAATATATATTTACGGATGGATTCAATTTTTTAAGGGGATAAAACAAGCTTCAAAAACGTTTTATAATGAATCTTACTCCAATAAAACGAGGCTTAATTTCTTCAAAAGAAATTAACAAACTGAACAGCAGATGGTTTTCACTATTAAATATATATCATCATGTAAACCTTAGTTATTCATTCCCTATTTCCTTCAAAAAACACTTTATTGACAGACAATTGTTTCTGCCCATTTCAAGAACATATCTTTATGATATACAAAATATCACTAATATTCATGAAGAGGCTTCATCAATGTATAATATTCCACAGTCAGGCTGAAAAATTAAAATGCATCCAACATTCATTTAATTTATACATATTTCTTTTTCACTCAAAATTCAAAAGGAAACCTTATTTAACTGTTTTTTTTTTGTATATAAAAAATTCATGTTGTATTGTATTCATTATATGTTTTTTTCTGTTTTATTATTATATATATATATATATAGTCTCGGAAGTTTCTCAACCATTAAAACTATATAAAAAAAATTAAAAAAAACAACTTTATAGTCCCAAGTCGTTCAGTGGAAAATCACTCATGTAAGTCAATTTAGTTTTTACAGTTATTATATTAGTTTGCTTCTAACATTATTTAAGGGATCATCAGTTGTTTACCATGAAAAACTGTTTCGGGAATTTAAAAACAAGACAATATTTAATTTCATGGCTTACCAGCAGAGTTGATCAGACCCCACTTCCCTTAAAAGACAAAAACATAAACGTTCCATATACTAAATCTAAGTTTTGTTCCATATAAATGTTTTGCTAACTTATATTAGTTATTAAAAAAAAAAAAATTAAAAAAGTCTTCCTTACCTGTGTTGTTCGTCTGTCTAATAAAATTTATCCATTACTTACAAAAATGTTGCTGCATTTTAAAGTGTTTTGACGAATCCATTACACTATTATTTAGGTGATTAATGTATTCTTATTTTTAGTTTTATATTATAAATATAAAAATATCAACATATCAAAAAATATATATATATATATATATATACTTTTAGTCCCTCCTCCTCTGTTGTCCATCTCCCCGTTGTCATCAACCTCAAATAAATACTAATCTTCCTTGTCCATTCACAGCGTTTCCAATCTGCGTTCACAAGTCAACTGCCGATTTTTTTCTCTCACTCACAGCGTTTCCAATCCGTGTTCATAAGCTAACTGTCGATTTTTTCTCTCTTTCTTCTTCTTCTTCCTCCTTGCCCCCTCACAGCGTTTCCAATCGGCGTTCATAAGCTAACTTTCAATTTTTTTCTCTCTTTCTTCTTCTTTTTCTTCTTCTTTGCCCACTCCCAGTGTTTCCAATCGGCGTTCATAACTGTCGATTTTTTCACTTTCTTCTTCTTCTTCTTTTTTAACATTTCTGTCTTTCTTTCTTCCTTTCTACTGTTTATTATTGTTTTTCTTTTTCTCATTATAATTAGTATATGTGTTATATATACGTTTATACATATTCTACATTATTTTGATTAATTTGATAAGACTTAAAAGCATCAGGATGGCGAGTAATTGCCTTATTTAATTGTCTAAATATTTTATTTTGATCGCCACCTTGTTTAATCATTCTTATTATTAGGTCAGAAATTGGGGGCATGAAATCTACTAATTTTAAGGTAACACGAGCAATCCTCAAAAATTCGGACATAATACTCCCGTAAAATATATACACAGGGCAGGTACTATTTTTATATGGCATCCGCACGATACGAAAAGGGAATGAATTTCTTTTATCAAACAGTTTATAGATAAATATTTTATCTTCAATTTTTATATCCAAATCAAGAAAAGTAGCTTGTGTTCCCTTATGTTCACAGTTTAATTTTAACTCTTTAGGATATATTAAATGTTTAGTATTTGCAAACTCTTCGCTATCATTAATGCAAACAAGGTCGTCAATATATCGCCTACATCCATGATAACTATACGCTCTAGATATATCATTTTTTATTAATGATTAATATATATACAATTAAACTTATACGCTATGAACTTTTGATCTGTTCATAGGGTAGAGTTGGCCATAGCATAGGATAAATTAGATGACTGTGAAAAAATTTTTTTTGTTAAAAGATATATAAAATGAGTATAGGTTTGGCCAACTATAGTAATATTTTATAAGTATAGTTAAAGATGTAAACAAGCTATGTAAACGAAACGGATTTATTAGGAAAATGACTATTGATCAACGCAAATAGACATTACATGCCTAAATATTAAAACAAAAATATTAATAGATACTGCACTAAAATTATTGAATATCCCCATTATTTTCAAAATCATTCCCGTTCAATGGTTTCATCAAATCTTTTATGTTTTGCTGAAATTTGGATACTCTGTTCAGTTCCATTTTTTTGATGAACATTTTTCTTTGGAGAGCACAAACCATCTCTATATCGTAGTTATTAAAGCAACTCTTTTCTTCCAAGAATGTAAGAAGTGATTCTGTATTTCTTTCTGCAGTTTTACATATTTTCTCTGTATTCTCGCTTGTTTCTGATTCTTCCGACTCTCTGCAATAATTAGAGTCAATAAATATTCGACACTAAATTGCTTCTTTTTTTATTGCTAAGCTTAGTTCATAGCATAGGAAGTGCATATTTAATTCTGTTCATAGCGTAGGAGTTTTATTATATATATATATATATATATATATATATATATTAGCTCATTGGGTAAAACTAATTCGAGCTCCCGACACTTGACAATGTTTACATTGAGATATAACTTACATTCAGCCAGTGTCGTATGATAGCGCGGCGGTAGAGGCGCCGACTGTCAGCTCGAGGGTTGACTTTCAATCCCGGCTTGAGGCACTAGCTGGTCTAGCCGCACTGAACAGCTGTGCTACAGCGAAACAGTTTGTATGTGGATGACATATATATATATATATATATATATATATATATATATATATATAATAACATCAAAAGGGGGATTGTGCATGTTTTGATGTCTCCCTTACAGCTCTTAAAATATACATCTGATTTTGAAATCTGGGTAATCTTTCTTATATGACCTCCTCCCCAATGCTAAAATATAGCTTAGTTCTGAATATGAGTTATGTTTGCAAAAGATGTTTCAACTGTTCTAATTAGCTGTAATTTATAATGAACTGAACAACTCACCCATCTCTTAGCTATCTATGGATTTCTCTCACTCCCTCTCATTATGTTGATTCAACCATTCTCATATATTTTTTATGTCTCTCTGAGTATTTAGAGAAAGAGTGGCTCTTTATCAACATGGCTATCTAATTTACATGTGTGTATACACCACAAACACAAATGTAAATTAGATAATAATAATAATAAGTCCCTTTTACTTCTATATAAGAATAATAATACTTATATATAACTAGCTGGGCTACACGGTGTTGCCCGGACAAAAGTGTAACTTATTTTTATTAAAACTTTTATCTCCCCCCCTCTCCCTCTTTTTCCTCCACTCAGCCCATTCCTCTCTCCTGATATACACACAGACAACTCTCTTTTATATAGATTCCTGCAGGAATGAGTCAGCATTTTCTTTTCAAATTAGTACATAAGAACATTGAAAATGTTCTTATGTAACAGACCTCCCCTGACGAAACCTGGCCCAGTTGACCACCAAAGAATGTATAATTTTTTATTTATCTTAGATATTATTCATCTGGAGCAACACCGATCAAGAATATACCAACTTTGTGGGTGTTTGTTTTGTAGTGTTTTACTTTTAGCTGGACATACATACATACATACATACATGCATTCATACATGCATTCATACAACTGTCCTTTATATAATAGAAGAAGAAGATAAAAAGAATCAAGAAATAATGACGTGAATCAGTGTTTGATAAGATGAAGGGATGAGTAAAGAGAAAAATCGTGAAGTAAGGAGCAAGGGTAAAGATGAAAGTATGATTTTAAAAACCTTTCTCTTTATTCATAAGCTTTTTTATGTGCATTCTTTTAATCAAAGAAATAGTAGATGAGATTATGAGAGAAAGTGAAACAATTTTTTCCGAGAGTCTTCAAATGTTGATTTTTGTGTTTCGCCTAAACAAAGATGTAACTAATAGATTGTTTCATTATTGGACTGTTTGGATAAAAAAACGATAAGTAAATAAAATTAAGAGAACAATTTCGACATTGGAGGTTTGGCTTTGTTTTTTTATTTGTTTAATCCGATGGAAAAATTTGACTGATTAAGCCTTTTCAAAACCCCAAAACCCATATTACTTTTCTTCTTTTTTTTTTTTAATTGTTTACATGGGATATGGGATACGTGGCATGAATGAAGATACCACAATATTTCTTACGGCAAAATACAAATATAAGCTGTAATTGCGGAATTAAATTGATATTTATTTTCTATTATTCAAGTTGAAAATCGGAGAAGAAAACGGTACTTTATACTACTTACGTTATCATGGCAAAAAACGTGATGTTGCTAGTCTCAGTCTTTTCTATAAATACTATTATGTAGAGTTGGGCGGTTTTGAAATTTTGGTTTCGGTATCGGTTTCGGTTTTTTTCCCTTAAAACCTCGGTTTACGGTTCGGTTTTTCGGTTTTTTTGAAAAAAATTTTTTTACTATGGAAACTATTCATTCTCTTGTGTGATGATTAGTTATTATTCAACGTTTAGTTGAATTATGCCACTGTTTCGATAATTTTGTGACTGAATCATTCTCCATGATATGAATCATATAAGTTTTAAGGTGTTGACTGTTGTAATCAAAGTTCTGATACCTTTTTAACAGTTAACTCGTTAAAACAGTGACCAAAGATTCATGAAAGATTTCTGAAGAATAAAACTGAGTTTGAATATACATTCTATCTAATCCTTTAACCCATCAGAAGCTAAAATATAACTCAGAAATGCAAGAAATTAAAAAACGAAAATTTATTTAAACAAACAAAATAATTTTACAAATAAAATTAAAATTTTAATTTTTTAATAGGTGAAAATGTTTGCAAGACGTGTCTTGTCGCATAAAATAAACACACCATATACTTCTCGAATTGCCGGTGTTGACTGTTGGGATGTCTGTCATTTTGTGTGCTCGAAGTTCTGTCAACTGGTGTGTGTTGGGGTTAATATTTGTTTTTAAGACAGGGTAATAAAACTTTATAGACAGGCGTAAAAGACTAGTAGTACACCCGAAAACCGCGCCAAGGGAAAAGCAAGGATGGTTAAAAAAAAGTAGAGATTATTAATTCACCTAAAGTCATTTTTTAAGCTTTAAGGTAATTTTAGTCATAGAATTCATGACTTGGATTAAAGTTTAATAATTAAACTTTCGAATAAATTGTCAACTCTAAATAAATACCATATTAACAATTTAGTAAAATATAAATCGTTGCATAGTCTACTTTTTGAATAACCCATTTTTGGGAGAGAAAACGGTATAGTTGAGAGATAGTTCTCTAGAAATGACAATTTATGTATGAAGTGGCTTTTCAAAAGTAAACAATGAAATGCCTAATGTTTAAAATAATTTTAAAAATCCGAATAAAGTGACACTAGCATTGGCAACTACTTTTTTTCTTTTTAAATGTTTATACTTACTCACTACTTTTCGTTTATTTACTTTTACAAGTATTTTTTTAAATTTCATTTTAATAACTTATTTTTTTAGATAACTCTGAAACAAACAAATAATTATTTTACAATTTTGAGTTGAATCAAATAAATTTTCGACATCATACGGAACACGTTTGATTTTTTCTTTTTCATTTAAAAATAGTTTATGCTAAAAATACGATGTCATGTTGTCTGTCGTATTTCTCTTTTTCATTTGAAAATTCAAAATGTTAATGATAAACAAACTGTAAACAAAGATTTCTTCCTACAAGTAGCAATACACATGAAAAATTTTTAATTGCTTAAAATATCTCAATAATGGCATATATAGAAAGAGCTTGATGATCTAAGAAAGAAGCTTTTTAAATTTTTTAAATCTGACTAAAAATAAGGAAGTTATGACTATTTTTGTGCCTCACGCAATTGGATATTTTCCCCTCTTTAAGACCATATGCGTTTCGTCACATTTTGTACACTAACTTTTCAGTAAAAATGTTATATCTTTGTTAAAACACAAGATTAAGCAATGAAATTTACCATATAAGTGTATTTTTGTACAAGGAATCAGAATATGCCACTGAAAATCTCCAGAAATTAATGGTTTCCAAGTAATCTGCACTAAGTGCACATAAATATGCTGCAATACCTTAAAAATACCATGAATCCATTAAAAGAAAGAAGTTAGAAAACTCAAAGTTGAATTGTAATACATTTTATGTACAAGAAACTAAAATCTAATACTAGGACTGTTTAAAAATGAATATATTGCAAGATTTCTTTAGCATTATTGTAGATTTACACCTTCTGCTAACTCACCTCCTTACCTCCCCAAAATATGAGATTCTACTTTTTTTATTTAGGCAATTACATGTTAACACCCTGAAAAACTTGGCAGAAAGAAACAAAAACAATTATTTTAGAATTTAAAGTTGGGATCAGTTTCACATAAAATAATCCCCCATTTCAAGGCCATTCTAGCGTTTTAGGACAGTTAATTATTTTTTCTATGGGAGATAAATCCTGTGCGTTTTTCTTGTTTTTTTCTTTTTTTTTAGACGATTATAAGGGTTTTTGTGGGAGGAGTGGGGCTTACCACTTGAACTTCAGGTTAGTGGTAGGGCTAGGGGCAATTAAGTGTGAACACCCTGAAAACTTAGCAGAAAGAAAAAAAAACAATTCATTTAGAATTTCGAGTGGGGGATTAGTTTCACATATATTTAATGCAGAATAATTCACCATTTCCGGGCCATTCTAGCGTTTTAGGGCATTAATCAATTTTTTTCTATGGCAAATAAATCCTGTGCGTTTTTTTTATGGGCGTCTGCTTTTTTTTTTTTTTTTTTTTTTTTAGACGATTATGTGTGGTTTTAATGGGCTTTTTTGTAGGATTAGGGCTTCCTACTCGGACTTAGGGTTAGTGATAAGGTTAAGGAAGGGGTTTTGTTTTGGATGGAGGTTGCCATTCGGACTTAGTGTTAGGGTTAAGGGAGTTTTTTAGGAGTGGCTTGCCACTCATATTTAAGGTTAATGGTACGATACGTTCAAGATGGCATTTTTAGGAGGTGGGCTTGTTAGTCGTACCTAGAGTTAATGGTAGAGTAATTATTTATTTTATAAATTTCACTAAAAGGCAAGAATGGCCGGGAAATCGGAGATCATTTTACATTAAATTTATATGCGAAACTGATCCCCCACTCTAAATTCTAAACTATTTTCTGTTTTGTTTTTTCTTTTTTTCGCCAAGACTTTAAGACGTAATCGCCTTAAAAAGTAGAATCTTAATTTTTTTTTTAAATTGGCGACTAGAAATTCATTACTACTAGAAGTTCGAAAGTTGAGTGAAAACCAGTATTTTTTGTAAGTATTTTTTATAAAAGAACCAAATAGGATTAACTTTTTTAAGCACAAAAAATATTTTTATCTTACTTTTAAAGAAGTTTATAAACGAAGTTTACAAAGGTTTACAAGACGCTGCTGCTGATTGATTGTTATATCAGCAATACTAGTAGCCATTGTTGACTTTCGCTCAAAAAAAGGACAATATTTTTTAGGATAAGATAATTTAAAATTACTATTACCGAAAGACAAAACAACGTACAATTATAATTTTAATGCATAAAAAAAGATGAAAGATTAATTTATTTACTAGTTGGGTACGAAAAATGTAACAACATTTTCTATATTCATATTTTAAAATGTTTAAAATTCGTTCTAGAATGAAAATAAACAAAAATCGCCTCGTGTTTATAGCAGTAATTGCAGTAATATATTTGTTCATCTGTCCTCTTACTAATATAACATTTTTTGGTAATATTCAATTTTATTCAAATCGGAAAATCTTTTCAACCGTGTTTCCTTGTATATGGTGGCTTACTGTAATAAAAACACAATACCGAACGGTTACGGTTTAAAAAAAAAAAACCGATTCGGTATTCGGTATGGAGAAAAAACCGAAAAACCGCGGTTTTTCGGTAAAACCGCCCATCTCTACTATTATGGCATGTGTTCTTCAGAATTATGTGATCTATTACCTGCTCCTTTTGTTCCAGCTCGTTTTACTCATTGGTCTATTGGTCTCCATCAATTCGCTGTTTTGATACCTCATTGTAATACAGATTCCTATTCCAGTAGCTTCTTTCCAAGAACTGCAAGTTTGTGGAACTCTCTTCCTGCTGACTGTTTTCCTCCTACCTATAGCCTTTTTAAGACTAAGGCCAATAGGCATCTCTTGTCTTTGCGATAATCATATTTCGTTCTTGTTAGCTCCTTACATCAAGTGGCTTCATGCCTTGTCTAGAGCGATTTCCACACACAAAAAAAATCCCATAACACAAATAATGCAGAGAAATGTTTTTAGAATCGACATCGGAAATGATGGCTTATTAAACTCGACTGACCACAGTAAAGTAGTCCATTTTAAAATATTATGTTTAGCGCATGGATGTAAAGATAGGTAAAGGTAAAGGTCGCATAGCCTGGACGCACACGAGTGTCCATCCCTCTCCTTCCGCTGACTTGAACCTTCCCTGAGTTTTAGTCAGGTACCCATTTACTGCTGGGTTGACAGAGGGAGTTTTCAGACCCGAAAATTCGCATGCCGTGAGTGGGATCGAACCCGGGTCGTCCAGCCCAAAGACAAGTGCTATAACCACTCGTCCACAGGCCCTCCCTCAAGATGTAAAGATAGAGCACATTTTAAAAAAAATACATTTTAAAACCATTGGTCGTAACAAGCATAATATTGTGTGTGTGAGTGTGTGTGTGTGTGTGTGTGTGTGTGTGTGTGTGTGTGTCAATGTTTGTGATAGTATTGCTAATAGTGTAAGTCTATCGTTATTAGGGGTGGGACGTAATGGGTGAAAATTTCAGATTCATGCGAGTAGTATTTTTTGTGTTCATTTATACATAAATAACACTAAACAATCAAACATTTTGAAAATTTTGCAAAATTCAGAAGGTGCAGGCCAAAAATAGCCGTTAGCGCTCCACGGGACTCAAAATCCATCATTTTTCGGTGAAAAAGTGGTTTCATGCGACATTGCAGGTCCTAAAACATCCTCAAAAGCTATGAATGGATATAGATGGTTAAATCTGATATAGTACTTTAATTTAAGACCATTTTCAGGCTGTGAAAGGGTTTTCATGAATGTAAAATAGCCCAAAACTAGTGGCCTGCACCTTCTGAATATTGCAAAATTTTCAAAATGTTTGATTGTTTAGTGTTATTTATGTATAAATGAACACAAAAAAATACTACTAGCATGAATCTGAAATTTTCACCCATTACGTCCCACCCCTATTTTTATTATTTTATCTTAGTTTTGTTCTCAGCTCTCAGAAATCAAGGGAGCTAACACTTGATCTCTTTATGAGATGCATAGATATCCGAGTGTTCATTTAACGTTCTCCTCTGCTTCTCAAACATTGAATTAGTAAAGCAGTGAAGAATATTAATTTTCCGATCCCCAATTGGCCACTTAACTATGTTATCATTTATCTTTATCGTCTGCTTTTCCTGGTCTTGCGGATTTCAGACCAGAATTCATCCGATCTGGTGGAATATGGATCCAAGTGTTGTTTCTTGATGTAACATCAATCGGAAAAAGTGCACCATATGAGTCAGTGTATACCCGTGTCGAGGGGAGCTTATTTGGGCTTCAAATACTATGTTATTTTTAACATTTGGTCAGGGTTTACTTGCAGTTGTGGTGGGAAAACAAGTTTTTGCTGTGAATGTTAATTCAGCTGCACTGAAGAGCTGTGATACAGCGAAACCGTCTGTATGTGGATGATTATATAAACTTCCCTTTCTTGGGTAGAGCTTATTTGTAAGGAAACCGCCAACTGCCACTAGCTTTAAGGCATAGCTCATTAGGTAAAACTAATTCGAGCTCCCGGCACTTGACAATGTTTACATTGAGATATCTCTTACATTCAGTCAGTGTCTTATAATAGCGCAGGGTAGAATCGCCGACTGTCAGCTTGAGGGTTGAGTTTTCATCCGGCTTGAGGCACTATTTGATCTAGCCGCACTGAAGAGCTGGGATACAGCGAAACAGTCTGTATGTGGATGATTATATAAACCTCCCTTTCTTGGGTAGAGCTTATTTGTAAGGAAATCGCCAACTGCCACTAGCTTTAAGGCATAGCTCATTAGGTAAAACTAATTCGAGCTTTTTCGAACCCTTTATTTAATCCACAGGGGTAACATGTTCTTGTTCTGTCGCCCGTACCGAGGATTGAACCATCAACCTTCAGATGACTATCACTTAGAACTGAATTTTACTTAGTACTATATCCACTCCGCCACTTGCGGAAAATTCTAGTATGAATTTTGGGAGCCTTAAATCTATTCTTGTTTTAATGTGCAGTCTTACTACTTATCACTATATATCAGTACTTTTTATTACTACATATCACTGTGTGTGTAATATATATATTATAACCTTATTTATTATTTCAGAGTCTGAGTTCGACAAAAATATTCCCGAGTTCGAAAAGATACACCTGAAGAAGGCCGGAGGTGACAGCGGCCGAAACGTTGTGAGAATAACACTCAAGATGAGAACAGTAGTTCAAATAACCAAAATTATATAAATTATCGATTCTCATCTCAAAAATTCAGAAACACAATTCTTTTTATAAGTGTTTGTTTTTTTTAAATTTATCATTTTAATGATTTTTTTTGTGTTTTTTTCAATTATTTTTTAAAGTTTACTATAATTTTTTTTAAATGCATTTTAACATTAGTGTACACTCTCCGTATAAAATGATGGGTAAAAAAAATTATGCTTAGCCAATGTTTGCACTAGATATATTACTAAAATATTCAGATAAAATCATAGAATTACGTAAGTAATTTTTAATATATAAATTATTATCATTTCTGATGACCTACAGAAAAAAAAACAAAAAAACACCCACCGTTGACTTTTTATTATAGAATAGAGTATTTCTTTCCAAATTCATTTAAGGTGACATAGTAAGTCTAGAGATGGTCGTCTCAATAGGTATTTACTTTCTCGCTTTCCCTCACAAGTTGAAATGGTTTCGTTCAGAGGCTACAAAAAGGCATGTGTTTTACTCGCTAACTTTTGCATGATGGGACGAAAGTGCATATATTTATACAAATAAAAATACACATTGGTCTTTATTATTAGAGAGGATTATCTCTCTGCTTGAATGAATTTTTCATTTTTATTTTTATGCACAAACAAAATTAATTTTAATATTTAATCATTTCAGTTTATTTTTATCCCTTAAAATAATTTAATCATATTTGAAATATAATTTTTTTTTTTTTTTTTAACTCTTTAGGATGAATTGATAGCCAAAAATAGCCGTTAGGGCTCCACGGGACTCAAAATCCATCATTTTTCGGTGAAAAAGTGGTTTCATGCGACATTGCAGGTCCTAAAACATCCTCAAAAGCTATGAATGGATATAGATGGTTAAATCTGATATAGTACTTTAATTTAGGACCATTTTCAGGCTGTGAAAGGGTTTTCATGAATGTAAAATAGCCAAAAACTAGTGGCCTGCACCTTCTGAATTTTGCAAAATTTTCAAAATGTTTGATTGTTTAGTGTTATTTATGTATAAATGAACACACAAAAATACT
The DNA here is from genome assembly GCA_963556195.1 of Sepiola atlantica. Classification (NCBI taxonomy): domain Eukaryota; kingdom Metazoa; phylum Mollusca; class Cephalopoda; order Sepiida; family Sepiolidae; genus Sepiola; species Sepiola atlantica. The sequence continues at coordinate 15,595,465 of OY744536.1, read as the reverse complement.
ACTCGCATGAATCTGAAATTTTCACCCATTACGTCCCACCCCTAACAACAAATAATAGTTAATTAATAAAATGTCTTTTTGCGAAACGAATATGCAAATATCAGGAAGGACAGGATATTCTGCTGGCTTGGCAGGCTGAGCACAGACTCAAGGCGTTTCCACGAATAGTGGTGATGGAGAGGCGCTCGTAAAGCCAAGTCAATTCCCGATGGTCCTTGGTGTGGAGTGTCATTAACAAACCAAGGCTGTTGAGGAAGTCATGTGTGGCGTCTCCACGGCGATTGGTTGGAACACAAATCTGTCGAGAAAACCGGCATATTTTGATTGCTTGCAGTTCTCTCTAGAACAAAATTATAATTTTAATGTAATGTAAAAAAATAAGCATTTTACTATTTTTAGACATGTTTATTCTCATCTTTTTTTTTTTTTTTAGTTAAATTTAATTATTTCATGCGGCAAAAGTTCAATAAAACATTTTGGAAACAAAATATGTATTCATATTTGTTTCTGTCATTAATATAATTTGTCTATTTACCTGCTTTTCAGATATTATGTCAATTTTCTGCTACCATAAGTAAATATAACATACAGTCTTTTGCTCGGCTGAGCTCCAATCTACGGTTACTCCCTGTAAAACATTAACAAACGAAAAACTCATCTAGTTACAACCACTATAAATAATTTTCTTTTCCTCCTCTGTGTACCTAAAACTAAACGGAACCTCCATGAGCAAAGTTTCTTTCGAAGAACTATCCGTCTGTGGAACACTATACCACAGGGACTGCTTTCCAACTGACTACAACATGGTCGTTTTCAAGACAAATGTTAACAAATTCTTGTTGAGCCGTTTTTTTAAATAATCAAATTCTGTCCAGTTTCAACTATCATTACCAATCCTCACGTTGTTGCTCCACTGTCCTCCTCACAAACTCATTAACCCTTATCCTCGAGTGGCCTTTGGACCTTGATAAGTGATGACTCGTTAGAAGATAATTTTTTTTAAGTCTGTCTCTATTTGGTTAATAAAATGTAACATTCATTTAATAGCTCTTGCTGGAATATTTTTTTCATTAGAAAACTCCTAACACCTGACAGTATCCTATATCTCTACAAAGCCACCATCCGCCCATGCATGGAATATTGTTGCCACATCTGGGCTGGTGCACCATCCACTAGTCTCTCCCTCTTAGACAAGGTCCAAAAAAGAGTCGCTAATCTAATAGGTCTCTCCCTATTCACCAAGCTCCAGCCCCTGCCCCTGCCCCATTGCTGCAATGTTGCAACCATGTGCTTGTTTTACAAGTACTTCAATGGAATGTGCTCTGATGAACTTGCTGCTGTAGTACCCCATCGACGTAAATACACTCGACCAACCCGACAATCAGCCAAATTCCATCCATTCACTGTGGAGGTCCCCAGATGCCGGAGAGCCTTCTACTTCAATAACTTCTTTCCTCGTGCTGCCAGCCTTTTGAACTCCCTCCCTGCTTCATTGTTTCCCTGACTGTACTGACATGCAGAAATTTAAAACTAATGTGAACAAGCATCTCGCTGCACAGCTCCCAATTTAGGATGACCTCCAAAACTTTCACCCTAATTCTCAATAGCCCCTTACGTCTACAGTGACAGCATGCCTTGTTTAGGGTGAACTTTGTTATTAAAAAGAAAATTTAAATTAAATAAAAGTTTCAAGCCAAAAGGTAATAGTTTTTATCATATTGATGTTGACTAATCATTTAACTATTTATAAAAACGTAATCTTTATTAAAAGTATTGTAAAATTAAGCCAACATTAAAAGAGAGTTACTTAGTAAAATATTTTTTTTACTAAAATGATGTTTTTTTCACTAAAATGATGTTTTTTCACTAAAATGATGTTTTTTCACTAAAATGATGCTTTTTTTCACTAAAATGATGCTTTTTTTCACTAAAATGATGTTTTTCTTACTAAAATGATGTTTTTTCACTAAAATGATGTCTTTTCACTAAAATGATGTCTTTTCACTAAAATGATGTTTTTTTCACTAAAATGATGTTTTTTTCATTAAAATGATGTTTTTTTCATTAGATGATGTTTTTTCACTAAAATGATGTTTTTTCACTAAAATGATGTTTTTTTACTAAAATGATGTTTTTTCACTAAAATGATGTTTTTTTTTACTAAAATGATGTTTTTTCACTAAAATGATGTTTATCTAAGAAAGAAGTTTTTGGTAATTTCCTAGTTTACATGTATTAAGTTTCGATATGTTATTCAATTCTGTAGACCGGTACTGTCTTGGCCTTTAGGCCTTGATTCCACCAGTGTGAGGTACTGTCCTGTGCAGGTCTAGGAGGTCCATCCTCCCATGCTTTGCCTTCTCATCCTTTGAGAAATCGTTAGTTTATGGCTAATCGCCTGAGGCGCCCCTACCGGGGAATGCCGACGGAGCTGTCTAGGCATTTTTTGTTTGTTCAGAGTGCTCTTCCTCTAGGGCGCTAGCTTTTCAATTCCACTTTCCGAACCTTCTGTCAAATCTTACCACTTTTGGAGGTAGATAAATAAAAAAAAGTTTGAATACTAAAAAATAGAGAGGAAGAGGAAGGTAATTCAGAAAATGAAACCACCAGAAGACGTACAAGATATACTCGGAGCATCAAACCGTTACATTTCAAGTAGATTCAATTCAATTCAATTAATTTGGCAAAAAATAAAACAAGCATGTTTCAGTTGCCATGTAGGGAAAGGGTGGTAGAAATTTACAATGAAGAGGATACAATAGCCCAGCACCTGTCCAAATTCACTTTGAATTGATGCGTTGTTGGCGCATTTATTACCTCTCTTGGGAGTCTATTCCAAGGTCCAGGGAGGTTGAGGTTGAGAAGGTGGCCCTCCTCAAAATCGGCGGTGAAATAGTTTCTTGTAGTGTCCGCATAGACCTCTTTCTGGTGCAAGAGTGAATAATAGGTCCTAAGATATATCGTAATTACCATTGAGGAGATTGTAGGCCAAAATGAGATCACCGCGTAATCGTCGGCGCTCAAGGGAGAAAAGGTAAAGTTTCTTGAGTCAGATTTCATAGGGAAGATCTCATAAACCCTGTACCATTCAAGTAGCCAGTCTTTGAACTTGTCGAGTGTCTTTTTTGGTTCCCTGTTTGGGGTCTGGTATTTTAGACAACGGTCGCGTCTTTAGGGATTACCAAGCCACCACACTAATTTTGTGTAGATAAATTGAGACCGATTCGATAACAAGGATCACCAGTTAGCGAGTGCTAACTTTTAACAATATAATATTGTTAATAAAAAAAGAAACTGTAAAGTAAAAAAATAAAACTTTTATGTATAAACAAATTTTACAAAAATGTAAAATATAACAAAGTTTGTGCAGGATAAAAATGTTTGATATGACACGAACGTTAACGTTGTCTTTAAAGTTTGTGCGTGCGTGTGTGCATGTGTGCGTTCTTGGTTAAGCTGTTATTGCCGGGGAAGACAGCAGACGTGCTTAAAAGTGGATGCTCTTGTTGTTGTTGCTGTCTTCATTGATGGCGAGGCGAGCTATCCGTTGTCGCCAAGAAAACTGATTTCTTTCCGATAATTCCCTGGTTTTATAAAAGTTTATTTCTCACCCACTTGTTCAAAACATGTATGAACACTTTTCTTGAAAGTTCACACTTTGGCCACATCTGTTATAACTTATTTATACGAGCTTGACCGCAAGGTGATTCCCTCTTCAAGAAGAAAGAAAGAAAAAGAAAAGGAAGAAGAGGAAAGAAGAGGAGAGAGTAAGCCGAATGAACCTAGAAAGAAAAGGGGTAACTAAGCAGGCTAGCACTTTCCTTCCATGCCCGTTCGTCTCATCGATCTATTGATCTGCCACAAACTCTCTCCAGATGCTGTCAGGTGGAGACTCTTGATTTTACCTCAGCATTTCTGCAAGGTAATTTGCTGGAGAGAGAAGTATTTCTTAGCCCACCATCTGATCTGTGTCCAGAATCACAGGTGTGGAAGCTGAAAAAATGCATGCATGGTTTAAATGATGCACCTCGTTCATGGTACAAGTGATTTAATCATGAGTTAACTTGCTTGAAAGGAATGGTAAGTGCATGCGACAATGCACCGTTTCTTTGGCATGATGGCACTGGTGACTTGATAGACATTCTGGCAATACACATAGATGATTTCATATTCTGTGGAAATGATCTATTTCAGAAAAATGTGATCTCAGAATTGAAAAAGATATTCAAAATTGGAAAGCATGAAAGTGGAACATTTAAATTTTGGAGATTGAATGTTAAGCAAACAAAAAATAGGATTATTATAGATCGAAATCTATATGTTTCAGCTATATTCCCAATAGACATAAAGAAAGGAAGATCATTAAGGAAAAATGATGAATTGACTCAAGAGGAGAAGACAGAGCTAAAAAGATTGACATGTCAAATGATGTAGGTATTCGACCAGATGTATCATTTGATGTGTGCAGAATGAGTAATATTGGAAAATCTCCAAAAGTGTTCTTAGTCTTCGAGGCAAAAATGCCAATTATTAAGTTAAAATCAAGGAGAGGTTCTGTATCTTTTCCCCAACTTGGAAAGCCTTCGGATCTGAATATTGTTTGTTATTCAGATGCCACCTATGCTAGTTTGGAGGATGGATCTTCACAGGATGGGTTTATCATCTTTTTTGTGGCAAGATGGACAAAATGGCTCCTATATACTGGTCATCAAAAAAACATGACTGTGTAACAAAAGTCCATTAGCCTCAGAGACTCTTGCGTTCAGTGAAGCAGCTGATGCTGGTATATTGATAGCCGCCATGCTTCAAGAGATATTCAGACTACCTAGGTTGCCTGAAGTTCTTTGTAAAACAAACAATGCGTAGAGATTTTAAAGTCATCAAATCTTGTGAGTGACCAGCGTCTGAGAGTTGATATGGCCAGAGTGAAGAAAATGATGGTGAAGAAGGAAATTCAAACTGAATGGATCAGGGGCCGAGAAGAGGTTGCAGATTGCCTGATGAGGGTGAGAGCCTCTCCTGAAAGACTTGTTGCAATGAGGACTTGTTTTACTTTTGTTGTTTTATTTTTTATGGAACTGTAGTCTTCACAAAAAGGCACCAACAATGTTAAGTTATCTCCCTTTGTATTGAGATATAAGAGTTTTGTTCCTTTATGATAAGTTCTTAGAACGAACAGGGGTTCTTAAACTGAAGGTATGACCCCCAAAGGGGTCATAAGCTCTTTTCTGGGGTTCATGGAGGGTCTAACACAGGATGTGTGTGTGTGTGTTTCGGTGTGAATGCATGAGAGGTGAACACATCCATTGTATATTATAATTTTGTTAGTTTTTTTATGTTTTTGTTTGTTGTAAAATTCTTTTCATTCCTAATGCTTGATAACTTTGTTTTCAGATGTCAAAGAAGCGCACATACAATGAGAGTTTTCTCTACTTCAGATTCTCATTCATAGTGAACAATGGCATACAGATGCCACAGTGCGTCATTTGCAAGAAAACACTTGCTAACGAGAGCATGAAGCCTTTCAAGCTGAAGAAACGCCTCACCAAAATTCATCCGGAACTGGCCAACAAGGATTTGGCATACTTCAAAATCCAGCTCTAACGGTCTAGATAGGATCATGGAACATGCGTTCTCTTTCAACCCAGCAATGTCATCAAGGCATCATACAAGATCTCCCTTCTTATTGTAAAGCAGAAGTCACACACAATTGGGGAGAAGCTTGTTAAACCTCGCATGACAGAGGATGCTCGTCTTGTTCTTGATCAGAACTGTGTCAAAAAGCGTAATCAGATAAGTCTTTCGGACAGCACAATTAAACAACGCATAGATGACATGTCGCAGGATATAAAATCTCAGCTGATCGAGAAAATCAAATGTTGCAGAAATTAATACGACATCAATAATAAAAAGGGAATTGAAACGATCCTACCTTGTGGTGTTGAAGCAAGCAGCTTTTCTTTTAATAACAAGTCATAACTCAGGTGTTTAATAAAAAATCAGGGACTGATTTTTTATTAACCTCGTCAAACGAAGGCAAGATAGAGAGAGAGAAAAAAGGAAAAGTTCTGTCAAGTCAGGGCCGAGCGACACCTAACGGATAAAACAGAAAATATAAGGGAAGATAACTCTAGCCCCTTAATTACAATGTATGACGAGAGTGAAATAATCAACACCAAACTCTCTTCATTTTTAGCCATCCAGCTGGATGAAACAACAGACGGTGCACATCTTCCTCAACTTTTGGTTTATGCTCGGTTCATCTCCGAAAATCAGGTTGAGGAGGAGTTCCTCTTCTGCAGACCACTAACAACAGCAACAAAGGCTAAAGATATTATGAACTTGTGTCCAAATTCTTCAAAGAAGAAAAACTCTAATGGGTAAAATTGGTTGGTGTCTGTATGGATGGAGCACCCAACATGTTCGGCTCTAAGTCAGAATTTATGACTCTGGTCAAAGAGAAGAACCCGGATATTATCACAACGCACTGCCTGATCTACCATGAGGCTCTTGTCTCCAAGACGCTTCCAACTCTTCTCAAATTTACAATTTAAAAAGTGATCCACATCGTCAACCATATCAAAGGAGGGACACTCAACACCAGGCTGTTTCGTAGGTTGTGCCAAGACATGGAACTTTCTTACCAAGACCTCCTCTTTTACACATCTATTCGTTGGTTATCAAGGGGTAATGTTCTCGTTCGCATATTCGAACTTCTTGATGAATTGCAGATAGTTCTGGCAGCTCAAGGGAAGAAAACGAAGCACTTGTTAAATGACATCCAGGAACCATTCAAGTTTAGTCTTGCTTACTTGAGAGATGTATTCGAAGCTTTGAACCGACTCAACCGGCAACTACAGGACATAGATACCACCATCATAATGCATACCGATGCCATTAAGGTTTTCCTCGACAAGTTAACTCCCTGGAAGAGGAAAGTTAAAAGTTGTAATGTAGCTTTTTTTTCACGTCTGAACGAGGAGCTGAAAAAAGAGATCAAGAAACACTTGATAATCCTCCAAGAAGAGTTCAAACGCTATTTTCATGAAACATTAATAAACAAGCCGCGCGTGCGTGGTCACCCTCTGTATGTGACTCGATGTGGCGAGTGTAAAATGCAATAAATTTGGGCAATTTGGGGCATTTTTTACCCCCCTCCCCCCATTCGACCCCCTGGGGGCGCGAACCAGAATTTTTCTGAGGTCAAGGATGCTCATTTTATATCCAGAACAATTGCCTCTACATTTTGGCCAAGTTTCAGAAAAATTGAATGGATGGATCAAACGTTATGGGAGAAAAGGGTCATTTTTTGCCATTTTGGGGACTTTTGACACCCTGGGGGCGCGAACCAGATTTTTTCCAAGATCAGCGATACTTATTTTCTATTAGGAACAATTGCCTCCACATTTTGGCCAAGTTTCAGAGAAATTGAATGGATGGATGAAAAGTTATGGAGCAGAAAATGTCATTTTTTGCCATTTTGGGGCTTTTTGACCCCCTGGGGGGCTAACCAGATTTTTTTTCAAAAATCGGAGAATGTGACTTTCTAACCTGACAAAAGTTACAACTTCATGCAAAATTTCAGAGAAATTCAATGGATGGTTGCGGAGAAAAATCCGGATGGACGGACGGACATGTCTCAAAACATAAATTAAAATGTTCAGCTGACACTTGCACGCAATCCTTTCCGATGCAATGCGCATGATCTTCCTGATGAGATTCAAAAAGAATTCTTGCAGTTCAGCAACAGTTCAACAGCTCAAACTGCTGGATCAAGATGATCTCTGCTTTTCCCCCAAGACCAGCAAATTTGCTATGAAAGTACTCATTCCTTTTTCATCCACTTACTTCTGCAAAACTGGTTTCTCTTGCTGATAAAATCGAAGGCACAAAACAGACTGAATGCTGAAGCAGACATGCAATGTGCCTTGAGCCATACAGACCCTCGTATTGATTTGCTTGTAGCAAAAAAAGCAGATAAATTCTTCATATTAAATGTTAATACTGCCATGGTTAATAAACATTTATAAAGATTATATTTTTCTCTCTGCTGCGATTCATATTTTACATTTGTAAATACCTAGTTAATAAACATTAATAAAGATCAATGAAGATTTTATTTTTCTCTCTGCTGCGATTCATATTTTACATTTGTAAATACCTAGTTAATAAACATTAATAAAGATCAATGAAGATTTTATTTTTCTCTCTGCTGCGATTCATATTTTACATTTGTAAATACCTACTTAATAAACATTAATAAAGATCAATGAAGATTTTATTTTTCTCTCTGCTGCGATTCATATTTTACATTTGTAAATACCTAGTTAATAAACATTAATAAAGATCAATGAAGATTTTATTTTTCTCTCTGCTGCGATTCATATTTTACATTTGTAAATACCTACTTAATAAACATTAATAAAGATCAATGAAGATTTTATTTTTCTCTCTGCTGCGATTCATATTTTACATTTGTAAATACCTACTTAATAAACATTAATAAAGATCAATGAAGATTTTATTTTTCTCTCTGCTGCGATTCATATTTTACATTTGTAAATACCTAGTTAATAAACATTAATAAAGATCAATGAAGATTTTATTTTTCTCTCTGCTGCGATTCATATTTTACATTTGTAAATACCTAGTTAATAAACATTAATAAAGATCAATGAAGATTTTATTTTTCTCTCTGCTGCGATTCATATTTTACATTTGTAAATACCTAGTTAATAAACATTAATAAAGATCAATGAAGATTTTATTTTTCTCTCTGCTGCGATTCATATTTTACATTTGTAAATACCTAGTTAATAAACATTAATAAAGATCAATGAAGATTTTATTTTTCTCTCTGCTGCGATTCATATTTTACATTTGTAAATACCTAGTTAATAAACATTAATAAAGATCAATGAAGATTTTATTTTTCTCTCTGCTGCGATTCATATTTTACATTTGTAAATACCTAGTTAATAAACATTAATAAAGATCAATGAAGATTTTATTTTTCTCTCTGCTGCGATTCATATTTTACATTTGTAAATACCTACTTAATAAACATTAATAAAGATCAATGAAGATTTTATTTTTCTCTCTGCTGCGATTCATATTTTACATTTGTAAATACCTAGTTAATAAACATTAATAAAGATCAATGAAGATTTTATTTTTCTCTCTGCTGCGATTCATATTTTACATTTGTAAATACCTACTTAATAAACATTAATAAAGATCAATGAAGATTTTATTTTTCTCTCTGCTGCGATTCATATTTTACATTTGTAAATACCTAGTTAATAAACATTAATAAAGATCAATGAAGATTTTATTTTTCTCTCTGCTGCGATTCATATTTTACATTTGTAAATACCTAGTTAATAAACATTAATAAAGATCAATGAAGATTTTATTTTTCTCTCTGCTGCGATTCATATTTTACATTTGTAAATACCTAGTTAATAAACATTAATAAAGATCAATGAAGATTTTATTTTTCTCTCTGCTGCGATTCATATTTTACATTTGTAAATACCTAGTTAATAAACATTAATAAAGATCAATGAAGATTTTATTTTTCTCTCTGCTGCGATTCATATTTTACATTTGTAAATACCTACTTAATAAACATTAATAAAGATCAATGAAGATTTTATTTTTCTCTCTGCTGCGATTCATATTTTACATTTGTAAATACCTACTTAATAAACATTAATAAAGATCAATGAAGATTTTATTTTTCTCTCTGCTGCGATTCATATTTTACATTTGTAAATACCTAGTTAATAAACATTAATAAAGATCAATGAAGATTTTATTTTTCTCTCTGCTGCGATTCATATTTTACATTTGTAAATACCTACTTAATAAACATTAATAAAGATCAATGAAGATTTTATTTTTCTCTCTGCTGCGATTCATATTTTACATTTGTAAATACCTAGTTAATAAACATTAATAAAGATCAATGAAGATTTTATTTTTCTCTCTGCTGCGATTCATATTTTACATTTGTAAATACCTAGTTAATAAACATTAATAAAGATCAATGAAGATTTTATTTTTCTCTCTGCTGCGATTCATATTTTACATTTGTAAATACCTACTTAATAAACATTAATAAAGATCAATGAAGATTTTATTTTTCTCTGCTGCGATTCATATTTAAAAATTTTAATTTTTAAATTAGCACATGTTTAGAAGGTTTATAAATGAGCAGGTCATGGCAGGTCTGGTAATGCTACAAGGGGTCATGGACTAAAACAGTTTGAGAAATACTGTCTTAGAATGATCTCCCTTGCTTGTTGTTGTTGATTATTGACTGGGAAAACAAAGATGGCGGTTTGGACAAACGGAAGTGTGTATCATTGGTTTTATGTGATGAGTAAACTAACACAAACAACTTATAATAATCATGCAGTGTAGTTAACAGTCGAGAAATGAATGGCCGATCTCCAAAATGTAAAAACATTTTGACACCTCCCTTCAGTTAAAAATTCACCAAAATTCAGAAAATCAACCAATTTTAATGAAATGTTCAGTATTTATTAATTAACGATCATGGAATATAATGAACCCATTATTTTTTTTTTGAATCTTATTATTTTGTGCAAACAAAAAACACCTTTACTAAAGTTATATCTCAAAGTACTAAAAAAACAAAAAAAAACACATGAATTTTGTTTATTTTTTATGGAAAAGCACCGTAGATGATAAATAACTTTTTAAAAAAAATATTTCTTATATATAACGAAAAAAAAACAAACTTAAAGTCTGTGTTAATAAAATCAATATAACTCGAAGAAAAAATAATTTCTCGAATTATCGATATTATCATTGAATTTAGCATTGTTTATTACTTATTTTCACAAAAAAAATAATATAATTGCAAAAAAATATTTAATATGATTTTAATGATAACAGTTTATGAGAAATATTAAAAGGCGATATTCTAATATTTCCCTTGTGTGCATAAACATGTAATCCTCAGCATAAGAATTTTTGGGTATATGTTACGACGCTCAGCAGAGGCGCGAACCGGGGTCCAAAAAAAGAACGAGAAAGGGTTTAAAAACATAAATTTGCAACAAGTGAAGTTGACCTACGACGAGAATAGATATTTTTCTACTTACCTATGTAATTTGTTTTTATTTTTACCTATTATAAATGGGTTTTCATTAGATGTAAAAAAAAAAAAATTCTTGTTTTTTTTCCCACCGTTTTCACAAAAACAATATGGCGCTCCTAGTGCATTTGTTAGTAATCCCCCCCCCCAATCGGCCATGTTTTTTTTTCGAAATTACGGTGTCAAAACTATTGATTTCTAATAAATAGCACTTCAAACGGGTTTAAAATACAAACAAATAGCACATGCAAGTTTGAAACTAACTTTTACAGCTTACAGTTACTTTTATTTGTTGTAAATTTGTTTTTTTAGCGTTTTTACTCTGCTGAGTCTCGTAAAAGATGCCCGAATTTTTTTTTATAATTTTGAAAATAAAAAAAAATGAAAAAATTGAGATTCTGAGCCATAACGAAAAAAATAATTTTAAAAATTGGATAATTTCTACTCAAGATAAACTGGGAGATGTATGGGTGTCCAGTATTGTAATAAACAAACAGAATTTTCACCCCCACCCCTACCCACCTTCATCCAAATTTTATTTTCAGACCCCGTAAATTTCACAATTCACTGTCAATCATTTTTTAAAATAAAATGTAAATCTTTTATGTTGTTTTTTTTTCATTAATAAATAATCATTTTCTTTCAAATTTGAATTCTATTATAACAATTATTTATTAATAAATAATTGTTATAACTTTTTTTTTCAATGAATAATAAAGTTTACAGTGTAGTCATTGAATTCACTCCAAATGCGCTTTTAGTGTTAATTAAAAACAATTAATTTAATTTATCGTTACGACACGTTTAAGAATAAATCGAGTAATGTAATTGATGATTAAATCATCATGTAAAAAAATGAATTCATAACAAAAAAGTTTTAACATTTTACAATAGTTTTATTTCAAATTCTAAGGAAAAACATTAATAAACAGACATCATCAATAATTTCAATATCGTATTTGTTTTTTTTTTGTTTTGGTTTTTTTTTGGGGGGGGGTGCTAATTCCATTGTTAAAAGATAATAAAAAAGGCACTTGTATAGATCGGGTACACGAGAAGAGTTCCAATGGTGTAAGAAGGGGCAGACAACTCTCTTTTTTTAGTACATAATTTCTTGCTTTGAATATGCGCAAATTATTATATTTAACAAGTATTCAACAAAAAGTGGTGGCTTATCCTATTTATCATAATTTATGTGGCTCAGAAATTTTCCGCAACCCTCCTACAGTCTTTTTGAACAAATTTCTGAATTCTATCCCGTTTAAAAAAACAAAATCAAGAGAAGAAAAAAAAAAAACAGAAAAATTTATTTTTTTAACTATAAAAAAAAAAAATCAAAAATGTTTTAAACCAAAACCGATGGCTGTTCGTTTTGAAATGAAAAAATATACTGTTGATTTTCTCAAATATTGAATTTGCATAACTTCTTATTTAAAAAATGTATATTTTCCATTTTCAGAGAAATTACGTACTAAAAAAAGAGAGTTATATGCCCCTTACAACCATTGGAACTCTTCTAAAATAAATTTAGACTCGTGTACCCGATCTATGCAAGTGCCAAAAAAAATGACTTACCCTACAACTAACCCTAAGTCGAACTAAAAATTAGTTGTAAGGTAAGTAATTTGGGCACTTCTGTAGTATATATGAAGCAGCAGATTTTCTGTCCTTCTACTGAAAATAAAGAGAGGTAATTCAACCGGAAGTGATTTTTTTACAACATAAAAAAAAAATGCAAGACTGATTTGTTTTTGGGTAACAATTAACAATTTCTTTTTTTTATTATATGAAGTGTGGTGGTCGTCATGCCTTTTTTTGGTGATAACTTCCTCCACAAATAAAAATAAAAATAATAATAAGAAGACTTACATGCAAAACCAACGGAAGTTTATTCACTGAAATAAACCATTAACAAATATAACATATTTCCTTTTGTAATGAGTTCAGAAGTCCTTTCTTTAGTTTCAGGGTAAGTAAAAAGGAGAATGTCTTTTGTTTTGTTGAAATGCTCATGTGTTATAAAATGTTAAGAGAGACAATAGGTAATGTTCGCCTGTGTAATTGTATGAAGCGTGCGAAAGGTGAAATGGAAGAGTGATAGTAAGACGCGTGTAACCTCCGAATGAAGAGTCAGTTGAGAGAGAGGGTTTGATGTTTGTGTGTGCTTAAATACTATTTGGATAGGCTCCAGCGAGCTTAAGGAGAAAAGTTTAGAAAAATGTCTTTGGAGAAATCCCATTGGACAGAAATATCACGTGGTGTGCTCCCTACTACGTCCGCTCGTTTTGAGTTGATTTAATATATAAGGCCACGCCGGAATTTGCGTGGGCGTTATTTTTTATCTTTCACACGCCAATACAATTATATTCACACTGCGCGCCTAAATTGTATTTATCCCAAACAACAATTTTTATCCGAATCTTAACCGTGTCAACTGGCACAGAAGTAAAAAAAATTTGAAATAAAAAACCCTAACCCTAAGAAATCAGGTGGTGTGCCTGTAAAAAATCTATTGTTTTTTGCGGCTGGTTCATTAAATTACCAATGTCTCGAAGATTAATCTCATTTAACTCCATTTTCTAAATACTAAATTCAACTTCCGGTGAATTCTGAATGAATGGTACTTGGAGAGAAAAAAACGGAACTCTTCAATTTCGATTTCTTAATCGGCAGCTGCTTCATATATACTACAGAAGTGCCGTAATTTGTTTAAAAACTATTTTTTAACGAATGAAACACCAACAGCAGAGCTAAACTAAATTCTGACTTGATCTGAAAGACAGGTATCGACGAAATCTTATATCTTATATGAATGAGGATTTTGTCCGTCTGTCAGTCACAATTTTTTTAAACAATAAATCCATTGCGAAATTTGTCTCATTTCGAAATATCAGAGATCTTAACTACTTTTAGAAATGGAGAATATTGCATTAATAGTAAATAAAAAAATTCGCAACAAATAAAACGGATGCCATGACCGGAAATCGAAACCTTGAGATCTTCAGTCTGAGGTTCTACCAACTGACCTATTTGGACATTCTTATAAATAGAGCTTAAAACATTACCTTAACAAAATAATTATAGCTTTGTCGTGACGTCATAGATTAATGATTTACGTCATGTTTCAAAACATGAATTCAAACATAAGCGATAATATAAAATAAATAAATGAATGGGTAAACATTATCAATAGCGTTGGAAATTATTTTAATAGTCTAAATTTATTTTGCTTTAACTACGTATTGTATGTAGTTCTTTCACAATTATATAATCCTTCCAGCCTAGCATAAATATGCGACCGGAAGGAGAATATATTTGCTCGTTAAAATTTTTGGGTATGTTTACGAATAGCCCTACAACGAAAACGCTGAAAAAACAAATATACAACAAATAAAAGTTACCGTAGCCGATAAAACTGAATTTCCAAGTTAACTGTGACAGTTATTAATGATTATAATCCGTTAAAAGTGCTATTTTTTATAAATTGATAGTTTTAGCGTACGTCAAGTGAAAAAAAAAATTAATGGCCGCTCTCGTTCTCGTTTCGATTGTTTTTTTACTGGAACTCATAGTCAAAGCGCAATTTTTGCATTTTTCAGCCAAGCAGAAGAACAAAACAAAACTACATTTTAAGCAAAAGGAATAAAATAATTTTCTTTTGATTTACATGTCAGTGTGCTTTTATTTACATATTATTTTCGGTAAATTTTTACTATCCATTCCCAGCGCAGTTTACCCCTTAAAAAAGTTCAAATTCTACTTTTTTGTGCAAATACATTTAAACAGCCTAAAAAAATATCCGAAAAGAAGGAATAAATTTTTTTTTTAAATATTTAAGATTTTAGAGTGGGGGTTCACTTTCCTTTATAAATGTAACGTAAAATGAGCACCATTTTCTGGCCAGTTAGCGTCAAACGAGACATGTAACCGACTTGAGTTTTTAATAAAAACACGTAAAAATTTAGCGATTTTCGTGTTTGTTTTGGAGGGGGGTGGGCAAACTTTGACTTAAGTTCCCCCCCCCCCTCCAAAAAAAACAGAAAACTAAATTGGCTAAATTTCTACGTGTTTACCCCCCACCCCAAATTGGCTAAATTTCTACGTGTTTATTTAATTAAAAAAAACACCCTAACTCCAGCCCTGATCGTAAAAAAAAAAAAACGTCGCTTTGATTATGAGTCCCGGTAAAAAACACACACACACACACACACTTGACAACGAGAACCCGAAACGAGGCTAGCAAAACAAGACTGTCGACGCCATGTTTTTGCTGTAAAAATCCGTGCCCAGAATTTTTTTTTTTCATGTCTAATGAAAAACCATTTATCCTACGTAAAAATAAAAACAAATGGAATAGCTAACTAGAAAAATCTCTAGTCTCGAATTAGAAACTCAAGTCGGTTACATGTTTCGTTTAATGTTAAGTGGCCAGGAAATGGGTGCTCATTTTACGTTAAATTTATAAAGGAAAGTGATCCCCCACGCTAAAATCTTAAATATTTGGGTTTTTTTTAATTTAATTCCTTCTTTGCGGAAGTTTTTTAGGCTGTTTAAATGTATTTGCACAAAAAAAGTAGGAGTTGAACTTTTTTAAGTGGTAAACTGCGCTGGGAATGGATAGTAAAAAAATACCCAAAAAAGATTTTTAAAATGGGTACTTGTTAGGAATGTATATCTAGAAGATTTCAGTACTTACCCATTCAGTCCAGAGTATCGACGGAGAATGCCTAGTCAATCCCGAAAATGGCCAAAAAGCAGTTTACGATTTGAAATACCGTTCTTTTATTGAAATGTTTTCATTTTTTTTTTCAGTAGCTGAAATTTGGGGAATCTTTTACGAGACTCAGCAGAGTAAAAAACGCAAAAAAAAACAAATTACAACAAATAAAAGTAACTGTAAGCTGTAAAAGTTAGTTTCAAACTTGCATGTGATATTTGTTTGTATTTTAAAGGCAGAGCCTGTAGGCACGGCCACCGTGTCTACAGGTTCAAACACTGCAGACACGGCGACCGTGTCTGCAGTGTCAGCCGCGTTATATATTAGAGACACGGTGGCATGTACACAAAATAAAACTCATTCAGTTTACGACACCGCCAGTATTTCTTTAGCGTATTTTAACGCGTTTTAAGAAGACTTGCTATAATAGAAGACATAGACGTGTTATATTAGCAGATATTATATTAGAATACAGTTTATTTTTTATGAATTTATCTATTTATATAATAAAATAATCAAAATTATTCAGTAACCATCACATTTTAACTCGTACTTTTTTCTAGACAAAATGGCGTCTTGTGCTCACTTCCTTACGAGCAAGCGCCATTTTTTTTTTGCAAGTTCGTGTGACAAAACTACTGATTTCTAATAAATAGCAGTTGGAACGGTTTAAAAATACAAACAAATATCACAGGTCAGTTTTAAATTAACTTTTATCGACAACAGTTACTTTTATTTGTTGTATATTTGTTTTTTTAGCGTTTTTACTCTGCTGAGCGTCGTAACATATACCCGGTTAACCTATTACTTTATTAGAAAGCCCAGTGCAAATGTATTATTTCGTAAAAAAATATCTTTTAAAATATAGTTATCATATTTTATGAAAAAGAAATCCCTTAATTCCGCATTGATTAAATCAGTATAACTCTAAGAAAAATTAAGCTCTCGAATTAAATAACATTGCAGAAATAATACGACGCGGTTTTCTAATTACACAATGAATGACAACTTTTGGTAATTGTATAGAATAGTCATCGGTAAATGAGCTACTTTTCAAACTTTTCAAAACCCGCTAGCGATTTTGAAAACCCGCTAAATCTGGAAATAAAACCTCCAGAAAATCGCTAACGCTCTCTTTCGCTCTTTTTTAAGTACGTAATTTCTCCGAAAAGGATTTTTTTGTCATTTCATAGAACTTTTATTGAAGAAAAAAGAATTAGGAAATTATTTATTTAAAAATTCTTGGAATAATTCTGCTTTTGTTTTTTCTTTTCGTAGTCATTTTTTTGTTTGTTTGTTTGTTTTTTGTTAGTTTTTGATAATGACCAGTGGTGCTTATTTGTTTTATGGTGCTAATTTACTGTAGGACCCGCGCTACCTTTTTTTTTCTTTACCCCTTTTTCATTCTGTTAGCTGTTTTTTTTGTTTGTTTTTTTTTTTCAGTGCGATTTTGAGTTTTTGCTAATGACGATTGGTGCTTATTTGTTTTGTGGTGCTAATTTACTGTAGGACATTTATAATAACAGCTAACAGACGAAAAGGGGGTAAAGAAAAAAAAAAAACGGTAGCGCGGGTCCTACAGTAAATTAGCACCATAAAACAAATAAGCACCAATGGTCATTAATTCAGTGTTTTTTTTTTTCATCTTGCCTAAAACTTGTTTTATCTAACAACTTTATTTAATACTTAAAAAAAAAAAAGAAGAAATTCTTTTTTCAAATAAATCGTTGTATGGTCGGAAAAGAAATCAGAAAAATACATTGTCTGTCATTTTAGTTGTGAAACGATGGATTAACCACTTTTTCTCACAGTGATTTACAAATAACATCATTTAGAAAGCCATTCTTAACATGGGGTGAGGGGGCTTTGTTAACTATTCTGTACTTTCACCTAACAATTTAATAAACAAAAGATACCATATTACGTAATTTTCCGTTGCCGAGTTCACATCAATGTTTAAAACTGGGTAGTTTGGGATACCTACTTTAAGTAATAGTAAATGTATATAGCTAACGTACTTGAATTTTTGTTTTGCCTGTTTTACTTTAGCTCTTTTTATGGATGTGGAGTCACTTACGAAATAGTTTATGCATATTTCTTCCTCATATGCGTTGAGTTGTGCCTTATATTCCGCATAATTTAAAAATGTATCTCCAACTTTCATTTTCATAAAATAGCCCGATTAAAATACGCTAATTTAAAACTCGTGAAATACACTAACTTAATAAGACGAAAGCGAAAAAAAAAACGGTGTCTGACGAAAGCGAAAACGAAATGAATTTAAAGTGTCTCCAGGTTCTAACACTGCAAACACGGTGACGACACGGTGGCCGTGTCTGCAGGTTCTAACACTGGAGACACGGTGGCCGTGTCTGCAGGTTGTTCGTATTTTAAACCCGTTTGAAGTGCTATTTATTAGAAATCAATAGTTTTGACAGCGTAATTTCGAAAAACAACATGGCCGATTTGGGGGGGATTACTAACGAAATCACTAGGAGCGACCATATTGTTTTTGTGAAAACGTTGGAAAAAAAAAACAAGACATTTTTTGGGAATCTTTTAGAATAGCCCTACAGCTCGCGAGTCGGGTTGAAAAAAAGTTGTAGAACGTAGTCAAAAAAATGAATATGCAACAAATAAATGCAACGTACGTCGAGACCGGAGATTTTCCTAGTTTTCTATTCCATTTGTTTGTATGTTTACGTATGGTAAATGGGTTTTTATTAGACATGAAAAAAAAAAAAAAAATTTAATGTCTTCGTTTTTAAAAAACAAAATGGCGTCATTATTTTTTGCTGTCGGTGTCACGTGTGTGTGTGTTTTTTTTTTACCGGGACTCATAATCAAAGCGGCGTTTTTTGTTTTTTTTTTTGGGGGGGGGTGCATTTTTCAAATTTAATTTTATGAAACGAACATTTTAACGATCATTTTGCTCACCGAATGAGCGCGCATGTCGTTACGTCATTTGGGGGGGGTTAGGGTTAGGTTTAGGGTTAGGTTTAGGGTTAGGGTTAGGGTTAGGTTTAGGGTTAGGTTTAGGGTTAGGGTTAGGTTTAGGGTTAGGGTTAGGGTTAGGGTTAGGTTTAGGGTTAGGTTTAGGGTTTAGGTTAGGGTTAGGTTTAGGGTTAGGTTTAGGTTAGGGCTGGGTTTAGGTTAGGGTTAGGGTTGGGTTTAGGTTAGGGCTGGGTTTAGGTTAGGGTTAGGCATTTTTTTAAGAAACAGGAAAAATAAACATTACGGTGTGACGAATGAAAATAATATGTAAATAAAAGCACACTGACATGTAAATAAAAAGAAAATTATTTTATTCCTTTTGCTTAGAATGTAGTTTTGTTTTGTTCTTCTGCTTGGCTGAAAAATGCAAACATTGCGCTTTGACTATGAGTCCCAGTAAAAAAACAATTGAAACGAGACGACAACGAGAGCGGCCATTAATTACTTTTTTTTTTCACTTCCTGTAAGCTAAAACTATTAACTTATAGAAAATAGCACTTTTAACGGATTATAATCATTAATAACTGTCACAGTTAACTTGGAAATTCAGTTTTATCGGCTACGGTAACTTTTATTTGTTGTATATTTGTTTTTTCAGCGTTTTCGTTGTTGGGCTATTATTAAAAATACCCCATTTTTTTTTTTACATCTAATGAAAACCCATTTATAATACGTAAAAATAAAAACAAATTACATAGGTAAGTAGAAAAATATCTATTCTCGTCGTAGGTCAACTTCACTTGTTGCAAATTTATGTTTTTAAACCCTTTCTCGTTCTTTTTTTGGACCCCGTTCGCGCCTCTGCTGAGTCTCGTAACATATACCCGAAATTTGTATTAACCCTAACCTTACCCTTCGTATGCTTAGTGTCGTCTGCTTTTTTTTTTTACATTTTTTCCGTGGCTTTCAAATCTTTAACTGATTCGGTCATTTCCGCGACTGACTGGATATATACTGAAATCCTCTGGATACACATTCTATCTATCAATATTTAATTATTATCAACAACGCCATGACGTCATTTATTTACTTGCTTCTTCGACTTCAGTAATCCCAGACATGGGTCAGTTTATAGTGAGGAGTCTAGCCCGGGTAGCACTTTTCCCGGCCGCCAGCGCCAAATGGCTCAAGTGACTCAATTGCAGTCATTTAAAAATAAAGAATAGTCTTCAATATTAAAGATAAGCATATAATTGTATCCCCCCCCCTCGAATACATTTTTTTTCGATTTATTTTTATTTTTCTACTTTTCCACCCGCCGCCACCGCCAAATGGCTCAATCGTAGTCATTTAAAAATAAAGAATAGTCTTCATTATAATTGTCATTTTATTGCTTCCCCCCCCCCCCCGAATACAATTTCTTTTAGTATCTTTTATGTTATACTTAATCTTTTGCACTTTAAGGACAGCACTGAAATAATAACGTTATTATTTAGAAACCCATTATAAATTTAAAAAGAAAACACCCATTATAAATAATAAAAAAAACAATATTTCATACATATATATATGTATGTATGTATGGAATATTGTTGTAAAAAGTATATAAATAAATGAACGACTTAAAGCTAAATTGAGAAATACTTTATTTTACCATTCTGCAGTAAAGAAGTGGCAATCATCATTCAATTCAGGAATAAAAACGTTCTAGTGTCGTAATAATAATAATAAAAGAAGAGGAGAAAAAAAAAAAGAACTTACATTCTTCTCCAGAAATACAAAGAGGGGGCGGGCGGACACAGCTGATTTTATGGCGCCAAATATGTTTTCTATGAATCTCCCGCGTGCTTCAGAAATGATGTGATTTGATTCGTCAATTGAATTACTTCCGGGCGACACCGTCACTGATTGACCTCAAGGTCACGAACTTTGTTTTGCTTTAGTTTACATTTCGCGCCAACTTACACGATTCTCTTCCGACATACAACGAGGTTCAAGTCGGTGAAAAAAAGCTGAAGAAAGAAAATATTTTATTAATATTTAAATTTATTTGTAAATTGTTTCTTTTAACCTCTTCAACTTTGGTAAGTTCATTTTATTTATTGTTTTATAGTGACTAAATATTTAGAAATATAAATGTTTTTTTCCTCATGGAAAAGTAAAAAAAAAAACATCATGATTATAAATCGGAGACAAGATTTTGTTAAATAAATTTATTATACGCTATTTTTTTCTCTATAGTAAGTTAATTTATTCATTTAACCTATTTTATTTAATATATACCCGTGAAAATAAGACGTTAAGTAAATCTTATATTTATTTTCTTTTGTTAAATTCTTCTTTCTTTTCACATTTTTTTTCATTTTAAAGCACGAATTCATCTGAGAATTGATAATTTGGATTATTCAGACTATTTTCATGCTTGTTATATTCTGTTTCGGCTGAAGTAACCGTCGATTTTATTTGTATGCATCTTTCTCGAATTCGAGATCAAGAAAGTTGGGGGTTACCGCGGCCGAAACGCCACCAAGATTAGGAATGTAAATTGAAAATCTGAGCAACTTAATTTTTTCCATAACGAAATTTAAGTTAAAAAAAAAAAAAATGTCTCCCAAAATCCTGTTTTCTGAATGTATCTTTTCTAAATTTGGTAGTTACGGAGTCCATCCCGGGAATGGCCGAACCACTTCACGATTTGAAAGTTTTTTTAAAATGTAAGAAGGCAGACGACAGTAAACATGCGAAGTGTTAGAGTTAAAAAAAAAATAGCCCCTCAAAAAGAAAGTTAAAAAGAATTTTCCAAAAAAGGAAAAGAAAAGGTGGCTTTCAAATCGTGAACTGCATCGGCTATTTCCGGGACTGCTCACTCTGTAAGTACTGAAATCCTCTGGATATCCATTCCTTATCAGGTCCCCTGACTTATATAAATATGTTAACAGGACTTTAAACGAACCGAGAAAATGTGTTTCGTTTCCTGGTAGCTTTAAATTTATTGTATCGTCAGAAAAAACATGATCGACAAAAAAAAAATGCGATAAAAACAATTACATAAAAGTTTAGCGAGAAAAATGACATTTTAGCTAACTAAGTAGGCAAGAGAGATAACTTTCGAAAAAGTCAAAACATAAAAGGGCGACATAAAGATAAAATCGTCTTTTTTTAAATTTAATTAATATCTATTTAGATACGAACTGTTGATAGATTTTTAAAATGGCGATTTTTTTTTTTTCAATACTTAAACAAAAATAAAACGAGATCCGAAAAAAATCAATTTTTTTTTTAAATTTACGTTTTATTTAATCGTTGCAACTTGTTAATTTCTAGTAACAAATTAAGGCACTTCTGCATTCTTTATGAACCCGCAGATTTTCTGTCCTTCTACTGAAAATAAAGGGAAGTAATTCAACCGGAAGTGACTTATTTACAACCTAAAAAAAATGCAAGACTGATTTGTTTTTGGGTAACAAGAAACACTTAACAATTGTTTTTTTTTATTATATGAATTAAAAATTTTATAAATAAAAATGTAAAGTTTTGATTGGGGTGGGGGGGAATGAATTTTTTGGTCAACATTGATTTTGCTTTTATTTTTTTTAAATATATTGTAGTTGAAAAGTTTTGTTTGGTGAGATTTTTTTTATCTAAATGAAAAGTTTTCATTGGGGGGGGGGGGACTGTATTTTTTTGTCCTTTTTCTTTTATTGAACAGGATAAAGTTCTGCAATTTGATTTATAATGGCTTCGATGGGGTTAGCAGAAAACTTCTGCCGCCACTTAAATTCCATTAAGTAAGACTCCACCATTTGCGTGTGGGTGCCACATTCTATTTTCTAACGCATTTTGGCCTTTTGCCACATGTTTTCCACATGATTTGTTGTGGCACCTGTGGATGGCGATGTGCCTGTAAAAAAATCGATTGTTTTTTGCGTCTGGTTCATTAAATTACCAATGTCGCGAAGATTCAACTCATTTAACTCCATTTTCTAAAAACTAAATTCTACTTCAACTCCCGGTAAATTCAACTTCCGGTGAATTCTGAATGAATGGGACTTGGAGAAAAAAAACGGAACTCTTCAATTTCGATTTCTTAATCGGCTGCGGGTTCATAAAGAATGCAGAAGTGCCGAAAATTGTTACCACTTCATGCACGTTTTCTCGCCTCTACGTGACTCACATTTATTCATTAAGCGAATATGTATTGAAACAAAATACAATTATGAAAAAATATATAAAACGAATTTAAAAAAATCTTGGTGCTTTTGTTGTTTCGCCCGAACATTAAAGAAATGTAAACTTTATGTACGGTTAGCTGAAAATAAGATTGTATGTACATAAAAAATTACGCAAATTCATCCAGTATTTATTAAATTATAAGAAAAGAAAACGATCTTATGTATCGCTAGACATTTTAGCTAACTAAATAGGCAAGGGAAATAACTTTCGAAAAAGTCAAAATATAAGAAAATGGCGACATATAGATAAAATCGTTTTTTTGTTGTTTTTTTTAATTAATTTATTTTAATAAATAATGGATGAATTTGCGTAATTTTTTCGTGTACAGTCTTCTTTTCAGCTACCACGTAAGTACATAAAGTTTATACATTTCTTTAGCTAGTTTTTTTTTAAAGAGAGGTCTAACATGTTATTGTGAAACTGCAGAAGCACCGTTTATTCACCGTATCGATTCAGGAAGAATGTGAGATAGCCACAAAAAGAAAAATGATTTTTAATGAGTCACCACTTATCAAGGCGAAAAGCTACTCGAGAATAAGGGTTACCGAGATGGATGGTTTAATTAATAGAATTAATTTGGGCACTTCTGCATTCTTTATGAACCCGCAGCCGATTAAGAAATCGAAATTGAAGAGTTCCGTTTTTTTTCTCCAAGTCCCATTCATTCAGAATTCACCGGAAGTTGAATTTACCGGGAGTTGAAGTAGAATTTAGTTTTTAGAAAATGGAGTTAAATGAGTTGAATCTTCGCGACATTGGTAATTTAATGAACCAGACGCAAAAAACAATCGATTTTTTTACAGGCACATCGCCATCCACAGGTGCCACAACAAATCATGTGGAAAACATGTGGCAAAAGGCCAAAATGCGTTAGAAAATAGAATGTGGCACCCACACGCAAATGGTGGAGTCTTACTTAATGGAATTTAAGTGGCGGCAGAAGTTTTCTGCTAACCCCATCGAAGCCATTATAAATCAAATTGCAGAACTTTATCCTGTTCAATAAAAGAAAAAGGACAAAAAAATACAGTCCCCCCCCCCCAATGAAAACTTTTCATTTAGATAAAAAAAATCTCACCAAACAAAACTTTTCAACTACAATATATTTAAAAAAAATAAAAGCAAAATCAATGTTGACCAAAAAATTCATTCCCCCCCACCCCAATCAAAACTTTACATTTTTATTTATAAAATTTTTAATTCATATAATAAAAAAAAACAATTGTTAAGTGTTTCTTGTTACCCAAAAACAAATCAGTCTTGCATTTTTTTTAGGTTGTAAATAAGTCACTTCCGGTTGAATTACTTCCCTTTATTTTCAGTAGAAGGACAGAAAATCTGCGGGTTCATAAAGAATGCAGAAGTGCCATTTTTTTTATTCATTCTTCACGAAAAGTTTCCAAACTTTCATCCATGTGTTTTCTATCCTCTAGTTTCCACGAGGTTTATAATAAATACATATATTTATTAATTAGGATTTTTTTTTTTTTTACAACCAAGTTTATTAACAATTTATGGTTGAAATAAATCAAACATAAAAGTAAAAATAACTAGAAATAAGTTTTGCCGCAATAATGTACATGGCTTTAAAACCTATTTTAGATACACAAAGCAATCTCATTCATTTGAAAAAGTTTTAATGTTCCAGCAATATTTTAAAAAGAAACTAGTTTTATTTTAGCAAAAAGTCATAAGTAGAATTACGATACTTAATTATCTTTTTATTATAATTAAAATAAAGCATTGGATGTGTCTAAAATTATTCTAAGAAAATTGGGCACTTCTGCATTCTTTATGAACCCGCAGATTTTCTGTCCTTCTACTGAAAATAAAGGGAAGTAATTCAACCGGAAGTGACTTATTTACAACCTAAAAAAAAATGCAAGACTGATTTGTTTTTGGGTAACAAGAAACACTTAACAATTGTTTTTTTTATTATATGAATTAAAAATTTTATAAATAAAAATGTAAAGTTTTGATTGGGGTGGGGGGGGAATGAATTTTTTGGTCAACATTGATTTTGCTTTTATTTTTTTTAAATATATTGTAGTTGAAAAGTTTTGTTTGGTGAGATTTTTTTTATCTAAATGAAAAGTTTTCATTGGGGGGGGGGGGACTGTATTTTTTTGTCCTTTTTCTTTTATTGAACAGGATAAAGTTCTGCAATTTGATTTATAATGGCTTCGATGGGGTTAGCAGAAAACTTCTGCCGCCACTTAAATTCCATTAAGTAAGACTCCACCATTTGCGTGTGGGTGCCACATTCTATTTTCTAACGCATTTTGGCCTTTTGCCACATGTTTTCCACATGATTTGTTGTGGCACCTGTGGATGGCGATGTGCCTGTAAAAAAATCGATTGTTTTTTGCGTCTGGTTCATTAAATTACCAATGTCGCGAAGATTCAACTCATTTAACTCCATTTTCTAAAAACTAAATTCTACTTCAACTCCCGGTAAATTCAACTTCCGGTGAATTCTGAATGAATGGGACTTGGAGAAAAAAAACGGAACTCTTCAATTTCGATTTCTTAATCGGCTGCGGGTTCATAAAGAATGCAGAAGTGCCAAAAAAATTTTTCTTTAAAGGTTTTTAAAAAAAAATAAGACGTTTCACTCACTAAATCCGACCGATTTAAAAAAAAAAAAACATTTTTTTTTTTTTTTTTTTTTTCGAAGAAAAATGGTAAAACTTATTTCCATTCTTGGTCTTGGTTTATTTATATATCAGCCATCTTTCTTTCCGCGGTCGTTGCGTAGACGATTTAACTTTTTATTTTTACTAAAACATGGTTTTAAACAAGAATAATGAAACTCTCTCTCGAACCTTATTTTACTGTAAATAATAAACAGAAGACTCCCCGTAAAAATTTGATTATATTAAAGCGGTTTGCTCCCAATAATGACTGCCAAGTATTATATACTAGTTTTTTCGAAACGGTAACAGGACAAATTAATCCACCGTATTAATTTGTTTTATTTTTGTGGATTATTCTGGCGCCGTCCTATAAAAGACAATTTATTCTTCGGCAGTATATTCTATATTAGATATTATGATTAATTTGTAATGTAATATTTTTCATTTTTAATGGTACTTTTTACTATCACATCCATTATAACCCCCCCCCCCCTCTTAAAGACTCATTCTAGTTATTTCTAAAAAAAAGATTTATTAAAAACGGAAACGGTATACTGAACAAAATAATGCAGTGGTTTCATACCACTCAGCAAGGATCTTTAAAAGTTTGTCAAACATTTGGACAAAGCCTGGTCCGTTGTGACCATGATGAGACCTTAATCGATGTCGGAAAAGGAAGTCATCCAACTGAAAGTGGACGTCGTGGGTATGGGTGCCGTTAATTCTTCGGAAATTAGACTTGGCCGGGGATGTAAGAGGGGGTTGACATTAATGGTATCAATGCCATTATTACCAAAGTAGGCTGCCCATCTATCTAAATATAATATAATTCTTGGCAGAAAAACATTTTCAATGAGCTGAAACAATGTGGCTATCTTATGGTTACGGACAATTTTTAGAAGTTAATTTTGATTTCTCAAACCTTGCCATCAATTGTGGAGCTATCCTTAATAAGGGGCATTTGCTATATGTATGTATATGTATATATATATATATATATATATATATATATATAATCTTGTTCTTTTAAATTTAAATATAATGTTAAAAACTAACAAAAGTTTTGGGAAAAGTGCGCAAAACACCCAACTTATAACAAACAAATATTTGGAGAGAAAAAATTGGTAATATTGCATAACCCTTGCCCCCTGGCTGTGCGCATCTTTGTGTTCTTTTCTAAGCAAATATTTACAAATATACTCCCATTGATGAGGAATTCTATTAGCGCTTCCGTTTGTTGGCGCATAGCCAGGGGCCAGTGTTATGCAGTCTTACCCAAAAAAATTTTTTACGTTAATGGGTCGATTAATTTGCTTGTCACGGCTTGAACGATCAGAAGCACCATTCCGGTGCTTAAGCATTCCTCCGATGAATCACGATGAGACTTGTTTGGTTTTTTTTGTTGTTTTAATTACATTTAAATCCTCACCATAATTCATGTTGGTTATGTCTTTTTTGGGTCCGGAAAAGGGAGGGGGGGGTTAAAGATAATCAAATCTCTTGGGTTCAAAAGTTCGCTTTAAGAAGAAAAAAACTATACAAATGACTGGCTTTTATGAGATGTCGTGACCCCTAAAGGTTTGGCTCCACACGTGTATGGTCACATGTTTACAAAAATTGATAATTTAATGATCTTGCATATGGATATTTTGTTTTCTAATATACGAATTAAATTTAGTTTAGGTAAAAAAAAAATTTATAGTTCAATTTTAAAATTCTTAACGGGCAGTTAAACTTTTGGTACTTTTTAGGAATAGGTATCCAAGAAAATTTCAGTACTTACATCATCAATTACGAACTTCACCGAAAATCTACACAATACTAACCTGTTTGTTTTTATTTTTTGCCCCAAGTAGGTTTGTGTTGTGTAGAAGCATCGGAACTGCTTAATGTCATGTCTGCCAATTTCTGGATACCTATTCCTAAAAAGCCCCAAACTAGTAACGTATCCATGCGCGACCCCACTCTCACCCTTTGTGTTACTATTTCTACTTATATTTAGTAGAACTAGATAATTAGGAATGATTTAATTACCGCCGTGTTTATGTGGGTACGATGTTTCTATTTCAGAACGAAAATGGTCCAGAAAATCCAAAGAAAACTTGAATTCTCGGTCCGTAAACACGTGACCCGACACCGAAAAAGTGTAACGGAAGAAAAAGTACCAACCAAAAACCCCACCAAATCTGGTAGGTTAAAAGATTTATCTGTTTGGGGTGGGAGTGGGGTGTATTAAAAGCAGAAAGGGAAGAAAAAAAAACACCTGTGGATTGTTTCTTTTATTTATCTTTAACCTATTTATTTCATCAAAGAAATATACTTCTTAGCTATGGGTTAAATTTTGAGACCTTTGACCGATCATTCACCTGGGGTCTAACATTGGCTGGAGAGGGGGGGGGGTGTAAATAGATGTATGTATCAAATATATGACACTGGATGCAACAATTATTTCAAGAAGTTCTTTGGAAAAGAGTGAGTTAATCCTTATTTTCCGGATAATATACATTTCTTTCTCTCTCTCTCTTTCTTTCGCTCTCTTTCTTTCGCTCTCTCTCTTTCTTTCGCTCTCTCTCTTTCTTTCGCTCTCTCTCTTTCTTTCTTTCGCTCTCTCTCTTTCTTTCTTTCGCTCTCTCTCTTTCTTTCTTTCGCTCTCTCTCTTTCTTTCTTTCGCTCTCTCTCTTTCTTTCTTTCGCTCTCTCTCTTTCTTTCTTTCGCTCTCTTTCTTTCTTTCGCTCTCTCTCTTTCTTTCTTTCGCTCTCTCTCTTTCTTTCTTTCGCTCTCTCTCTTTCTTTCTTTCGCTCTCTCTCTTTCTTTCTTTCGCTCTCTCTCTTTCTTTCTTTCGCTCTCTCTCTTTCTTTCGCTCTCTCTCTTTCTTTCGCTCTCTCTCTTTCTTTCTTTCGCTCTCTCTCTTTCTTTCTTTCGCTCTCTCTCTTTCTTTCTTTCGCTCTCTCTCTCTTTCTTTCGCTCTCTCTCTTTCTTTCTTTCGCTCTCTCTCTTTCTTTCTTTCGCTCTCTTTCTTTCTTTCGCTCTCTCTCTTTCTTTCTTTCGCTCTCTCTCTTTCTTTCTTTCGCTCTCTCTCTTTCTTTCTTTCGCTCTCTTTCTTTCTTTCGCTCTCTCTCTTTCTTTCTTTCGCTCTCTCTCTTTCTTTCTTTCGCTCTCTCTCTTTCTTTCTTTCGCTCTCTTTCTTTCTTTCGCTCTCTCTCTTTCTTTCTTTCGCTCTCTCTCTTTCTTTCTTTCGCTCGCTCTCTCTTTCTTTCTTTCGCTCTCTCTCTTTTTCTTTCTTTCGCTCTCTCTTTTTCTTTCTTTCGCTCTCTCTCTCTCTCTCTGACAAAAATATGTCGGAAAATTGAATGAGTTATAAATTTACTATACATTCCAGCTGATTTATTATGGAATCAATATTCTACATAAGAGTTTCATCCATTTATATCTGGGAGGCACAGCCTGGGTAGGTGTTGTTCGTACCAGTTGGGGAAAAGTCTTCCAGTGGCTTTGTTTTTGTTCAGTCCCAAGATGTCCACCCTCCCAAGCTTTACCTTTTCTTTAAGAAGGGGTTAGTTCATTGCTAATTGCTTGGGGGGGGGGGCCACCCCTATTGGTGGAATGTCGATGGGGCTGCTTGGGCATTTTTTGTAGGCTTCTAGTGTTGGCTTTTCAAAACCTCACATGACATTGTCTAACCCTGCATAGGAGGGAAGTTAATAAATATAGTGTCCTTTTTGCATTAAAAAAAAAAAAACTGACCCTGAGGCCCACCATCTGGTATGAACATTCTGTCCATCTATTAAAAATATATAGCCATATTTTTCTAGTCGTATTACTTTAATATCTTTATACACATTCTAGTTAAAATAAAATGCTATTCAATTCCATTTTGAGTTGAAATTAATTTCTTTCCTGCAAAAACCCAACACAGCAGAAGAAAAATGAATTGCCCTTCAAAAATGCATTATTGGTATTTTATTAGTCAATAATAACTACACATTTTGTCACGCTTGACTTTAGACACTGTTTTAACAATTATTTGTCCTGTGTATCCACCCGGGAATGTTTGTTTTAGTTAGGTGTCACATGATGATAAATGGATGTTTTGATTGGCTGTCAAGATTCTACCGGTTGAACTTTGATTTGGGGGTGGGGGTGGGGGGTCTGTTGGTATAAAAATGATTTTCAGAGCAATTTGTTCACTTAGTTTTGTTTGAAAGTTTAACTCTACACAATCATGGCTGATGGCACAAGTAAGTTGTTTTGATTGCTTTTTATTTTAAAGAATTCTTTAGCCGACTAGAAATTTCTGGTGATAACTATTCATATATATATATATATATATATATACAGGGTGGGCAAAAATAAGGGTCCTATTTTTAAAAATTCATAACTTTTTTATTTATTGATTTTTTTTTTTTTTTTTTTTTTTTTAGAATAAGTAAAGGACCCCTTCCGAAGCAAGCATGAGCCGTATTAGCCCTAAGGAACGTACCCTCATTTAGAAAACATTATTTTTGCTTAAAAAACTCAAAACAGTGTAAAAAAAAATACTTTAGTTTTTGTAAGTTTTAAGAAGTGTTTTTCGGCTAAAATTTGTTTTGTTTATTTCAAAAAATCTCGGAAGGGTCAGTTTACACACACATAAAGTTTGGTGAGTTTAACTTTTATTTTGTGGAAGTTATTCAAATTCAAGTTATTCAAATTTAAAGATAGGACCCTTATTTTGGCCCACCCTATATATATATATATACATACATACATATACTAGATACTCATGTGACTCTAAGATGTGAACTTGAAATTTGGTATGAATTATCCCATGCAGATTGCTGTAAGAAAATCACATTTATGCTTTTTTCTTTCTTTTTTACTAATTAGATTACACTATATTAACTCTTAAAAAATGTAATCCTTTTCAGGTCTTTTAATTAACAATTTTCTCAACCCCATAATTCAGTTCGGTGCTTCTTGCTTAAAAGTCCGAAAAAAAGATTTCTTTGTCTTTTAATGTTTAAGAGGTAAATAAGGGGCAGTAACTCTTATCAACTGTTGTTATTACATACGTAATTTACTGCCACATTCAATTAATTAGTAATAAATGAACAACAAAGTATACGTAAATGGAAAATTTAATCATAAATAAATAAATTTCAATATTTTGCGAATCGGTAATTTCGATTTATCAAATATACTGTTACGTCTAATAGACATTTTACTTGCACAGTATCCGCTCGTACAACGCCAATGGAAGCCATCCGTTTTCACTCGTGATGGCACAAGTCGCATGTTATGCCCACAATTACAGGTCTCTTCTCCAGAAATAATTCCATGCGCTTGCAAAAAATCTATCTGTTTTGCTTTTTCTGAAGTAAAATATAGTACGTCTTCAAACTGGAACAATTTCAAATCCATGATTCCAGTTGAAGAGAATATCAGGCTTGATAGAAATTAACGATAAAGTCTTACAATTAAGAGTTACTGCCCCTTATTTACCTCTTAAACATTAAAAGACAAAGAAATCTTTTTTTCGGACTTTTAAGCAAGAAGCACCTTCAGTTCTTAGCTTATTTTCGTGTACACCCCCCCCCTTTTTTTTTTTTGCTGTTTATATGCTGGTTTTTCCAAGTATTATCCCTTCCTTCCATGTTTTCCCTTAAACCTCTCCAACCACCGATTGTCATGGCAAATAACACCCCACCTGAGAGTTCAACAGTCAAACTCCTCGGCCTAACCTTCACAGGTAACATGAATTAGAACAAATACATTAAAGACATTGCCAAGGCTGCAGCAAATAAGGTGGGCTCCCTTTACCGTGCTAGTAAACTCCTCACACCTGACATTATACTGTATCTCTACAAAGCTACCATCCGCCCATGCATGGAGTATTGTTGCCACATCTGGGCTGGTGTATCATCCACTAGTCTCTCCCTCCCTGACAAGGTCCAAAAAAGAGTAAGCAAAATTAATAGTTCCCTCACTGTCAACCAAGCTCCAGCCCCTGTCCCATCGCGGCAATGTAGCATCCTTGTGCTTGTTTTACAAATACTTCAATGGATTATGCTCCGATGAACTTGCTGCTCTGGTGCCCCCTCGACGTAAATTCACTAGACTAACTCGACAATCAACTAAATCCCATATATTCACTGTGGAAGTCCCCAGGTGCCGGGGAGCTTTCTACTCCAATAACTTCTTTCCTCGTGCTGCTGGCCTCTGGAACTCCCTCCCTGTCCCCTGTTTCCCCGACAGTACTGACATGCAGAAATTTAAAACTAATGTAAACAGACATCTCGCTGAGCAGCTTCGCCCCCCCCCCCCCCCCCCCCCCCCCAACAAAAACCCCTCCCTTTTTCTCATAAGCCCCTTGGTGGTGGCCTGCCTTGTTTGGGGTGAACTATGTTTTTAAAAAAAAAACTTTTTTAAAGTGTTTATTGCTTAACCGGTATTTAATTTTATTTTGCTTAAGAGGATGGAGATATATTATAAAACCGTTTGTTAATTTAATGTTATTTGGTTGAGAAATATATACAGCATAATCACTTTAATACACCGGTTGAGTCAGATAGGTGCCTATTAGGGAATGTCGGATGCTGTATGCGGGAGGACGATCAAACCTCTCCGCAAAAAAAAAAAAGTACGGCTCTGAAGATGTCTTTAGCAAGTACTTCAGTAAATAAAACCTGTTGTCACACATGTGTTAACACTATAACATCTACAACCAGTTTTGTACTCAATCATGTGGCAACGATCTCCAGAGATAGTCTGCAATTCTCTTCTTTTATTTATATTATACGTTTCATCCTTGTGGAATCTTCAGTGTGGAAATAACTGTTCGAACCTCGGAACATAAGTCATCCTTAACTCAATTCTGAGTGCTCTAACCAATGAGATCAATTCCAACTGTTACACGACGAGTTGAGAAATAATCCCTATTTATGTCAAATCAGGTGGACAAACATAATCAGCCGTCTTAACCGTGTTCAACAAATCACGTAGAAAGGAACTTGCATTTTTAGATTAGACAACTTATATTATTTCTCATTAAAGAGCCCAGCCGAAAGGGGGCTATAAATATTTAATATTTTATATATATATATATATATATATATATATATATATATATATATATATATATATGAGTGTCAGGTTGTATATGAAAAGAAATCAAATAAAGCTCGATCATATAAGAGAGCGAATATAATTTATTTAGATACTGTATATTACATATTTCAGCAATGTACCGCGGTTTCATCCAAAAGGGCAGATTTAGACATCTTTACTAAAGATGTCTAAATCTGCCCTTTTGGATGAAACCGCAGTACATTGCTGAAATATGTAATATACAGTATCTAAATAAATTATATATATATAATATAATTTGAAAAATTATAGCCACTTCTATCTAGTAAGTTTACATTCATCAAAATTACATGTTTTTTGGGTTTTTTTTTATTTTTGTTTTCCTGGTGAAAATGTATGTTTTTATTTTTCCAGAAATCACTTCTGGTGAAGATGATGGACCTGGCACTCCCAGTCGAAGCTCCCATAAAGATGTTGCAGTTGGTGTCGGTTTCAATCGTACTTGTCTCTCTCCCATCAAAAATGTCCAACGAAACTATCCGGAAAGCCCCAATAAACAGTGTTGCTCCCCGGGAGGGAAAGGCCATAATCGTTCGCTATTTGGAACCGATGAAAACCAGTGTTCACCACAGAAACGGAGAAGGGGTCCGTCTTCTGTGTTGGGATCTCCTTCCAAAATGCAGAAATGTTTGTTTCCATTAAAGTCCAGTCCTCTGTCGAGTCCGCAAAAAACTCCTGTGAAGTCTACGGCAAAACCATCTGAGGAATTTAAACTGAAGTCTTGTCGAGAGATTCTGAACAAAAAGCATCATGACTGTAAGTTTATCGATCACCCATGCTTATTCTAACAATAATATTGATTGGTTTTTTGTTTTTATTTTTTTCCCTCTCCCGACTTTTGTCGACAAATCTGAACATTGTAAAATTATACAATCGTATAAAAATTGTGTCTCTATGGTAATACACTTTAATCGCCTCAGGCGGATCGGGTTAATGTTATTTTTTTTTTCTGCTGTTTAAATAAAACCCGTGTCTGAGAGTAAAATTAGCACAAATCAAATATGATAGACCATAAACACCTAACACAAGGGCCCTTCATACCCCCCCCCCTCTCTCTCTTTCACACATTTATTTGAAGTTATCCCTTGAAAGACTGGTTGATGGGGAGATTGGGTATTGGAAAGACAAATGTTCATTATACTGTTTCTTCACCGTTTCTTTTTATATCAACGTGCAGGTTGATGTGCATCCACCATACAGGTGGGCCCCTGTCCAGGTAACAGGCTAGCTGCACGCATGGAAATATCCGTGAAGGTTTATTTGAAGCAAGTTTTACGAAGGATGCCTTCCTTGCGCAATATTTTTTTGTGATCGACACGAAGTGCGTAATCAACTACGGTCAAAACCCCCACTCAACTAAGTCAGTCAGCTTTACTGGCATCCGACACCAGCCAAGTCTAAACTTTACATTGGACATGCATTTCTTGTAGATATACCTGACTAGAGCATATTCCAAATACACCCACTGAGTAGACTGCCAGTTGGTCAGGGACGGCTTATTGGATATTTGCAGCTAACCTCCATATCTGAAGGTCGTTCCCCTATCTGCTATCTAGAAACCCGGTGGATGGTAAATAGTCACTCCACACCACACTTTTTCTTTGTAATAATTTAATTATTTAATTATATCTTTTTAAGATACATCACCAGTATTGTTCATTAACCAATTGGCAATCCCATTAACCCTTATCCTCAAGTGGCTTTTAATCTTTGAAAATGGGGACTCGTTAGTATAGGAAAAATATTTGAATACAAGGAACACTCTTATTCCTGGTCTGATCGACTCGCCAAAAA
The DNA here is from genome assembly GCA_963556195.1 of Sepiola atlantica. NCBI lineage: Eukaryota > Metazoa > Mollusca > Cephalopoda > Sepiida > Sepiolidae > Sepiola > Sepiola atlantica. Next base: position 15,560,898 of record OY744536.1, on the reverse strand, counting down.
AGGCAGGATTTGTTTTCGGGATGATTGTTTATTTATTTTTTAATTTTAAAAACTTTTACTTGACAAGCAAAACGATTGTATTTATTTATTCTATTTCTGGTTGATGATAATTAGAAATGTAACTTTCATATTTGAAGGCTGTTCTCTTATCTGTCACCAAGAGACCTGGTCGATGAGAAGTAGTTGTCACGCCACAGTTGTATAAATAAAACTAGAATAAACTTTCAATCAAACTTAAGACAGGATCACTGATGCTACCAAATAAGGCTGTCTGGAGTTACCGGCTTCCTGACCAAAAATGCACCAAACATTGATGGGTTTTTCCCTTTCCTTTTGCTAAACTTAATTATGTTCTGTAAAGCTAAAAACAAAAACAATTTTCCTCTACAAAACCACTAAGCCAAACACCATGAATAAATACTTAAATTAAGAACTTGAAGCGTAAACTTTTACCAAAATGACCAGATTTGGTGTTAGGTAAGTCGAAAAGGTTTGATATGCCATAAAACAAAACAACCGGACCAAACTGTCGTGACTCAACGTAAGGGGGTCAAGTTTTTCCTAAATTCCGTTTTCACTTTTGGTAATTTTTATATATTTTTTTTAAATTTTTTTTTATTTTATTTATTTATTTATTTTAATTATTTATTTATTTTAATTATTTTTGTTTATTTTTATTTTTTTTAGCCAATCAATGTTATCATAAAACAAAGCAGGTCCTGAACACTGCACAGCCAGATCGAGTCATTTGTCGAGAGAAAGAACAGGCAGAGATCAACACTTTTCTTAATAAACATGTTTCTGCTCAAACGGGGGGCAGTCTATACATTTCCGGGGCTCCTGGCACAGGAAAAACTGCAGTTCTCACAGAAATGATGAAGAATTTAAAGGTAAAATTCTTTGAAATTGATTTTTTTTTTTTTTTTTTTTTAATTTTTTTTTTTATATATATATAGATACTTGTAGTAGTCGTAATAAAACTTTTTTATTATTTGTCAGATTGACGACCCAAAAAGGTTAACTGCACACGGGTGTTTTAGCCTCTGTTTTACATGCTGGCACGTGTTGGGTGGTTTTTACAAATTAACCTCAAACTAACCCATCTCTGGCCAGGTCTTTGTCTCAAATCCATCCTTATCACTTCCTTCCCTGTTTTCCTTGGCCTCCCCTGCTACCTCAACTGTTTTACATCTACTAACCCGAGAACTCTCATCTTTTATTTCAATATGAGTAAACCAACAAAGTTTCTTGTTCTGCACGCCCCCGCCCCCATACTTTCCAGATTTAATCTTCCTCTGAGGTCATCAGATCTACGTGTGTCTTTAAGACTCGTGTTGCACAACCATCGTATCATTCTCATATCATTTCTCTCCATGAATACATGTCTTTAACCCTCACTAGCCAAACAGCCACAAAGAAAGATCTTGACACTCTCCTGCCCCTGTCGACTGGCAAAGCTATCTTCACTTGAAGATATACTGCTCCAAGAAAAGACTTTCGTCGGCCGACATTATTACTATTTAATTCCTTTCTATTCACTATCGTAACTTGTGGCAACCTACACCCAACTGTGTATGCCATACAAATAAATATATTTGTTTATAGGATGACCTTGTTTTATGTTATTGTAAGACTTTTAAGATAAGCTCCTATAAGATTTCAGTTTTGACCGTTTCTTAATGCGTATGATCTGAAAATACCTATTCATTTTTCTGTTAATTTGTTTTATTTATCCAAATTGCTTTTGTTTATTCCTGTCAGGCTAACCAATGTGACTGCAATGTTGTCTACCTCAATTGCATGGGCGTGAAAGATTCCATGGATATTTATGCAAAGCTTTACACTGAAATCACTGGGAAACTGTCCGTTAAAAATGGGGCTTCACAGAGAGAACTTTGTAGAAAAATGGAAAAATTTGTTTGTCGAAGCAAAGTAGCCAAGTAAATATGAATTTTTTATATTTTTTTAATGGGGATCTATCTGCATGGGACTTAGCCAATATAGGCTTTTATTTAAAAAAAAAAAAATGGTACTGGTCCAGATTACGACCCAAGCTAAAATTCACTTGGCATCAGTAATTTCTGGAGGTTTACGTAGATGGTCTGAAAATCCCGAAACACCTATCCAATCAGAATGCGAAAAATAAGCAGACAAGTTGATATTTTAATTGATTGGAAATAAAAATAGATTAAAGCGATAATGAATTTTAATTAACTCAACACTGTTTTAACATTTGTTCAGTGAAAAAACAAAACTTTTTCATGCAGAAAAGAAAGCATTTTGTTCAGTGATATTTTTCTTTAAAAAAAAAATTTTTTACATGTAGAAAAAAAAAAAGCTTTTTTTTTTTTTTTTTTTTTTTTTTTTTTTTTTCCTCTTTTCTCTTTCAACCGTCTACATAAACATTCGGAAACTACTGACCAGTACCAAAATTTCTTCTAAAATAAATCTGTATGAAAATTTTCTCAAGTTAGTATTCTACAAACCTTTTAAAAGAAAATATATATTTTTTTTTTTCCTGTTAATTGATGACGTTCCCTGCACCATCGAAGAATTGAAGGCTGCAGTTTTAGTCCATCATAAATAAAACCTGAACTTCTTCACCCTTGGGCATTTTAGTCCTGACCAATGGTGGTCGTAGGGTCTCTCAGTGCCAAAGGTTTTGCAAGTTCAAACATCAATTTTTGAAAAATAAATGATTTGAGTTTATGTATGCACTATTTTTGAAACTTCATTTTAAAAAAAAAAAATTTTAGTGTGGAAATAAATTCAAATAATTTAAATTTTTAAATTACTTGGAAAAAAATTTTTTTCATTTTATTTGGAAAAGATTAACAATAAACTTGGGTAGTGTGTAAATGTTAATAAAAGCTGAGGCAAAACTGTAGTATAGTTAACAGCCGAGAAACCAAACATTAGCAAAGTATACAACAAATAACTTCTACCAAACGATAGAAAATTAAATTTTCTATCGACCTGCATAGTTTCATTTCAAAATTTGTTTTGTTACTTTCACTTAGCTGATTTCATCAATCAAAAATGGCGATTTTTTTTTTTTTTTTTTTTTTTTTTTTTTTTTTTTTTTTTTTTTTTTTTTTTTTTCCCTGAGTGTTTACAGTGTGCAGACATCCTATAGAAGTCAAATGAAATGTCACTCTTTCTTTACATGCTCAGACATTAGGAAATATTAGAACGTGGTTGGATTGGGGGGGGGGGGGGGGGTACATGGAAATCTAAGAGAGATGGGTAGTTTGTTCAATTAATTATAAATTATGGAAAACTTACAACAGAAGTTGTCTTTTATTTTTCAAACATAATGCAATTCCAGAACTAAGGTATATTTTAGCATGTATTTTGTGCTGCAACAAAGCCAAAGGAAATATTTCAACTCGAAAAATGTAAAGGATCTGTTTAAAGACAAAAATTCAACCAAAATCTTACACTTCATGGAAGTTGGACCGTTTAAAAAAAAAAAATTTAATTTCAATTTTTCTTTTTATTATTTATTTTTTCAAAAAGCAATATAAAATAATTATCCTATCTTGGGATTCCATTTGAGAATTTTATTCAGCATTAAATAACCCATAGATGGTTGATATGCCATAAAATTAACCGAACGTTGATTAACTCACATTTAGTATAATAATTGATTTGTCAATCTTGTCTTTCAGTGTGTGGATTTTGGATGAAATTGATCAATTGGACAGTAAACAACATGAAGTCCTTTACACATTATTTGAATGGCCAACACTGGAAAAATCGTCTCTTATTCTCATTGGTGAGTTCTTGTTTTTGCTACACAAATTGAATTAATATAAGCAATTTGGGCTCAATTACAGTTTAGCTTTTATATATATATATATATATATATATATATATATATATATATATTAAAGAAAGAAAGATGAAGATAAAGAATTGTACAAAATTACATAAAGTTACATAAATTAATACAAATTTTATTACATCTACACCTTAACGTCCCTCTCGTCTTCAAAATCACCTCCCAATACTGCTAATTTTTACTTCCCAGCCTTTTATTTTATTTTATTTCTTAATTTCTTTATCCCCAATTCTTTTTGGTTTTTATTCTTCAATTTTTTCAAAGTGAAATGGAACTAGGTAATATTTAATTGATATAAATACCATGTTACCAGATTTATCCTCTGACGAGAAGAGTTCTTTGAAAAACCATGGTTTAAGGATTAATGTAACTCCTTGCATCTGAACTTTCGATGTAATAAAATTTGTATTAATTTATGTAATTTTGTACAATTCTTCATCTTTCTTTAATATTGATTGCTCTACTCAACGTATTGAGCTTTATTTTATCGAGATAGATCACTACGATATTTCGCTTATCGTTAATTCTATTATCATTAGTGTATATATATATATATATATATATATATATATATATATATATGAACGAAGAGTGATAAACATATACGAATGTCCAGATGTATTTCAAACTTTGATTGTTCAATGCAAGGTATATTCTGTAATAAAATTGTTTATTGTTCTTTCCTTAAGCCAAGGCTTTTCAAAGTGCGCTCCATCTACGATTTGAACTCAACATCTAACTATTGGATTTACTTCATTCTTGAGCACTTTCCTATGCTGCCTTCACAAAACTTTTTCTTCTCCATCTAAATCTCCTTCCATTGGACACTTTATCAATGGACAATTACTATCTGGACAAACCCCATATCTTTTTTTCACCCTCCATTTTCTTAATAATATTTTTTCAAATGTTGAATTTTGGCTTTCATACTGCCAACTTATCTATCTGTATAATTCCTCTAAGATCTCGATCTTTGAAAAGCCTTGGCTTAAGGAAAGAATAATAAACATAGTTTTATTACAGAATATACCTTGCATTGAACAATCGAAGTTTGAAATAAATCTGGACATTCGTACATGTTTATCACTCTTTGTTCATCTATCTTTATAATTGCTCTATCTCGTATATTGAGCTTAAACCATTTCACTATAGGTTCTATTTACTAAAAGCTTACTTTTAGTATCATATTTATTATATATATATGTGTGTGTGTGTATTGATGGCGTTCCCTGCACCTTTGAAGAATTGAAGGCTGCGGTTTTAGTCCATCATAAAAAAAAATCTTGAACTTCTTCACCCTTGGACATTTTAGCCCTGACCAATGGTGGTCGTTCGGGTCTCTCGGTGTCAAAGGTTTTGCAAGTTCAAACATTATTCAACTCTCAGGTATTTTTAACAAGAGCCAACAAAACTAAAAAGGAGTGGAAAAAACAAAAACAAATATAAAACAAAATAAATTTTGATTTAAGAATTTTTAAAATAGTTATTTGAACTTACTGCACTTGTACCACCTCAACGTAAATATCCCTGACCAGCAGCAAAATCCAACCCCTTCACTTTAGAGAGCTTCAAATGCCGGAAAACTTTCTACTTTCATAGCTTCTTTCCTTGGACCGCTTGCCTTTTGAATTCCCTCTCCAGTCCGTTTCGTCGACTGTACCAACATCATCATATTTTGTTTAACATCCGTTTTACATGCTGGTATATGTTGGACAGCTTTAAGAAATTGACACCCAAATTAACCTATCTCTAGTCAGGGCTTTCATTATCCTTCTTTCAACTCCATTTTTATCACTTCCTCACATGTTTCCTTTAGCCTTCCCCTGTGAACTGGACCGGCTACCTTAACTGTTGCATTCGACCGTCTTCATGTGTCTTGAATTAATTGGTAACCTTTCTGGAATTTAAAAATTCCTAAAAAGTTAGACAATTATTTAGCGTTTGTGTTCAACAAATGTTCCTGGGGCTAACACTTGATTTCTATATGAGATACATAGATATTCGAGTTTTCAATCAAGATTCTCTTCCACCTCTCAAACTTTGAGTTAGTGAAGAACATTAATTTTCCTCTCCCCGATTGACTAGTTAATTATGTTATGGTATATCTTTCTCTTGGTCTTACTGGATTCCAGGACAAGAATTCATCTAGTCTGGTGGAATATCCAGCTAAGTGTTGTTACTTGAGGTAACATCACTAGAAGGTGTACCATTCCTTGTATGAGCCGGGCATCGAGGGGATCTTATTTGGGCTTCGAATACCGTTATTTTTAGTATTTAGTCAGGGTATACTTGTAGAGTGAAGTGTCCTCATGTCAGGTTGTTCTGACAAACCCTTATGCAGAAAGACTGAAGACACTCGAGGATTGTGTCTTGTAGGTAATTAAAACTCTCCTAGAAGGATCAAAAGTGAAAAGACAAATTGATTTCTCTTTTTCTTTTTGGTCAGATTTAAAAGAAATAAATTTGCATCCAAATTACCAAAATGTTAATGTTTATCTATATGAAAAAATGAGAAATGTTGGTAAAGAGTATTTTAATATTTAGAGTGCTCAGCTTTTTTTTTTCTTTTTTTTTTATTGATGGCGTTCCCTGCACTTTTGAAGAATTGAAAGCTGCAATTTTAGTCCATCATAAATAAAACTTGAACTTCTTCACCCTTGGGCATTTTAGTCCTGACCAATGGTGGTCGTTTGGGTCTATCAGTGTCAAAGGTTTTGCAAGTTCAAACATTATAACCTCTTGGGCATTTTTTTTTTTTTTTCTTTCTTCCTTCTAACGTAAGAGTTGACACTTGTTTTGTCTTGAACTACAAATAATGCTTTAATATAAGTTAAAACACAAAAACATATCCAGGTAGGTAGAAGAGTAACTTATCTTGCTTTTGGTAACATTTATTTTTTATTTTTGTTGGCTCTTGTCGTCCTAATATTGCTATTACTACTACTGATAAATAAACACTTATAGTGTAAAACGTTTCAGAATTTTTTAGATGAGAATCGATAATTTGGATTATTTAGACTACTGTTCTCATCTTGAATGTTATTCTCATAATGAAATTCTGTATAGTTTTCCAACATTTCGGCCACTGTAACCTGACCTTCAGGTGTGTCTCTGGAATCTGTACAAAATTTAAAACGGAACTCTTTATTTAATTCACGGGGCTAGCTTTGGGCTTGTAGCACAACAGATAAAAGTGCAGTGTTCTGGAGGTTGAAGGTTCAATCCTCAGTATGGGCGATACTAAGAATACAATTACAAATTCCTTAAGACTTCTACCTGATCATGGTTGATGGAATGAGAGCAAGGTTTTAGAGTTCAACAAGGTTACATTGGCCGAAACGTTGTGTGAATAACATCCAAGATGAGAGCGATAGTTTGAATGATACAAATAAAACATCTTGGTCAAAATTTCATCATAAAATGTGTAATTTATGATTTATGGTTATATTCACGTTGTTTCAGTCGTGTTTCGGACTTCTTCAGGAGTTCTTGGTTGTAATCAGTAACCTTTGGAAATTTAACAATTCCTACTAATTACTACAAACAGCAACTAATGATGGTACAACAATAATAGGATAATAGTCAGAAACCTGAGTAATGATCTTTATGGGTTAATGTTAGTAATGATCTTTATGGGTTAATGTTAGTAATGATCTTTATGGGTTAATGTTAGTAATGATCTTTATGGGCTAATGTTAGTAATGATCTTTATGGGTTAATGTTAGTAATGATCTTTATGGGTTAATGTTAGTAATGATCTTTATGGGTTAATGTTAGTAATGATCTTTATGGGTTAATGTTAGTAATGGTATTTATGGGTTAATGTTAGTAATGATCTTTATGGGTTAATGTTAGTAATGATCTTTATGGGTTAATGTTAGTAATGATCTTTATGGGTTAATGTTAGTAATGGTATTTATGGGTTAATGTTAGTAATGGTATTTATGGGTTAATGTTAGTAATGGTATTTATGGGTTAATGTTAGTAATGATCTTCATGGGTTAATGTTAGTAATGATCTTTATGGGTTAATGTTAGTAATGATCTTTATGGGTTAATGTTAGTAATGATCTTTATGGGTTAATGTTAGTAATGATCTTTATGGGTTAATGTTAGTAATGATCTTTATGGGTTAATGTTAGTAATGATCTTCATGGGTTAGGGTTAGTAATGGTATTTATGGGTTAATGTTAGTAATGGTATTTATGGGTTAATGTTAGTAATGGTATTTATGGGTTAATGTTAGTAATGGTATTTATGGGTTAATGTTAGTAATGATCTTTATGGGTTAATGTTAGTAATGGTATTTATGGGTTAATGTTAGTAATGGTATTTATGGGTTAATGTTAGTAATGGTATTTATGGGTTAATGTTAGTAATGGTATTTATGGGTTAATGTTAGTAATGGTATTTATGGGTTAATGTTAGTAATGATCTTTATGGGTTAATGTTAGTAATGATCTTCATGGGTTAGGGTTAGTAATGATCTTTATGGGTTAATGTTAGTAATGGTATTTATGGGTTAATGTTAGTAATGATCTTTATGGGTTAATGTTAGTAATGATCTTTATGGGTTAATGTTAGTAATGGTCTTTATGGGTTAATGTTAGTAATGGTCTTTATGGGTTAGGGTTAGTAATGATCTTTATGGGTTAATGTTAGTAATGATCTTTATGGGTTAATGTTAGTAATGATCTTCATGGGTTAGGGTTAGTAATGATCTTTATGGGTTAATGTTAGTAATGGTATTTATGGGTTAATGTTAGTAATGATCTTTATGGGTTAATGTTAGTAATGGTCTTTATGGGTTAATGTTAGTAATGGTCTTTATGGGTTAATGTTAGTAATGGTCTTTATGGGTTAGGGTTAGTAATGATCTTTATGGGTTAGGGTTAGTAATGATCTTTATGATAATAGTGAAGTCCAATCACAACTAAAGTTGTTTTTTATGATTTATGTTTATTTAGTCTGATAAATTGAATCTTTACTCAGTGCTAGAATTTGAAAAAGAAAATTAAGTTTTTGTATTGATGTTTAAACAAAAAAGCCTTTGATTTACTGTTTCTAAAATAAAATTTAAATTGTAAATAGTGAGGTGTATTTTTATTATTATTTTTAATTGTTGATGGCGTTCCCTGCATCGTTGAAGAATTAACGGCTGCAGTTTTAGTCCATCATAAATAAAACTTGAACTTCTTCACCCTTGGACATTTCAGCTCTGACCGATGGTGGTCGTTGGGTCTCTCAGTGTCAAAGGTTTTGCAAGTTCAAACATTTTACAAGTCTATTTCAGAATAAATAGATAAATTTAAAAGAAAACCACTTAGTTGGTCGATGCTGTCGACAAATCTTCAATACGTCTTTTTTATTATTTCAGGTGTGGCAAACGCTCTGGATTTAACCGATCGAATTCTACCTCGTCTCCAAGCTCAACTTGAATTCAAACCCACTTTACTTAATTTTGTTCCTTATACAAAAGATCAAATTGTTGAGATTATTGAAAACCGGCTTGAACAGGTGAGTTTCTATCTTTGATGACGTCTATAGATATTGGCTTGGTATGATTGTAAAAATTACTTTTCGATCAAATTTTTAATCTAAGTTGTTTCTATCTGTGTTTTGAGTTTGTTATTTTTGTTTGTTTTTTTGTTTATTTCATTTCTGCTTTTTTACTAGGTGTAATCAAATTCTCTTTTTTTTTTTCTTTTTTTTCTAACTAGGTGAAAGAAAGCGGTTATTGTATGCTAGAACCAAGTGCCATTCAATTTTGTGCTCGTAAAGTTGCTGCAGTGGCTGGAGACATGAGAAGAGCTTTGGACATTTGTCGAAGGGCGATAGAAACTGTGGAGACCAGTGTCAGGATTAAAAGTATCCTTAAGCCAACAGGTAAATAAAAAAAATAAAAAATAAAAAATTTAAATAACCAAAGCTATTGCCCCCGCCCCCTTATTTTCACAATTGTTCCAATTCAATGTACATAACCAGGGTTTTTTACCCCGCCTAATAAAACCAGTATTATCCGGGCCTTTGGGTCTGGATTTACGCCTGTCTATTGGGGGTTGCCGGTCCTGTGCAGTTCTAGGAGGTGCACCCTCCCAGGCTTTGCCTCCCCTCTTTGGGGAGGAGTAAGTTTATTGCTTACTGTCTGAGGCACCTCTACCGGGGAATGCCGACGGGACTGCCCAGGCAATTTTTAAATGGCCAGAGTGCTCACCTCTCGAGCGCTGGCTTATCTAATCCCACTTTCTCGACCTTGTGTCACATCTTACCTTGTGGGAGGTAGATAAATAACATAGATATCTATATCTGTAAAGAAAGGCTGTATATAATAGTCACATGATAAATAAAAACGGAAGATTCCCTAATTTATTAACTTGCGAACAGACTTTGCATTAGCTGGTAGCAACATCTTCTTACTCGACTGTTAGGGGTAATTATTTTATCTTATTTCTTTCTCTAATTACTTGCATATGTGTCTACCTTGAAGTGTTTGTTTTTTCTTTGGCGAAAGACAATTAAATTTTTATTCGGCCTTTTTTCACTAGTATCTGGTTTCAGGTCATCCTCCCGGGCATTGCTGCCCTTTTCGATGAGAGGAGGGTTCTTTTCTATTTTTCTGGGGCGCTCTCCGTCATAAGAAGACTGATGTGACTATATAAGTATTTTTCTTCCCAGGTCAGAAAGGGGGGGGGGGGCTGGATTTTTCCCCCCACATTAAAAAACCGACCTTGTGTGTAACTTTGCACATGTGGGAAGGCAAGTAAATAGGGACAAATAGTTTTGTTTTTTTGGGGGTTTTTTTTTTCGACATTATTATAAAGTTTTAACACGTTGACTACTGTAATTGTATCCGTTCGTAACTAACAAATTAAGTAATTTTCTTCTGGAATTAACTTATTTTTTTCATGAAAGAAATTCATCCACATTATAATTTCCTTTTTTTTCTTTTTTTTTTTTTCTTTTTTTTTTATTCTGTCCCATCCAGAAAGCAATAGTCCTACCAAAAAAAGTGATGTACCATTGAAAAAGATAGGCATTCCTCACATTGCCCGTGTGATCAGTGAAGTGTACGGCTGTCGTGTCATCGCCTCGACACAAGATTCGGAAAGCATTCCTCTCCAACAAAAAATTGCTGTCTGTACTTTGTTGCTTCTGCTGAAGAAAGGGAAGAAACCAGCAAAAGAAGTTTCCCTTGGCAACGTAAGTTTGACTTCATTCCTTTTGATTTGTCGGTGCTTCTGCATATCAATCCTGACATGTTAGACCGCTCTTAAAAATAAAATAGCTAAAGAAATGTATAAACTTTGTTATGTACTTACGTGGTAGATGAAAAAAAGACTGTACACCAAAAATTATGCAAATTCATCCAGTATTTATTTAATTATAAATAAAAAACGATTTTATCACTCGGTAGATATTTCCACCATTTTGTATCTTAGATTTTCCAGTGGTCAAGGACGATAACTCATATGTTCACGATTTTGGGGTTTGGGGTCTCCATTGTTTACAAAAATGTCAAAATGTACGTAAAATCATTTTTTTTTCTTTTTTTATAATTTAATAACTACTGGGTGAATTTGCGTAACTCTTTCTGCACAATCTTATTTTCAGCTAACACGTAAGTACATAATAAAGTTTATACATTCTTTAAATATTTCAATGTCAGGGTTGATATGCACAAGCACCGATTTGTCTTCTCACAAAAATTGTTTCAAGTCTGTATAGTCTTTTGAATTTTTTTTTTGGGGGGGGGTCTTCTCTTACCCACATATATAGGGAGAAGGCCATTTATTTGTTTCCTTCATAGGATAAGAGTAATTCTTTGAAAATCCATGGATTAAAGGTCATTTTCATATTTTAACAAACTTGTAAAGTATGTAACTTTACATTATTTCAACATTTTCTATAACGATGCTCGATCCCTAATACGGAGCATATCTCCATCACGATAGGATCTAATATAAAATATTTATCTTTATAATATTCATCTATCTATCGGATTGCGCTGGTTGCCCGGACCATATTGACCCAACTCCTCCATACTTCCCTGTTCATCATGGCTCTGTGAAGATCTTCGAGTTGAGAATCAGTATCTTCGGTCAACTGTTTTGTGTACGTCTTATAGGGTCGACCAACTGTAACTGTTCCGTGTGTTGACGTCCATAAAATCAGATCACTGATAACCTCTTCTTGGTCTTCTATAACAATGTCCAGCGAATCTCATTCTCCTTTCTTTTATTACTGATGATATTTTAGACAAGTTGCCATGCAGCCGTTTATTAGATGGGTGCGTTTTCCAGTGCATGTGTAATACAGCACGGAGGAACATCCGTGTGTAAGTTCCATCTAGTTTCCTTTCCAGTTTTTTGTTTAGCATAAGCTGGTGATCCATAAGGCAGTATGGATTCCACTATGGCTCTGAAAAAGTTTTTTTTTTTTTTTTTCTCCCATTTGTTCAGACAGTGCTGATTTCTAAATAACTCTTAGCCGATTAAATGCACTCAAAGCCTTGGCTATTCTAACGAACATGTCTTTTTCTGTCGAGGCGATGTGGCTGCCCAGATATTCGAAGTCATTTACCTGTTTGAGAAATGTTCTGTTCAATGTTTCTATTGGGCCTGTTGGATGATAGCAGATATATTCTGTTTTCGTTGCAGCTGACTTTTCCAAAAGATGGAGTAGCCTTATTATTCATATATATATAGAGAGAGAGAGACACATCAAATAAGTCCTGTTTGGACCACAAGGAGATAACTTGAGATTTATTGGCTGTTGAATCACTGTGGCCCTGATAATCGTCTCCGGTCGCGCTATGGTAAAAACACTAGACATAGTTTTTATGTCCAGTTGTGATACTGACTAGCAAGTCAATCAAGTCATAATTTTAGATGAAAATTTTTTTTTAATTTTTTTTTTTTTTTTTTTAATTTATTTTTTTTTTTTTTTCAGTTGCACAATGTCTTCCAGAAAGTGTGCAAACGTTATAATGTGGTTGCAGTGGATCAGTCAGATTTTATCAACATGTGTTCGCTATTGGACACGCGCGGAATAATTTCTAGCAAGAAGGGCAAAGAACCGCGATTAACTAAGGTTTGTTTTAGGTTGTTTTGTTTTTTTCCTCTTCTCCCTGTTGGCCTATCTGTCTGACTAAAACTTGGAAATACCAAAGATACACTGACACACCTTACATATTCTGTATTAGTGTGATCTTGAGTAAGTTATAACAATAAAAAAAAGTATATATTTTGGGTCAGCAGGGACCAAATTGGTGAATGTGGAGTCAGAAGCAAAAAATAGTCTATTATTGTCAGTTTCTCTCTAAAAAAAAATTTTAATTTTCAATATCACATGTAGGATTTTCTGAATGAGTACATCTAATGTATTACAAATGCTTATCATATATTTTTCGTACAAGTAAAACCTGACGACCCTTATTTATGGAGGGGGGGTGGGGCTTCCAATGCTGCTCTTTTGGGTGAGTTTTGAGGGGGGTTGACGGTGTGGTCTAAATATTTCCTTTAGACAGCTGGAACATGTTCATACATGACAACTTTAACTCCATGTTTAACTATGGATCCATTTCCTTATGAGTTGCTCTTTCCTATTGTTGGTGTCTAAACACCCCTATCTATTCAGACGCCACTTCTCTACTAAAATTCTTTTATTTATTTTTTATTATTAAAATAATTTTTTTAAATTGAAATTTTTGGGATTCTAAATAGTGGCGAGCTGTGTTAAACAGCAAAACGAAACTATTGACTTCAAAGGTGAATGTCTTACAACAGAATATTTGATAAAATTATGAAAGCCTCTAAATTCTTTAACAATTTCAGACAACATTGGATTGCACGTAATTGAATTGGACAGTTGATATGATCCGTTTTAGTTGACAATCCATTACTCGGGTTATAGATAATCCATTTTTTTACTTAATTTACTGTTTCCCCCCTTTTCTTTTTATAGGTCAGCCTTCGTTTAAATGAAGCAGATTTGGAAGATGCATTAAAAGACAAGGCATTTGTAGCGGGCATAATGGAAAAAGGATTACCATAAAAAAAAAATTTTGATGAATTTTTTTATTTTTTATTTTCTATCTTAAGATTTTTAATTGGCCATTGTTCACTCAGACATGTACATATAAAAGTTTTTGTTAAACTTTCTTTTCTTTTTTTTTCTTTTTTCTGCCTTCGCAAGATTTTTAATTGACATTTGTTATTTTAATGTGAATTTGGCAGCAGTGTTTTATACAAACATGTGTTCAAAATAAACAAAGCTGGTTTTGTTGGCAAAACTTTCTTTAAATTTCTCGAGTAAGATTGTCTCCCTTTTTTTTTTTTTTAAGGCAAGTGCTCAAAATTTCCCAAATTCCTATTAATCAATCGAAACTTTCAATCCTATTGGTTTGTTTTAAGAATGATAAGTTTGACTTTCAAATTGTACATTTTATTTTATTTTCTAACCTAGTGTATAGGTTCAAGGGTATTTTTAAACATTCTGGTAGTTTTATATTTAACTAGCAACATCCCAGCTGAGAGAGGGTGTAGAGAAGAAAGGATTGGGCCAATCAAATTGCAGATACGTTTCTGCACCTTAATCAAGAACCCTCAAATAGAACAGATTGACCAGCCCAGACATCACAGTAGTACTCCCTACATACATTTAATATAATTATTGGATAATTTTTGTAATGCTCAATTATTGAGCAAACGAGGGTGGTCAATAATTACTATTTTAGTCACTTTGTTTGTCAAGTCTGTAAACGGTGTTTTCAATGTTAGTTCTTTATTTAATATTTTCGGCGGTGTATGTGAGGTGCGTGGCAGGAGTAAAATATAAGGGGGTAAATATGTATGCTACGCTCTGTTTTGATTACGTATTTGGGAGAGTTGGATGTAGGGGTCTAATAATAGTAATTGTTTGAGGATGTTAAATGAAAATTTCTTGAAACAAGCGAAGTAGGTGAATGAAGTGTTGAGTTTTGTAGCGTATGATGCATTTGTTTTGTTTTTTTTGTCTCGTGTAGTCAGTTGGGGGGGGGGGCTGTCTACTTACGAGACAAGATAAGTCAAAACTTTTGAATTTAAAAAATCTGAGTCGTTAATGATGTCTAAACTTGATTTAATCATCCCCTATCCCATAATTTTTCGAAAATGGCTGACCCAAGCTCAAATCTATGGATATTTTTTCATCCAGAAATGTCTACTTAAAATATTTATTGAAAAACTGAAACCACCAGAGCCTGTTTGTTACTTTTGATTCATGTTAATTTTATTCTGATGTAAATTATACTTATTTTTATAAAAGAAAAAAAAACATTTTGTCTATATAATGAAATTTTAATTTTTGTATATGCCTTTCTTTTTTAATATTTTTAATTTATTTGAACAAAATGTAAATGTGTTTGTTTTTTAAAAAAAAACTACGCCTTATTTTTTAACTTGTTGAATGTTTCATATTTCTCTGAACAAAATGTTTTTATGAAAAAAAAAAAAATAACTGGCAAATGTAACTTACAATTGCATTTTGAACAAAGAAATAAATAAAAAGTTTTAACTTATTAAAAAAGAAATTGTTTTCGTTTATCTTTACTAAGTTTGGTTATCCCCCCCCCCTAAGTTTATCGTAAAAAAAGAAATGCTGAACTTAACATTCACGTCTCCCATTATTAGGCTGACTGTGGCAGCAGCACAGATAGTACTCGTTACTCGTTCATTCAGTCTTTCCGTTTTGAGATGCTGTTTGCTTCTGCTTCCCTGTACTGTGCTTTTTCGGTCGTTGGCCTGAGAAGGAATTCATCCACTACAACCTCTTCTGCACTTCGTTAACTCTTTAGGAAATGCTGAGGAGTTTCTGAAAGCACTGTGACTTGCATCGATCTCTGCTTCCAGGGGTCACTATTGACATGAAACCAAAAAATATAGCGATAACCAGTCGGCACCTCAGTTTGAGTTTAGTGTGATATTCCTATAATTCCAGATATGTTGTTTTTAATGAGTATGTTTGACAGAAGCCCCCCAAGGTTTCATTTTTTATTATCAAGTTTAACAACTGCAGCAAGATTACATGAACTGTGCAAAGATGATGTGCTGGGATTGAATCAGGGATGTAAAGCAGAATTCCGCTTTTTTTTTTTTTTTTTTTTTTTTTTCCATTCACATCTTTGACAAATTCAAATTGGAGCTTAATTTTATGCAGTGGTCTTGGATAGATCTTTCAAAAGAAAATTAAGAAAGAAAAAAAAGCGTTTAATAAGTCAAATTGACACGTGTGGATAGAAACTGGATTATAGTGAATCATGTAAAAATTAGGGAGGTGACGGTGATTAAGTGGATATCGACACGGACTGAAGACCTGGATGTTCCAAGTTCGAATCCAGTCGGTTCCACAGTACCACCTTCACTTAGGGATGTTGGCAACCTTCTCGTGGTCCTTCCCGTAAGTACCCGATGTCTTTCCAGAAAGATTTCTAACTAGAAAAACATCGGGGGGAAACTAATGCCAACACCAGAATCATGATTCACACGAAAGAAGATGTAAAAATTAGCAGGGGATTGATAAATGAAGTTTTGCCTTAAATCATGTTGGGGGGGGGGGGGGGTTACCTGTTGAACCAGCCATTGATCTCAGGTTAGATTGTTTGAATAAAGAAAAAGTGACTTTGCAAAGCCAGTTTAAAAAAATAAATAATAAATAAAAAAATTTTTTACTATCACGATTCGTCTCTTTCTGCTCTCCCCATTCTCGTTTTATTTCCTTCTGTTGGTTAAATAGTGCTATTACCTATGGTGATGTTTCTTTGTTTTATAATAAACTATTCTAATCTGGAGTTTCATTGTTGCAATGGTTGACGCCCTTTTGTTTGTTTGTTTGTTTTTTAAGTCTCTCTTCGTCAATATAGTTACAATGGAGGGAGTGAAAGAAAACCTGACAGTAGTAGAAGTCAACTCATTCAGTCAGTGATACGTAGCATCATGCAAGGTGTATGAGTATTGAGATTAAATGAAAAATAAAGTTGCTATAACTTTTTAAAAGTATTTGAACTTGATATTTATAAAATTTGAAAACCAAAATAAACAATGAATTTTATTTATTTATTTATTTTAAAATAAATTTATTTATTAAAACCTGAGCTTTTGGCGATAATTCACCCTTTTTCAATGCAAGATATATATATATAATTTTTGTTTTTTCCCCCTTTTAAGGCATATCTGCGTTTTGTAGACGGTAATCTGTTCGTCTAGCATTAGTTTGAAAATAAGTCTGAATGTGAGCACGTGTTTTGAATAATGAAGAGAAATAATGCACATTCTTTATTTTGTTTTTCACATTTCTTAAATATCAAGTTTAAATACCTTTTAAAAAGTTATCACAATTTTTATTGTATCTTTAATTTTTCATTTAGTCTCAGTACTTTTTTGTTTACGGAAATTGCAAATTTTAGTTTATATGTGTAAACGTGCACCAGGTTCTATGTTTTAAATGGTGCATGCAGATGGCAGATATTGCAGGTGATAGATAGTTGGCCAAAGGAGTGTGCGGGGCACAGAAGAAATTAAAAATATCTCTGATTGTGAGTTAGACCACACAGAAATATGATTTTAAAATAAAATATAGTGCCTCATTAAACAGAATAATGTTGAGACCGGCCTACTTGAGAAAAGTAATGTTCTTAAAGGGGTTTATATGGAGCCTATCTGAGTGGACACTGTCTGGCTGTTATCTCCCTTGCCTTATCAGTAAGTGGAATTGGGTAAAAAAAAAAAAAATGTCTAGCAATACGTAAGATTTTTTTTTTTTTCTTATAATTTAATAAATACTGGATGAATTTGAAATTTCTGTACAATCTTATTTTCAGTTAATACATAAAGTTTATACATTTCTTTAAATATTTTCATGCAGTGAAACTAAAGAAGCAGCAAGAATTCTTTATTTTTCCAATTGAAATTTATGTAAAATTTGGAGCTCGGGTATCACCATGAACTACCACAGTAATGTAAATTATATATGGACCGTTTTTGATATAATAATCACCACTTTAATAGCAATACAAAATATTTTCCAGGTTTTTTAAAATAGTCACTTTCATCCCTGGATGAGTGAGTATAATAGATCATCTCTTCGACTGAAGCTGTGTTAATCAACGTTTTCTTTTACCTTTCCTTTTTTTTTTTTTTTTTTTTTTTTTTTTTTTTTTTTTTTTAATCCAAAACAGGAATATTTATGTTTGATGGGAGAAAAAAAACAAAACAAATAAAAAAAATAAAAATAAAAAAATATTTATGTTTGATGGGAGAAAAAAAACAAAACAAATAAAAAAATTAAAAAAAAAAAAAAAAAATTACATTTTAATTGTTATAATTAGCTGCAACTAACTCATCAAGTTATCCATCTCTTGGTCAGGAACAAAATGTATCTATTCTGATACTACACTTTGATTTATCCTTCTAGACTGAGGCAATTTTAATTTTTGTCCCAATTCATAATGTCCCTTTTTGGGGAGTTCAGTTTTTAATCTAGGAAAAATTCATCTCGTGTGTAACTTGGCTTTCATGGGAAGGCAAGTAAATAGGGACCTCTCTCAAGGTAATAGGGAAATAATAAAAATGTACGTGCACGCATGAAAAAAATAAACTAATAAAAGAATAAGAACGCTATTTTAAAAAAAATCTTTTTATGGAAATCACTCAAGACAAGGCAGGAAGCCACTTGATGTTAGAAGCTAACAAGAATGAAAGATGATTATCGCAAAGACAGGAGATTCCTATTGAAAAGACCAAGGCTATAGGTAAGAGGAAAACAGTCAGCAGGAAGAGTTGTGCAGGTCGCATTAGGCATTAATTTTCTGTAGAATTGTCTTGTATTCGGGGACAAGAAATCAGTGAATACTGCAGCTGAAAAATGGAATGAC
Source organism: Sepiola atlantica (assembly GCA_963556195.1). Taxonomy (NCBI): domain Eukaryota; kingdom Metazoa; phylum Mollusca; class Cephalopoda; order Sepiida; family Sepiolidae; genus Sepiola; species Sepiola atlantica. The sequence goes on along the minus strand of OY744536.1, from coordinate 15,542,147 downwards.
TTGATAAAGACATTTTCTTGTCTTTTTTATAAAAGATGGATTTTTTTTTTTTTCCAAGTTCTGTCTGTCCCGTTTATAGTGTATAAAGTCATCGCTCGACATAGCAGCTAACCAGCTCATAGCTTTGTGCAGAACTGAAAAAACTTCACGTAGAAGGAAGAAAGAATCCAACCTCACTGTTAATCAAAAGGCACTCCTCCGCCTCTGCATTCGAAAGACGACTGTTAGCTCAATAGGCCTGTACAATTTTAACCTTTGATCCCATTGTACTCTTTCACCTGATATTTTTAAACCAGGTAAATTTTCGCTTCAACCTGGGACCGAAGGGTTACAGTTCCTCAGGTTTGTAACTTTGCCTCTTAACTAGTGTGGGGTGGGGGTGGGGGCTATTTTAGAGTCCCTCTCCCTACCTTGTGCCACAAAATTACCCCCAGAAGTAGAGTTTTTGACTTGTGAGATCATCACTGTAGGATGTGACACTTCCTTCTGCATGGTTACTAAGAATAAATGCAGATAGTTATATGGTTTCCTCAGGGTTTTTTTTGTTTTTTTTAAGTTTAAGTACCACTTAAATTAAATTCTTTTCCTTTTAAAACGTTTCTCTTATTTAATTGTTCACCATCTTCCTTTCCCCATTCATTTCGTTTTTTTATATTTTTAACTTTTCAATTTCAACCTTTTTCTTTGCTGTCTGTAACTTTATAGAGTTGTTTGATTTGGTTCAAGGCATACCAACCATCTTTGGGTTATTTAATGCCGAATAAAGTTGTCAAATATAATTCCATAGGTATATCCTACCTATGGAATTATATTTGACAACTTTATTATTTATATTCTTAGAATACCCGAATGCATTGCTCGTAGAAGGAAATTTCACAGTGAAAGTGGGAACATTACTCGTAGAAGGAAATTTCATAAGGTTTTGATTTTTTTTGAAGAAGAAGAATCAGAAAGAATAATATGGTTGGAGATGAACTTTATAGACACTAGGGCATTACGTAACCAGATGATTGATCGGACAACAAAATACTGATGTTATTTGTACAAAAGCTTGATCGAATTCGAAAACACCATTAGTGTTTTGAGCAAAACTCTCTGGGAGAAGAATAAGCCAGTGAAAAAAGCCTTTGGTGTATATGTCATAATTTCTATCAAGTGCTATTACAGTATGTGCAAACTTTGGATTTATTTTTAGCAACTTTGGCCTATAAAATATAAATTCTAAATTAATGACTTGGTTAACAAGACAATGGAGTTTGTATTCCTTTGAAGGAAGTTGCAAATTTTCTCATACCTTTTCTTTGTAGTGTGCATGTATATACATATATATTCTTCATTCGATTTATTTTTGAACAGGGCTTTGATTAGTCATTTATAGGAGGGTGGGGCCGGCCGGCCTGCCTGCCTGCTTTCGGTCTTGATCAAAGTCTCCCACTCCAGGCTCGGCGGTCGCAAAGATCTAAATTTGTAATCCCCAGGGCTGCACGTTTACAGCTCATCCCAAGAAAGCCTTGGTCTTCCAGCTTGATGCGATGGACTAATATATATATATATATATTATACACACACAAACTCAATGTGTAGAGAATCTACATAAATTCTTATGTAAAATTTACCGGGGAAGACAATGGAAGCATTCTCGAATCTTGGGGGGTTAAAACGTCAAATATATCCTATTTTGATAAAATTTAAACCATATGTATAAAATTTTCCAGGGAAAACGATGGAAGTGGTCTCAACTCTCTACATTACTCCTACCCCTATATGCCCCCACCTAAGTGACCCATGGGGATGGAACCTCCTCAAAACTTCAAATATGTATATCCAATTTTAATGAAATTTAAGCCGTAGATATAAGACACTAATTCATAATTTTCCAACATTTCAGCTTCTTCCGACTATATTCATTGGCAAAACGGGAGGAATGGGACAGTAAAAACAAATAAAGTAATATGGTGTTATGGGCATAGTGAAAAAGTACATAGTAGTGTTCCTCATTCAATCCCGGGCAACGTCGGGTCTTCCTGCTAGTATATATATAAAATGGACTGGTAATGTGATGTCTTGTGGCTTTTTCTTCGCTTGTTGCGCCATTCTGAAATATGAGATGCCTGAGAAATTTTATAACTGTTTGCCAAAGGTGACAGCTTTTATTCATTATCTTGGTCAGTTTTCAATGAAAATTCATTTTTCTTTTTTCTACATTAAAGCAATAAATAAAACAAGCTAAAAATCAATAAATTTCAGCTTTCAAATTGCTTGGGTCAGCCATTTTCAAAAATGGGTGGCATATCTGATCAATGAACAAAGGGCAATCAGCCGATATATATATATAAAAACAAATAACTTACCAAATGCAATAAAATTCAATTTTCTACCAACCTGAATAGTTTTAAAGTTCTGAAACTAATTCTTTTTTTCAGAATTTGGTTTTGATCTTTGTAATAACTTAAAAAGAAAATGGCTGTACACATGAGGCCATAAGCTTCGAGATACTGCAACTTATTTTGAAATAAAAAAAAAACAAAAAAAACTTTAAAATAGTTTCAGAAAGTTAAAAGAAATTAAATTTTTGCAATTGTAAAATCGTACACAGAAACAAAAAGGGTGAAAAATAACCTGCCTAATTTGTGTGTTTTAAAGTGTTTTTATTGCATTTTAATATTCCGTTCAAATTCGATCACATTAGAGTTACATTTTCAACATGGTAGAACCGATATCCCGAAGTTTGCTTAATGGGTGTTTTGTCTTTTTGGGGGGGAAAAAACAAAAAACAAACAAGTATACAACTAACTGTTCCTTCTCTTTGAGAAGAGGTTAGTTTAGCTAATCACCTGAGGCGCTCTCACCGGGGACTGCCGATAGACAATCCTAGTGCGCTTGCTTTCCACACCTGACCTTGTGTCTAGCCCCCTGTAGAGGAGGTAAATGAAATACAAGTTTCACACGCATTCAAATTGACTCCTACGTAATTGAAAGGAGAAAATAACAAAAATCATCAGACTTTGGAGATGTTTGGCGAACGTCTGTCCACCATCTTTGATTTTCAGTCTAACATATGTTTGACCGAACGTTTTAATTGAAATAAAAAAACGCTTTAATATACTTAAAAGCAAAAAAAAAAAAAAAAAGGGCAAATAGGTAGCAAAGTAACTTCTATTGCCTTTGTTTTTTCACTTCTTTTTTCTGTTGACTATTCTTCACAATCGTCTAAATTTTAATGCTTTAGTGAAAGTTATTGCATTTTTTAAATTTATTTTAGATTACTCGGCTGTTAACTATAAGAACTCGAGGCCAAACGAAAAATGCTGTCGGCCATGTTGAATTCTAAATTCAACAAAATCTAATATTGAAATAAAAAAAACTTAAGTTCCAGAACTTTAAAACTATACAGGTCACTAAAAAATTGATTTAAAAAAAAATAAAAAAATTTTATTAGAAATTTAAGAAAGCCAAAAATGATTTTTTTTTTTTTAAATAAATTATTTATTTACCTTAAAGAAATGAATAAATAAGCTTTCAACCTAAAAGGTCCTTTTTAAGTGTTGTTTTTTGTTAATCATTTTTCGACGAAGATACAAAAATCTCGTGGATAGTAACCTGTCGAGGTGTTGATTGTCTGTTTGTACAACACGTGGCTTACGTGATTAGGTTAATGAAATAATATATTGCCACTATAGCAATATCGTTTCGAATTTGCACAAGAACAGACATTAAGTCGCAATCTATACCTCGACGAACTACGAGAGATTTTTATATCTACGATGGAAAAATGATTAAGAAAGAAAGAAAACGCTTGAAAAGGACCTTTTAGCTTGAAAGTTTTTTGTTTTTGGTAAAAGTTATTTTTTATATATAATGTAATGTATTTTTATGTAATTATTTTTATTGGTGATTGTAGCGTTCGTTGTTATTTTGCTTACTATTATTTCGATTGTCTCACTTTCCTAAGTGATTAAGATGCAGAAAATTGCATGATTAGTCGCCCTTAACTTCATAGGACGTATTTTTCGTTAATATATATTTTTATTTATTTTATACTTACATAAAAGTAATCCATGGACACGTGTTTCTGGCTCACAGCCGTCATCAGCATGGCTAACTTAGAGATCGAACCTTCGATATTGATGTCTATAGTCCAGCGTTCTACCACTGGACCAAGACGCTCTGTCTAGAAATATGTACGATTGTTATCACCTAAATATTTAATGTATTTTTATGTAATTATTTTTATTGGTGATTGTAGCGTTCGTTGTTATTTTGCTTACTATTATTTCGATTGTCTCACTTTCCTAAGTGATTAAGATGCAGAAAATTGCATGATTAGTCGCCCTTAACTTCATAGGACGTATTTTTCGTTAATATATATTTTTATTTATTTTATACTTACATAAAAGTAATCCATGGACACGTGTTTCTGGCTCACAGCCGTCATCAGCATGGCTAACTTAGAGATCGAACCTTCGATATTGATGTCTATAGTCCAGCGTTCTACCACTGGACCAAGACGCTCTGTCTAGAAATATGTACGATTGTTATCACCTAAATATTTAATGTATTTTTATGTAATTATTTTTATTGGTGATTGTAGCGTTCGTTGTTATTTTGCTTACTATTATTTCGATTGTCTCACTTTCCTAAGTGATTAAGATGCAGAAAATTGCATGATTAGTCGCCCTTAACTTCATAGGACGTATTTTTCGTTAATATATATTTTTATTTATTTTATACTTACATAAAAGTAATCCATGGACACGTGTTTCTGGCTCACAGCCGTCATCAGCATGGCTAACTTAGAGATCGAACCTTCGATATTGATGTCTATAGTCCAGCGTTCTACCACTGGACCAAGACGCTCTGTCTAGAAATATGTACGATTGTTATCACCTAAATATTTAATGTATTTTTATGTAATTATTTTTATTGGTGATTGTAGCGTTCGTTGTTATTTTGCTTACTATTATTTCGATTGTCTCACTTTCCTAAGTGATTAAGATGCAGAAAATTGCATGATTAGTCGCCCTTAACTTCATAGGACGTATTTTTCGTTAATATATATTTTTATTTATTTTATACTTACATAAAAGTAATCCATGGACACGTGTTTCTGGCTCACAGCCGTCATCAGCATGGCTAACTTAGAGATCGAACCTTCGATATTGATGTCTATAGTCCAGCGTTCTACCACTGGACCAAGACGCTCTGTCTAGAAATATGTACGATTGTTATCACCTAAATATTTAATGTATTTTTATGTAATTATTTTTATTGGTGATTGTAGCGTTCGTTGTTATTTTGCTTACTATTATTTCGATTGTCTCACTTTCCTAAGTGATTAAGATGCAGAAAATTGCATGATTAGTCGCCCTTAACTTCATAGGACGTATTTTTCGTTAATATATATTTTTATTTATTTTATACTTACATAAAAGTAATCCATGGACACGTGTTTCTGGCTCACAGCCGTCATCAGCATGGCTAACTTAGAGATCGAACCTTCGATATTGATGTCTATAGTCCAGCGTTCTACCACTGGACCAAGACGCTCTGTCTAGAAATATGTACGATTGTTATCACCTAAATATTTAATGTATTTTTATGTAATTATTTTTATTGGTGATTGTAGCGTTCGTTGTTATTTTGCTTACTATTATTTCGATTGTCTCACTTTCCTAAGTGATTAAGATGCAGAAAATTGCATGATTAGTCGCCCTTAACTTCATAGGACGTATTTTTCGTTAATATATATTTTTATTTATTTTATACTTACATAAAAGTAATCCATGGACACGTGTTTCTGGCTCACAGCCGTCATCAGCATGGCTAACTTAGAGATCGAACCTTCGATATTGATGTCTATAGTCCAGCGTTCTACCACTGGACCAAGACGCTCTGTCTAGAAATATGTACGATTGTTATCACCTAAATATTTAATGTATTTTTATGTAATTATTTTTATTGGTGATTGTAGCGTTCGTTGTTATTTTGCTTACTATTATTTCGATTGTCTCACTTTCCTAAGTGATTAAGATGCAGAAAATTGCATGATTAGTCGCCCTTAACTTCATAGGACGTATTTTTCGTTAATATATATTTTTATTTATTTTATACTTACATAAAAGTAATCCATGGACACGTGTTTCTGGCTCACAGCCGTCATCAGCATGGCTAACTTAGAGATCGAACCTTCGATATTGATGTCTATAGTCCAGCGTTCTACCACTGGACCAAGACGCTCTGTCTAGAAATATGTACGATTGTTATCACCTAAATATTTAATGTATTTTTATGTAATTATTTTTATTGGTGATTGTAGCGTTCGTTGTTATTTTGCTTACTATTATTTCGATTGTCTCACTTTCCTAAGTGATTAAGATGCAGAAAATTGCATGATTAGTCGCCCTTAACTTCATAGGACGTATTTTTCGTTAATATATATTTTTATTTATTTTATACTTACATAAAAGTAATCCATGGACACGTGTTTCTGGCTCACAGCCGTCATCAGCATGGCTAACTTAGAGATCGAACCTTCGATATTGATGTCTATAGTCCAGCGTTCTACCACTGGACCAAGACGCTCTGTCTAGAAATATGTACGATTGTTATCACCTAAATATTTAATGTATTTTTATGTAATTATTTTTATTGGTGATTGTAGCGTTCGTTGTTATTTTGCTTACTATTATTTCGATTGTCTCACTTTCCTAAGTGATTAAGATGCAGAAAATTGCATGATTAGTCGCCCTTAACTTCATAGGACGTATTTTTCGTTAATATATATTTTTATTTATTTTATACTTACATAAAAGTAATCCATGGACACGTGTTTCTGGCTCACAGCCGTCATCAGCATGGCTAACTTAGAGATCGAACCTTCGATATTGATGTCTATAGTCCAGCGTTCTACCACTGGACCAAGACGCTCTGTCTAGAAATATGTACGATTGTTATCACCTAAATATTTAATGTATTTTTATGTAATTATTTTTATTGGTGATTGTAGCGTTCGTTGTTATTTTGCTTACTATTATTTCGATTGTCTCACTTTCCTAAGTGATTAAGATGCAGAAAATTGCATGATTAGTCGCCCTTAACTTCATAGGACGTATTTTTCGTTAATATATATTTTTATTTATTTTATACTTACATAAAAGTAATCCATGGACACGTGTTTCTGGCTCACAGCCGTCATCAGCATGGCTAACTTAGAGATCGAACCTTCGATATTGATGTCTATAGTCCAGCGTTCTACCACTGGACCAAGACGCTCTGTCTAGAAATATGTACGATTGTTATCACCTAAATATTTAATGTATTTTTATGTAATTATTTTTATTGGTGATTGTAGCGTTCGTTGTTATTTTGCTTACTATTATTTCGATTGTCTCACTTTCCTAAGTGATTAAGATGCAGAAAATTGCATGATTAGTCGCCCTTAACTTCATAGGACGTATTTTTCGTTAATATATATTTTTATTTATTTTATACTTACATAAAAGTAATCCATGGACACGTGTTTCTGGCTCACAGCCGTCATCAGCATGGCTAACTTAGAGATCGAACCTTCGATATTGATGTCTATAGTCCAGCGTTCTACCACTGGACCAAGACGCTCTGTCTAGAAATATGTACGATTGTTATCACCTAAATATTTAATGTATTTTTATGTAATTATTTTTATTGGTGATTGTAGCGTTCGTTGTTATTTTGATTACTATTATTTCGATTGTCTCACTTTCCTAAGTGATTAAGATGCAGAAAATTGCATGATTAGTCGCCCTTAACTTCATAGGACGTATTTTTCGTTAATATATATTTTTATTTATTTTATACTTACATAAAAGTAATCCATGGACACGTGTTTCTGGCTCACAGCCGTCATCAGCATGGCTAACTTAGAGATCGAACCTTCGATATTGATGTCTATAGTCCAGCGTTCTACCACTGGACCAAGACGCTCTGTCTAGAAATATGTACGATTGTTATCACCTAAATATTTAATGTATTTTTATGTAATTATTTTTATTGGTGATTGTAGCGTTCGTTGTTATTTTGATTACTATTATTTCGATTGTCTCACTTTCCTAAGTGATTAAGATGCAGAAAATTGCATGATTAGTCGCCCTTAACTTCATAGGACGTATTTTTCGTTAATATATATTTTTATTTATTTTATACTTACATAAAAGTAATCCATGGACACGTGTTTCTGGCTCACAGCCGTCATCAGCATGGCTAACTTAGAGATCGAACCTTCGATATTGATGTCTATAGTCCAGCGTTCTACCACTGGACCAAGACGCTCTGTCTAGAAATATGTACGATTGTTATCACCTAAATATTTAATGTATTTTTATGTAATTATTTTTATTGGTGATTGTAGCGTTCGTTGTTATTTTGATTACTATTATTTCGATTGTCTCACTTTCCTAAGTGATTAAGATGCAGAAAATTGCATGATTAGTCGCCCTTAACTTCATAGGACGTATTTTTCGTTAATATATATTTTTATTTATTTTATACTTACATAAAAGTAATCCATGGACACGTGTTTCTGGCTCACAGCCGTCATCAGCATGGCTAACTTAGAGATCGAACCTTCGATATTGATGTCTATAGTCCAGCGTTCTACCACTGGACCAAGACGCTCTGTCTAGAAATATGTACGATTGTTATCACCTAAATATTTAATGTATTTTTATGTAATTATTTTTATTGGTGATTGTAGCGTTCGTTGTTATTTTGCTTACTATTATTTCGATTGTCTCACTTTCCTAAGTGATTAAGATGCAGAAAATTGCATGATTAGTCGCCCTTAACTTCATAGGACGTATTTTTCGTTAATATATATTTTTATTTATTTTATACTTACATAAAAGTAATCCATGGACACGTGTTTCTGGCTCACAGCCGTCATCAGCATGGCTAACTTAGAGATCGAACCTTCGATATTGATGTCTATAGTCCAGCGTTCTACCACTGGACCAAGACGCTCTGTCTAGAAATATGTACGATTGTTATCACCTAAATATTTAATGTATTTTTATGTAATTATTTTTATTGGTGATTGTAGCGTTCGTTGTTATTTTGCTTACTATTATTTCGATTGTCTCACTTTCCTAAGTGATTAAGATGCAGAAAATTGCATGATTAGTCGCCCTTAACTTCATAGGACGTATTTTTCGTTAATATATATTTTTATTTATTTTATACTTACATAAAAGTAATCCATGGACACGTGTTTCTGGCTCACAGCCGTCATCAGCATGGCTAACTTAGAGATCGAACCTTCGATATTGATGTCTATAGTCCAGCGTTCTACCACTGGACCAAGACGCTCTGTCTAGAAATATGTACGATTGTTATCACCTAAATATTTAATGTATTTTTATGTAATTATTTTTATTGGTGATTGTAGCGTTCGTTGTTATTTTGCTTACTATTATTTCGATTGTCTCACTTTCCTAAGTGATTAAGATGCAGAAAATTGCATGATTAGTCGCCCTTAACTTCATAGGACGTATTTTTCGTTAATATATATTTTTATTTATTTTATACTTACATAAAAGTAATCCATGGACACGTGTTTCTGGCTCACAGCCGTCATCAGCATGGCTAACTTAGAGATCGAACCTTCGATATTGATGTCTATAGTCCAGCGTTCTACCACTGGACCAAGACGCTCTGTCTAGAAATATGTACGATTGTTATCACCTAAATATTTAATGTATTTTTATGTAATTATTTTTATTGGTGATTGTAGCGTTCGTTGTTATTTTGCTTACTATTATTTCGATTGTCTCACTTTCCTAAGTGATTAAGATGCAGAAAATTGCATGATTAGTCGCCCTTAACTTCATAGGACGTATTTTTCGTTAATATATATTTTTATTTATTTTATACTTACATAAAAGTAATCCATGGACACGTGTTTCTGGCTCACAGCCGTCATCAGCATGGCTAACTTAGAGATCGAACCTTCGATATTGATGTCTATAGTCCAGCGTTCTACCACTGGACCAAGACGCTCTGTCTAGAAATATGTACGATTGTTATCACCTAAATATTTAATGTATTTTTATGTAATTATTTTTATTGGTGATTGTAGCGTTCGTTGTTATTTTGCTTACTATTATTTCGATTGTCTCACTTTCCTAAGTGATTAAGATGCAGAAAATTGCATGATTAGTCGCCCTTAACTTCATAAGACGTATTTTTCGTTAGTATATATATTTATTTATTTTATACTTACATAAAAGTAATCCATGGACACGTGTTTCTGGCTCACAGCCGTCATCAGCATGGCTAACTTAGAGATCGAACCTTCGATATTGATGTCTATAGTCCAGCGTTCTACCACTGGACCAAGACGCTCTGTCTAGAAATATGTACGATTGTTATCACCTAAATATTTAATGTATTTTTATGTAATTATTTTTATTGGTGATTGTAGCGTTCGTTGTTATTTTGCTTACTATTATTTCGATTGTCTCACTTTCCTAAGTGATTAAGATGCAGAAAATTGCATGATTAGTCGCCCTTAACTTCATAGGACGTATTTTTCGTTAATATATATTTTTATTTATTTTATACTTACATAAAAGTAATCCATGGACACGTGTTTCTGGCTCACAGCCGTCATCAGCATGGCTAACTTAGAGATCGAACCTTCGATATTGATGTCTATAGTCCAGCGTTCTACCACTGGACCAAGACGCTCTGTCTAGAAATATGTACGATTGTTATCACCTAAATATTTAATGTATTTTTATGTAATTATTTTTATTGGTGATTGTAGCGTTCGTTGTTATTTTGCTTACTATTATTTCGATTGTCTCACTTTCCTAAGTGATTAAGATGCAGAAAATTGCATGATTAGTCGCCCTTAACTTCATAGGACGTATTTTTCGTTAATATATATTTTTATTTATTTTATACTTACATAAAAGTAATCCATGGACACGTGTTTCTGGCTCACAGCCGTCATCAGCATGGCTAACTTAGAGATCGAACCTTCGATATTGATGTCTATAGTCCAGCGTTCTACCACTGGACCAAGACGCTCTGTCTAGAAATATGTACGATTGTTATCACCTAAATATTTAATGTATTTTTATGTAATTATTTTTATTGGTGATTGTAGCGTTCGTTGTTATTTTGCTTACTATTATTTCGATTGTCTCACTTTCCTAAGTGATTAAGATGCAGAAAATTGCATGATTAGTCGCCCTTAACTTCATAGGACGTATTTTTCGTTAATATATATTTTTATTTATTTTATACTTACATAAAAGTAATCCATGGACACGTGTTTCTGGCTCACAGCCGTCATCAGCATGGCTAACTTAGAGATCGAACCTTCGATATTGATGTCTATAGTCCAGCGTTCTACCACTGGACCAAGACGCTCTGTCTAGAAATATGTACGATTGTTATCACCTAAATATTTAATGTATTTTTATGTAATTATTTTTATTGGTGATTGTAGCGTTCATTGTTATTTTGATTACTATTATTTCGATTGTCTCACTTTCCTAAGTGATTAAGATGCAGAAAATTGCATGATTAGTCGCCCTTAACTTCATAGGACGTATTTTTCGTTAATATATATTTTTATTTATTTTATACTTACATAAAAGTAATCCATGGACACGTGTTTCTGGCTCACAGCCGTCATCAGCATGGCTAACTTAGAGATCGAACCTTCGATATTGATGTCTATAGTCCAGCGTTCTACCACTGGACCAAGACGCTCTGTCTAGAAATATGTACGATTGTTATCACCTAAATATTTAATGTATTTTTATGTAATTATTTTTATTGGTGATTGTAGCGTTCATTGTTATTTTGATTACTATTATTTCGATTGTCTCACTTTCCTAAGTGATTAAGATGCAGAAAATTGCATTATTAGTCGCCCTTAACTTCATAGGACGTATTTTTCGTTAATATATATATTTATTTATTTTATACTTACATAAAAGTAATCCATGGACACGTGTTTCTGGCTCACAGCCGTCATCAGCATGGCTAACTTAGAGATCGAACCTTCGATATTGATGTCTATAGTCCAGCGTTCTACCACTGGACCAAGACGCTCTGTCTAGAAATATGTACGATTGTTATCACCTAAATATTTAATGTATTTTTATGTAATTATTTTTATTGGTGATTGTAGCGTTCATTGTTATTTTGATTACTATTATTTCGATTGTCTCACTTTCCTAAGTGATTAAGATGCAGAAAATTGCATTATTAGTCGCCCTTAACTTCATAGGACGTATTTTTCGTTAATATATATATTTATTTATTTTATACTTACATAAAAGTAATCCATGGACACGTGTTTCTGGCTCACAGCCGTCATCAGCATGGCTAACTTAGAGATCGAACCTTCGATATTGATGTCTATAGTCCAGCGTTCTACCACTGGACCAAGACGCTCTGTCTAGAAATATGTACGATTGTTATCACCTAAATATTTAATGTATTTTTATGTAATTATTTTTATTGGTGATTGTAGCGTTCATTGTTATTTTGATTACTATTATTTCGATTGTCTCACTTTCCTAAGTGATTAAGATGCAGAAAATTGCATTATTAGTCGCCCTTAACTTCATAGGACGTATTTTTCGTTAATATATATATTTATTTATTTTATACTTACATAAAAGTAATCCATGGACACGTGTTTCTGGCTCACAGCCGTCATCAGCATGGCTAACTTAGAGATCGAACCTTCGATATTGATGTCTATAGTCCAGCGTTCTACCACTGGACCAAGACGCTCTGTCTAGAAATATGTACGATTGTTATCACCTAAATATTTAATGTATTTTTATGTAATTATTTTTATTGGTGATTGTAGCGTTCATTGTTATTTTGATTACTATTATTTCGATTGTCTCACTTTCCTAAGTGATTAAGATGCAGAAAATTGCATTATTAGTCGCCCTTAACTTCATAGGACGTATTTTTCGTTAATATATATATTTATTTATTTTATACTTACATAAAAGTAATCCATGGACACGTGTTTCTGGCTCACAGCCGTCATCAGCATGGCTAACTTAGAGATCGAACCTTCGATATTGATGTCTATAGTCCAGCGTTCTACCACTGGACCAAGACGCTCTGTCTAGAAATATGTACGATTGTTATCACCTAAATATTTAATGTATTTTTATGTAATTATTTTTATTGGTGATTGTAGCGTTCATTGTTATTTTGATTACTATTATTTCGATTGTCTCACTTTCCTAAGTGATTAAGATGCAGAAAATTGCATTATTAGTCGCCCTTAACTTCATAGGACGTATTTTTCGTTAATATATATATTTATTTATTTTATACTTACATAAAAGTAATCCATGGACACGTGTTTCTGGCTCACAGCCGTCATCAGCATGGCTAACTTAGAGATCGAACCTTCGATATTGATGTCTATAGTCCAGCGTTCTACCACTGGACCAAGACGCTCTGTCTAGAAATATGTACGATTGTTATCACCTAAATATTTAATGTATTTTTATGTAATTATTTTTATTGGTGATTGTAGCGTTCATTGTTATTTTGATTACTATTATTTCGATTGTCTCACTTTCCTAAGTGATTAAGATGCAGAAAATTGCATTATTAGTCGCCCTTAACTTCATAGGACGTATTTTTCGTTAATATATATATTTATTTATTTTATACTTACATAAAAGTAATCCATGGACACGTGTTTCTGGCTCACAGCCGTCATCAGCATGGCTAACTTAGAGATCGAACCTTCGATATTGATGTCTATAGTCCAGCGTTCTACCACTGGACCAAGACGCTCTGTCTAGAAATATGTACGATTGTTATCACCTAAATATTTAATGTATTTTTATGTAATTATTTTTATTGGTGATTGTAGCGTTCATTGTTATTTTGATTACTATTATTTCGATTGTCTCACTTTCCTAAGTGATTAAGATGCAGAAAATTGCATTATTAGTCGCCCTTAACTTCATAGGACGTATTTTTCGTTAATATATATATTTATTTATTTTATACTTACATAAAAGTAATCCATGGACACGTGTTTCTGGCTCACAGCCGTCATCAGCATGGCTAACTTAGAGATCGAACCTTCGATATTGATGTCTATAGTCCAGCGTTCTACCACTGGACCAAGACGCTCTGTCTAGAAATATGTACGATTGTTATCACCTAAATATTTAATGTATTTTTATGTAATTATTTTTATTGGTGATTGTAGCGTTCATTGTTATTTTGATTACTATTATTTCGATTGTCTCACTTTCCTAAGTGATTAAGATGCAGAAAATTGCATTATTAGTCGCCCTTAACTTCATAGGACGTATTTTTCGTTAATATATATTTTTATTTATTTTATACGTACAAACATATATATACATACACACACACACTTCCAATTTCTCAGCTGTTAACTATACTGCATGTTTTCCGAACAGAGTATGGGGCATTTATAACAACAGATAACAGAATGAAAAGGGTCAAATAAACAAATAGGCAACAAATAAATGTTACGAAAAGCAAGATAAGTTACTCTTCTAGTTAAGCGACGTTGAGCCTGGTCAGTACTAAATGGGTGACCATTTGGGAATACCAGTTGCTGTATGTGCTCTCTGCTTATCTCGGCATTGTTTTCAATCGTCCTGGACTTCTCCATGCCATTGGAATCAGGCAGTGCTGACAGGAATGGTTGGGGATTGTGCAAACCTGACCTCAATTACATGTGCAGACACCCTTACAGGGGGTATCCATTGTCTTTCGAGACTGCGCTCATCATATATATATATATTGGAAGTGAGACAACAACATTGATCACAGCCAAAAGGCCAAGGAAGTTGAGGGAAGAGTCGATGCAAATCAGCCATACAATAAAACAGGTGATAATTACTCGGAAGAGGTGTCACGTCTAGATTTCCACACCAAATACAACTAACTTGTCGATGGCAACTAAGGTGCAATCAATGCATGTTCACACGGCTTTTGCAGCTAGACTTTACTACGATCATCCTATTCGGTTTAATGTCGGTTTTACATGCTAGGCGCAGGTGTTGGATAAGTAAATTCTTCTATACAGCCGAGGTGTGTTAGACAATGATTATGATTGTTCCATTTTGATTTATACTATATTGTTTACGTGCGTTCGTTGCACAGGCCGTGATTGTCCACTTGTTGTCTTTGTCCAAATTCGATGTCTGACTGACACTGGCTGCAGCGTCAACCACGTGTTCCTGATTAAGATTACAATTCCAAGTTTTAAAACAACAATAATGTTTTTATTTTGAGAAGTCACACTAAATGTTCGGCCTCTCTTAAAAAATAAAGAAAAAAAAATAAAGAAAGAAAAAAAAAATAGCTAAAGAAATGTATAAACTTTGCTATGTGCTTACATGGTACCTGAAAAGAAGACTGTACACCAAAAATTACGCAAATTCATCCCGTATTTATTAAATTAAAAATAAAGAACGATTTTATTTATCGGTCGCCATTTTGAGTTTTTCCGAAAACAAAATTTGAGTTATCTCCCTTGCCTAATTAGTAAGTAAAAATGGCTGCCGATACGCAAAATCGTTTTCTATTTCTTTTTCTTATAATTTAATAAATACTGGATGAATTTGTGCATTTTTTTCTGTACAATCTTATTTTCAGCTAACACCTAAGTACAAAGTTTATTCATTTCTTTAAATATTTTCATGTCGTAGTGAAAGTAAAGAAGCGCCTTATTTTCTTCTACCGAACGGCAGGTCTGCAAATGAAGACAAACATATCCTCCAACCGAACACAAACAGTTCATTAGCTTAAAGCCCAACCTTCTTGGAGAGCACAGAAACTGAACCAACCTCTCCTTGCTCATCCTGCTGAAATATATATATGGACACTGGTGTCATTCGTGGTAGACCACACAGCCATCGACTTGAAAAGGCTAATCTGCTTTATTACTGAACATAAAAACTTATTGACTAGGGAGAATCGTAACTTTTGGAAAGTCTTAAGTGGCTCACAATCACAGCATGGAACTTCGTAACGAAGACATTATTATTTCAAAGAGTCAGCCGACTTCTTGAATGGTCTATCTCTCATTGCAAGCCCGTCGTCTGCATGCATTGCAACAATGAACTCCATTAAACATGCAGTATTGCACATTTACAATATTATATTTTATGGTTTGCTTTAGTTTCATTATCAGAAGAGCTCCTGAAACCAATGTACATTAGTACTTCAATGGATTGTGCTCTGATGAGCTTGCTGCGTAAATTCACTAGACCAACCCGAAAATCTGCAAAATCCCATCCATTCACTGTGGAGATCCCCAGATGCCGAAGAGCTTTCTACTCCAAAAGCTTCTTTCCTCATGCTGCTGGACTCTGGAACTCCCTCCCTACTCCCTGTTTTCCTGACGCTACTGACATGCAGAAATTTAAAACTAATGTAAACAGACATCTCGCTGCGCAGCTCCTAATTTTTTAAAGTGAATTATCCAGGTGAGTTCAATCAAAGAAGAAAAAAAAAATGAATCGATCTGACATATCCAAAAAATGGAACAGGAAAAAAAAAGGGGGTCAATTCAAAAAGTCATGAATAATAATGAGAATAATAGTCTGAAACAATAAAAACTAATTGAGAGGATGAAATCGTCCTTGTTTGATTGAGGACATGCGTTGCATGGAAAGAAATGATATGAGAATGATCAAATGGATGTGTGATGTTAGGCTTAGTTCTGATGACACCAGAGGAAGATTAAATCTGGACAGTATAGGGAGATGTGTGCAGAACAAGAGACTTTGATGGTAGGACCACGTTGAAAGAATGGATGAGAGTTCTTGGGTCAGTGGATGTAAAACAAAGTAGCAGGTCCTGTTCAGAGGAAGGCCAAGGAAAACATGGGAGGAAGTCATAAAAATGGACTTGAGAGAAAGAGGGATAATTAAAGACATGGGCAGAGATAGATCTGTTTGGAAGTCAATTTCTTAAAACTGTCCAACACATGCCAGCATGTAAAACGGACGTTAAACCGAATACGATGATGAAGAAGAATTAGTATTATTAGACTGGGCTAGTATTTGGGAGATAGTTGTTACTTTGATGACCAGAAGAGGCAACCAGTACAGTAAATCTTAAATATGACCGCCGCTTTGTCGCTTTGTTTTCTAACATTTTGAACCGCAGAGTTGCTTTCCATTATTTCTCCGCCCTCTTCAAGCGACATGATCAACCAGAAAATCATGCTACAAAAAAAACGGGTACTTATCCAGAAGACGACTGACGTGATAAAAAAAAAAGAAAATATCAAGAAATTTCTTTATGATGTACGTATCTGTGACAGAAAACATATCGGGGGGAAAAAATCACATAAATTGAGCAAGCAGTTTTTTTTTGTTTACAAAAGAAAATCAAATTTATGGGGTAAACGACAATCGTCGATCTATAGACACTATTTTTTTTTTAAATTGTGGTTGCCGGACAACAAGGGACATAATCCCAAAAGTTTGCAGAATATCCATTCAATGTGTACATCTAGCGATGAAAATGCTAAAACTAAGGCATGCCCAACAGACGAAGCTTCTCAGATGATGATAGGATGCATCTGAAAATGGGGGGGGGGGGGTGTATGAAAGTAGAGATTTCATGGAATCCATGTCTTATACTGTGTAACAGCAAGCAAACTGGGGCAAAAATTTCGGACACGAATTATACGGATGAATATGTATTTATTTGCGCGCACGTGGCCAAACTATAACAGCTTTTCACCGTAAAACTGGAAATACATGAAAATAAACAATTCTTACAAACATGTTCTAAGACAAAACAAAGCAAATTATAAAAGAGTAAAAATTCAAATAGGTTTAGAGAACTATGTGTTGCTTACCTCTATTTTTGCCAAGCTACTTGCCCCAGAGCCAACGTCCATCACAAGCGGAACAAACGTCCGACTCCCATGTTGACTGATTCGAAAAGACCGCCTCTGGGCAAGCAGGCGGTGTAGAGGCACAACAGTTACCCCGTGCACATGTCTTCCGGAAGAGGACGGTGCTGAATACAAAATGTCCCCTTCCTGAATTATGACCGGTCAACATGTGAAACTCAGACTGCATCACCTACTTATGGACCCCAATTTTAAATTGATTTTTCAAAAGGTGAATGACCCACTCGGCATGAATAAAAAAAAACCCAAATGAGAAAAGACAAGAATAATTGTTAGTTAACAAGTTTTATTTAATTCCTGAAAGGAATAAAGATTTTCTCAGTAGAGAAAAAAAAAAAATCTTTTTTTTTTAAATGGGGATGTGGGGAGAGGTTGTGATGTCAACAAGCTGTACAAAATGATGGACATGTGAGATGTATGACTGGGTAGAGGCTAAAGATCGTTGCTTTAAAAAATAATTTTTTTTTTTTTAATTAACCCTAAAATTTTTTTTTTTATAAAAATAAGAAATAAATCTTAAAACAGACCTTCCTTAGGAAAAATTTAAAAAAAAAAAAATAATAATTTTTAATAAAAAAAAAACAAAACAAAAAACCTAAAACTTAAAAAATGCCTAAATGAGATAAAGAAATTCAAAATTGAGAAAAAAAAGTGAAACAAAATTTTTTAAAATATTAAATATTAATACTCCATCCATAAGGAAAAACAGGAGGGCTGGGTCTGCTCAAGTGTTCACATACATCCATGTGCACCAAAATCTGATCTTTAACCTCATGACCATATTGGCTAAATGAGAAATAAAATTAGGAACAGGGGGAATAAAAAAAAAAAAGGA
Source organism: Sepiola atlantica (assembly GCA_963556195.1). NCBI lineage: Eukaryota > Metazoa > Mollusca > Cephalopoda > Sepiida > Sepiolidae > Sepiola > Sepiola atlantica. The sequence continues at coordinate 15,523,362 of OY744536.1, read as the reverse complement.
AAAGGCCTATCACTGGCAAATAGTAAGTATTGGTTGTTCATATTTTACATGGTAAATAATATCTTTATCATTTTGCTTACCACAGACAAAAAACACACACTAAAGAGATGAAATAAGTCTTTAGTTGGAGTCTTTATATGAAATAAATTCAATCAACAAATACCACATACCATTCACCCACTTAATACAAAAAAGGAAAAGACCTTCATTTGTTTTCAATTGTGGTAATCACCATTTTCTTTGCTTTTGTGACGATCGTGCTTCTTCTTCTTGCTCTTTTTCTCACGACGCTCTCCATCCTGAGAATGGTCTTTCTTGTGATGTGACCGACTCTTGTGATTCTTGCTAGCAACATAATCCCCACCACCACCACCACTACCAACACCACCAGACTTCTCGACCGACCTTGACCGAGAGCGCTTCTTCGGTTTCGAGGAAGATACACTCGGAGACTTTGAGCGCTTGTGCTCTTTGGAGTGCGATCGCTTGGAATGATTCTTCTTCTCATGAGATCTGGACCGATTGGGCGAGCGACTACGGGACCGATATTTCTCCTTCACAGTCAAGGAGGTCTTTTCTCCTCCCGCATCAGTCTCTTTAGACTTGGAGCTGCTGCCAGAGTGATGATGATGATGATGATGGTGGTGGCGACGGCGGTGATGATGCTTGTGGTGGTGCTGATGATGGTCGTCCTTGGGCTTGCCATTGCAGTCACGCTCACGCTCTCGCCTCTGCCGTTCACGTTCTCGGGCCAATTCCACGGCAAAGTCATCCATGGAAGATTGGTGATGAGCAGAGGACGAGTAATTCGAGGAATATTTGCCAGGACCAGAACTTGAAGGTGACAATTTTCTGTGTGATGATGATGATGCTGATGATAATGAAGGATGTGGAGGAGGGGGAGGAGGAGGTGAACGATGCCTTGGGGATTTCTTCCGTTGTGGGGATTTTCGATTATGGGGTGATCTCCGGTGAGGTGAATGGGAGCTTCTGTGCTTCTCTGGAGACTTCCTGCTTTGTGGTGCTGACTTATCACTAGATCTGTCGTATCGTCTTCTTTCTGGTGACCTCGAACTGATGAAAAACAAATGAAAATTAATTATACAACGCACACTTTACATGATTTACTAAAATCAAAATGAAGAAAATTACAAAGCGATATTCAATAATTTATATCTATCTAATGCAGCTAAAATTTTGTGGATCTTGTTATCCAAACATACTGGATGATGTCATCCAATAAAACAGAAATGGAAAGAAATCTTTTATGACATCCAAAATGATGACATCATTCATCAAACTGAGAGAAAGAGATTCTTTATAACGTTTTACGAATCTCTAGTCGTTTAGTATGAGTGCCCCTCCATTGCCACTACTTGAAGAAACGCCTTGAGAATGCTCTTGGCCTGCCAAGCGAGCAGGACATACGATGAAACTTCCTGATATTTGCATATTGGTTTTGAAAAGGGAGATTTTATTAATTAACTATTTTTTATATTATTTATTGAATAAATTTCTGTGTACATTAACAAAAAAACCTACTAAAACTGGATCTTGTTTGTTATTTTGATTGTCACTTCATGATTATTATCAAGAAACATATTTACTTCAAAATAAAAGATGAATGGTAGTTGCCAAAAGGAGTGCACTACGTTTGAGTAACTGGTGAGATTTATTTCTTCAAAAACTGCCAAAAGCTACTATTTATTCTTCATGACATCATCCATTTTTAATAGGGAAGAGAGACAGAGTCTATTATGATCTCACAAAGGAGTTTAATAAATATTTGGAAATTTCAAAAGGTTTTCATAAATATTTAATAATATATATAATAAACACTAGCCCAATGGGTCACGGGTGGTCTAGTTAGTTTATAAAAGTATGAACGATTGTAAACAGCTGCTGAAAGTGTAGAGACAAAGTTTACCCTTCGTGCCCAAAATTAAAATGCTTAAACTCGTCTCTGCGCATACATTCATTCGCCTGAATTAATAAAAGCAAATAAAAAGATTTTAAGCCAATCAGATGCATTTCTCTGAATTTATCAAATTTTATGTTTTGATCCACCCGGAATGCATAAAAAGCCAGATCCTTCCTTCAACAAAAATGTTTAGCCCAAATCCATGACAGAGCTAACATCGACATTTCTCCAGCCCCCTGTCACGCTTTGGGAAAGCTGCGAATGTATTTTTCCACTCACGCACACAGCCACACTGAAACCAATGCACACATATACACAATACATTAACTCTTTCACTGTCTTACGCATATGCACACTAAAGGCAACACACACACACACACACACACACTGCTTGAATCCCCTTTCAATGTCGTCTTCTGACTTACGCCGATCGGAAATAAATGTAACCACTTTAATACTGAACTTTCTGCAATGAAAACAAATGAATATTGACTCTTATTAATAACTTTCAATGAAATGTAATCTATGTAATTGAGTGAGGAAGTTTTGATTACGATTTTTAAGAGCAGTGGATAATTCATGACCCTTCAATTATCGACTCAGGTTTCCTCGATATCTCATCTAATGAATCCCCCTTGTTATGCATGGATTGCCTATCTATGTAGACTTCCATTTTAGACATATATAAAATATCTCTTGTGTGAACTTATGCTTTTGAATTCATTAATTTGTGTTTATCATACAACATTTCTCTCAATCTCTCTCACATTTGAGTATTAACCTAGAACGGTTTTCCCTAAAAACGATTCCCTGAAATCGGCTCTCCCAAAGATCAAACCATAAAACCGGAACCCTAAAAAGGATCCCTCCAAAAAAGAATGCCATGTGGATACATACTCTATAGTAAATACCATAAATTTACAAAGTCAATCGTTGGATGCTGGTTTACAATCACACACCACCCTGTAAAAAAGCAGCTCATTATTTTTTAAATACGCCAGTTGTGGCAGTGGGTAATCAAATAGTTATAAACTCGTAGAACCATGATGCATCACTAAGGTACCAGTCGGCTTTTATGCCATGTCGACAATGCACACACAACCAGTTCAACAGGTGACGGCGACAGTTTATAGTAGATTTGTGTATCTACTTATGAAGTTATTCTTTCTTAAAGGGGAAAAACAAAACAAAAATACAGTCCTGTGAAAGCAGGATAATGTAAAGCCCTGACCCCTTTAAGTAAGATATGTGACATCACACGCGAAAAAAAAAAGAAAAAGAAAAAAGATGCTCTCTTTCAGTGAATAAGTCTCAAGAAATCAAACACAAAACAAGTTGTTTCTCGAAGCTACCCCATTTGTCACCAATGCGTGCGTGCGTGTGTTGCGCAAAGATGTCCCATCTCTGTCTACACCTGGATTTATTTATCTACCTCCCACAAGGTAAGATGTGACACAAGGTCGGGAAAGTGGGATTAGATAAGCCAGTGCTCGAGAGGTGAGCACTCTGGCTTTTTAAAAATTGCCTGGGCAGCCCCGTCGGCATTCCCCGGTAGGGGCGCCTCAGGCAGTAAGCAATAAACTTACTCCTCCCCAAAGAGGGGAGGCAAAGCCTGGGAGGGTGGACCTCCTAGAACTGCACAGGACCAGCAACCCCCAATAGACCGGTGTAAATCCAGACCCAAAGGCCCGGACGATACCGGTTTATTAGGCCAAAGAAATAAAATATCTGAGAACTCAACCACAACCCCATGTTTATGTGACCAAACAAGATGTCGGATGAAGAAGGCGGCGGCTGCAAACGCAGCAGCAGCAGCAAAAATGGCCACTACTTACCCTTTGTTGTTGACATCTACGGAGGCAGGCGTCTGTTCCTCTTCGTTCCATTCCTCTGTTTCTTCTATGGTACCCTCATCCCCATTACAAATCTCGGGGAGCAGATCTATCGGTTGGCCATCTTGAGCTTTGGACAGGGCCCGGGCTTTCAGCTTCTCACCAAGATCTTTCTGCGTAGGCACCGGAATACGAGGAAAGAGAGTACAATACCATTCGAGTTTTGTGAACCAATGCCGGATCATCTCACCAATCGTCATACTGTGCCCACCGCCAGCTTTCACATCGATTTCCTGAGAGAAGGGCAGAAAAAGAGAATGGGGGAGGGAGAGGGGTTAAGAAAGAGAAGAAGAAAATGGAAGAAGAGGAAAAAATAAAATTAATATTAATATAAGGAATAATGAAAGAAGAAAACTGAAAGGAAAAAAGGTCTTGCTCTACCCAAGTGTGCAGAAAAAGGCAAATGGCCTCATAGATATTTGGTGCTAAAAGACCAATTACTGAGAATACAAAACACCAAACAGGAAAATAATTACACATCAAATATGTACATGCATCAAAAACAGAAAAGAGCCACTAAGGAAAATATGACAACTTAAAAAATAAATAAATGAAAAGAAAAAAAAAGAAATAATCGTCTCATACAATTTTTTTTTTACTGTTCAACAATATACTTATTTATTTAGAAAAAAAACAAAAAAACTAATATTTTCGAAATATTAATATTCTTCCTTAAATTAAAAAAACAAAAAACAAATAATAGTTAATAAATAAAATATCAAGTTTCATGAAATAATTTAATTAAAAGGTATGATTTGAATGCCAATCCCTAACTTCCAATGAATAACGGTCATCTCAATAGAAATATTATTCAATCAATAAAATGTTAGGCAAAAGTAAAAATGACCTCACATAATAAGTCGGTGGGGTTACATGTAGAGATGTTAAATGTAACAGGTTATTAGGTATGATTGACACGTGATGCCATTGGGAGTCAAATCAGGGTTGGCATGATCATTGAACATAAGGAAAGACTTGAAGTGGATTTCAATGAATAAACATGTTAATTCATGGTAGATTGGACCCTGATCGTCCAGAAGGAACTCTTAGTTAAGGTTTGGTAGTTTTGTTTTACGGCATATCAACCCTTTTTGGGTTATTTAATGCCGAATCTGGTCATTATAGTAAAAGTTTTTATGCTTCAAGTTCTTTATATCTTCAAATGTTTAATCATCGTTTTTGGTTTGGTAGTTTTGTTTTACGGCATATCAACCCTTTTTGGGTTATTTAATGCCGAATCTGGTCATTATAGTAAAAGTTTTTATGCTTCAAGTTCTTTATATCTTCAAATGTTTAATCATCGTTTTTGGTTTGGTAGTTTTGTTTTACGGCATATCAACCCTTTTTGGGTTATTTAATGCCGAATCTGGTCATTATAGTAAAAGATTTATGCTTCAAGTTCTAAAAATAAAAGGGGAGGGAGAAAGGGAGAGGGGCTGTTGTTTTTGTTTTTGGTTTTGTAGAACATAATTAAGTTTTACAAAAAAAAAAAAAAAAAAAAAAAAAAACGTCAATGTAGGTGAATTTCGTCTCAGGGAGCCACAGGGCAGCCTGATCTGGTATCACCAGCTCTTAGTTAAGAAAATGGATATCCAGTAGTATATGTTAAATAAAAAACGTTGTCCTTCATGAAGATACCAGTTACCCAAGAAAAGAATCAAGAAAACAGTTTCAGCTCTGGTCCATGAGAGACGGACAACATCGTCTCAACAAGTGGACAGCTTTGTCAGTTTCTGTTAAATTTTAATTTATTTCCAAATATATCAAGTTTTAAATACCAATAATAAAATAAGTTATTTTTTTCAATAATTTTTACAATATACAAATATATAATCTTCAAATATTACTTAAGCCGAAAATCAGCAAACAATGATATTTCAAGTAAAAAAGTGAAAGGAATTTTGTAAAAGCAACAACCGATTCAATATTTCAGACCCATTGTTGGTAATTACTATTTACTTGCCTCCCATGAGGGGAGAGTTAGACACAAGGCCAGTTTTTAATGCGGGGAGAATACAGCTCCTCCAAATGGTGCACTCTAGAAGGATCTCTCCCTCACTGACCAAAGACAGAAAAGATAAAGTGTAGTATCAGAACAGATACTATACTTTGCTCCTAGCCAAAAGGCCAAGCGTGTCATGTACCTATTGTCTAATATATAAAGTAGAGACGATTTTTCCCCCTGTACCTTCTCGGAGAATAGGAAAATAACCACATGCATCACAGGATACTAAACTCACCATTATATTACACTTATTCACTCGAGCGTGTTTTAGTAAATTTATTATTCTTTTTTCCCAGCTAACACTAAATATTACATTTGGCTCACCATCCACTACTCTCCGTCAAACCAACCCAATATAGGTGGTAGCAAAAACTTTTCTCTCTAACAATTCTATACTGTCACTACATCCATCAACACCGGGAACTAATAAACACAGTTTAATTTTCACAAAACACCCATTCTTATTTATTATTTGCCTGGTATTAATTTACTACATAATATAAAGTAATACGCAAAGACTTAATGACCGCTCCCGTTCACTCCGATGATTTTCCGCGAATATCAGATTACGTTATTTCTAATTCTACCTATGACTTCTATATTTATATTCATGCCGGAATTAAGCGAATGAAATTAACGAACACAGTTCCTGCAACATTTAATCATTCAACATGGCGGCTACAATTTCTTGATCGAATCGACTTTTATTCGACGTCATGCAATAGGTAGTACTTTCTCCCGTGCAACGCCGGGCGACGGGTTCCGCTAGTTAGTAATAAAAAGCAACTATCATAATTTAAAAATATTTTTTTAATAAAGTTAAAAAAAATGTTTTTTTTAATAAAGATCTATCATAATTTTAAAATTTTTTTTAAATAAAGTTAAAAAAAATGTTTTTTTAATAAAGTTCTATCATAATTTTAAAAAAAATTTTTAATAAAGTTCTATCATAATTTTTAAAAATTTTTTAAATAAAGTTAAAAAAAATTTCTTTTTAAATCTTTGATGATCAAATAATAAACATTAAATTCATAGTCGTCATATTTTCATTGTTACAAAACATGCATAAATTCAGTGGCTATTTTCTGTGGCTGACAAAGATACTAAAACTGTACACATCTGTAACATAAAAAAGACGATACATTATTCTACAATATAAATAAATATCTAAAATCATAAAGAAATATTTACAAAATTTAAATGGCACTTGTTTACCAGATCCAAAAATAAAGAGTAAAAAAATGTTGGAAAACACACGGAGTAAGTGATTTCGTTTGGGTTTCATTTGAAATATGAAAATACAAAAAAAAAAAAAAAATGGCAAAAATAGTGACAGAATTCTCACACTTGATAGAATTTTAATACTAACATAAAAAAGGTTGTCTTGTTTATGTCCATGTAATTATATTTTATGTTTACAAGTGGATTTACAAAGTTTTAATAAATTAACTTGCATATTTAACAATTGTTTTTACTTGTAAAGTTGTTAAACTATTGTATAAAATTATGAAGGCGGCAAATATCAACAATTGTATTTATCAATAGTTTTTAGATATCAATACAAAATTGGATATTTTGTTTAAACAGAAAGCGATATTATTTATAAATTAATCAAATGTTTCTTTATTAACCAAAGATTAGATCAATATATATATTATTAAGTAATCATTCTTTCTTATCATTTAAAGTAGCATACACATGAAAAAATTTAAATTGCTTAAAATATCTCAATAATGGCATACATAAAAAGAGCTTGATGATCTAAGAATCGTTTTAAATTTTTTAAATCTGACAAAAAATAAGGAAGTTATGACTATTTTTGTGCCTCGCACGATTGGATATTTTCCCCTCTTTAAGACCATATGCGTTTCGTCACATTTTTTACACTAATTTTTCAGTAAAAATGCTATATCTTTGTTAAAACACAAGATTAAGCAATGAAATTTAAAGTGTATTTTTGTACAAGGAATCAGAATATGCCACTGAAAATCTCCAGAAATTAATGGTTTCCAAGTAATCTGCACTAAGTGCAGATAAATATGTTGCAATACCTTAAAAATACCATGAATCCATTAAAAAAAGAAGTTAGAGAACTCAAAGTTGAATTGTAATACATTTTATGCACAAGAAACTAAAATCTAATACTAGGACTGTTTAAAAATGAATGTATTGCAAGATTTCTTTGGCATTATTGTAGATTAACACCTTCCGCTAAATCACCCACCCCCTTACCTCCCCAAAATATGAGATTCTACTTGTTTTAGGCAATTATATGTTAACACCCTGAAAAACTTGGTAGAAAGAAAGTAACAAAAACAATTATTTTAGAATTTAGAGTGGGGATTAGTTTCACATATAAATTTAATGTAAAATAATCCCCCATTTCAGGGCCATTCTAGCATTTTAGGGCATTAATCCTTTTTTCTATGAGAGATAAATCCTGTGCATTTTCTTGTTTTTGGGGGAGGATGGGGGGTCTCCTTTTTTTTTTTTTAGATGATTATGTGTAGTTTAAATTAAAATACAAAGGCAAAAAACAGATGAAGATATTTGCCCCCAAAACAATTCTATTACTAGGAATGTATTTGATCTCAGGACATTTTTTTCTCTTCGTGTTTTCAAATTAAAAAAATAAGTAGATTTTTTTTTCTTTCTGGAATGTTTTAAGATGTGCAAATAAGAAATAAGAAATTTCAGTGATGAACAAAAAGGAAAGAAATCAATATTCAAAAGAGAAACAAAAGAAATGTTTTTGTTTTTTTCTCAAATCATTGTTATAGAGAATATTCCGACAATGAAATTTCAGGTTTCAAAGTTTTTGTTTTGTTTCAATCTACTCATTGTTTCTTTTGCATATTTCAATTTCTTTCATTTTGTACAAAAACTGTGTTCACTTATTGTATTCAATGTGTGTGTGTGTGTGTGTGCATGTATTCAAATGTAACTGATATGAGGTGATGTTTGTCGATGCTGATGGTTGGTGTTGGTCAAAGTAGCCATGAAATAAGTAAAACAAGAAGCAGCAGCTGAGCCTGCTTTGGTCATAACCTCTAGAGTCTGAGGTGCAGCTTGCCTCTTCACTGCCACTGGCTGGGCCTAGAGCAACACCCTGAAGTTATACAAAACAGCAACTGTAGGCAATGGTTAGCAGCCAAGAACATAGCAAACAATCACACGCAGACACACACATAAAACAAATAAACAGCATCAGTTCAAAGACTTGTTAAAGAATGAAAATAGATTTATATAATCCTTATTTACCAACTTTTATTTTTTAAAGATTTAGAAAGAAAAAAAAACATCTGTTTATATTCAAAATTAATAATAGAATGAAATTCCATTAGAAATACTAAAGGCAGTTTCATTTAAGAGAGAAAAGAAAAAGTATAAACTGCCATAAACATGTATATTGATAGAAACAAAGATAATTATGAGAAAACTAAGAAACTAAACATTTTATAACTGTAAATATTGCTATTGAATACAGAGTAAATTTTGTCATTTTAAATGAAATAAGTCTGGCGTATTCAGCTACATCTGTGATGAATTACCCATTGTTTATAACAAGTTTCATAAAGCGTGTTTACCATGTTTATTTTGGTATTAAACTTGATAACCAGGATAAAGCTTGGGTGCCACACGTAGGGCATGCGTAGAATATGTCAGTGGATCAAGTACAAAAAAAAGAAAATTCTGAAGTTCGGAATTACCATGGTTTGAAGGGAGCTGACAACTTGCAATTCAGGTTAGGATTAAAGTGTAGTATCTGTTCTGTCCTCAAAGGAGAAGAAATCCTTCGCAACTGGGGCAATTAAAATTTTTGTTCCATCCAGAGAGCCCCATTCTGGGGAGCTGTATATCTCCTTCCTTGTGTCTAAATTTACCCCCATGAGGAGGCAAGTAAATAGGGACAAACCAAGACACTGACTGCTATTTCTGTCCTATTGATGCAACTGGAATCAACAAAAAGATCTTCAATCAGCACGTCGCCCTGTAGCTCCCTGTGATGAAAGTTCAGTACCTGTTTTTTAGAGAAAGTCTCCTCCAATGTTCAAAAACGATGAAGATGTGGTTGTTGACAACAATGTTTCGCATTTTTTCTCAAAAGGAACTAAATGATCAAGTTTACAATTTCAGCTTGATAAAGTCCTTTTCTGAACTGTTGACATCTCGATTGAAAGGAAAACGAATGCCTCTTTCACAGTTTGCATAACTTTCTACTGAATCAGGCATCAACAAGAGTACCTCTCTTTTTTTTTTTCTTTGAAGAGACGGATTTGGTGTCCTGTGAAGATATTGTCCAACTTGAGGAAAAGTTTGAAGAACCCAACAATTCGAGACTGTTCATTGACAGCAGCAAACGATCGCTGAAATGAGTTCTGCTGCACAACGACAATGTCTACTATTAAGTTTACAGTAATCAAAGTGTGTAACATTAAATAAGAAAGTTGTGTTTTTTTTCCTCTTAAAAACCTACTTCAGATGATAAATATTAACAAAAATCAAATGATAATATCACCAAAATGTAATTGTCAGAGATTCAGACTTAAAAAAAAAAAAAAAAAACTTAGCATAGAAACGTGACTTGATCCATAGAAATGGATGCCATTTTAGAATCCAAAAATTATCCTAAATTATCTAAAATAAGAAATTTATCAAAAAGATCTTTGAGCTCAGGGTTATTCTCCAAGAGTATCTTCAGTAAAAACCTTGATTATTATTGTAAGACAAATAATACTCGGTTATAAAATAACATATTTGATCAGCAATTTTAACTGCGCACAAAAGTGAAGTTAACAAAATAAAAATGAACTTTTATATGCAACAAGAAAATCAAAACTATTTCAAAATGATTTGTCCATAGATATTTGAAATTAAGTAAAAAAGTAACAACCATGAACCACAGTAAATGTAACAAGTGAATACATCATTAATTTACTAATAAAGCATTTTCAAAGTCAATAGAAGATATTTCAATTTAGTTTTTTAATGTTACATTCAAAAGACTTATAAAAAGAAAAAAAGTTTTTGTTTTTTTTGTTACAAATTTACTTGATGAAAAGTGGCAAAGAATTGCTGCCGTCTACATTACAAAGCATTCACACCACCAATCACACAAAGAATAAAGAAAAGAGTTGATTGTTTATACTCACCATAATTTAAATGGTACCGAGAACGAAGAACACAAGAGTTGAAGGATTTTGTTATGCATATGTTTAAGCATAGATGCAATAGAATACACTAATCTTGACAAAGAATTTTAAATGACTAAACATGTTTAATTTCCAGTGTCAAACATGCACTTTATTGTAAAAAGTACAGGGTCAATAATTACATTGTCTCTTAAGAATAGACTTAGATATAAAAGTGCACCAGATACCCTATCTCTAATCTACAATACAAATTTAGGCAGGGGAGGAATGAAAAATACAGAATAATTTATTTCCTTGTAGCTTATTTTTCTTTTTAAGAATTTCTATATATTAGAAAACAGATTGGATTAAGTATTTTTTAGAAATAAATTGTAATGAAGTACATTAGTCTAAAGCAAATAACATAGTAAAACAATAACTGAAAATTGGCTAGTCAGAATCAAAGTTTGATTTGTTAGCTAAAATGCGATCTAGGTCCAACTTCTAAAATGTGGCTAACATTATTTTATAAATATGAATGGCAACAATCAGTTTGTTCTAATAACTAATAATCATTATGAAAAACACATCCTTAGAACAAACGAGATGTGTTTCTTGTAATTATCTACTAATTATACAATGTTATAAAATAACTTTAATGAAAACATTTCTGATGAAGTTGCCCACTTCTAAATATATCCTCTCCTCATGAAGTCAGCAGAGTTTACACACTGGTCTTTCTAATATTAGAATCGTTTCATGGTTTCTCCTTGTGTGTTGTGTTACAGTCATGATAGCAAAACATGACTGGATTGAAAACTGGCTTCTTTGCAGAGGGAGATCTCCCCCGCCCCCTTCAGATGTGTGCAAAGAAAAGAATGGAAATATTTTTTTTAACAAAGAGAAATAATCATTTAAAAAGAGGGGGGGGGGGGGGGTAAAAACTATGAAAAAGGTTTCTGCTTTCAGAATTACCAATGTTTATTAAATGAAAGAAAAGCATATTGAGTTGTGTTGAGAATTGTGTTCATGGTGGATATGTTTACATACCTCTTCATCATCAAGATACCCTTCAAACCAATCCCACAAGTCCTGAGGTGGTTGTGTAAATCTAAAACAAAACAAATGCAACAATTAACAAACACGAAAAAAAACACAAAAAAAACAAACAAACAAATGAATGAATCCTTGATTTAAGAAGAAAGGTTTTTTTTCTTCAATTATATAATAGGTGTGAACTATGTTAGTAAAGTTAGAACATGTTAAACTTCAAAATATAAACAATAAATTCTAATAACATCTTTAAAGCAACTCCAGAGATCGTAGAATTTAATATTTTGAAATAACATCGACGTAACGATAATGATAAGAATGTTAATGGGGAAGAAACGTGTTACAGGATGAAATATACAAGAATTTAATCCAAAAATTAGTACCATCCAAATCCAGAAAACCGGGGAGGGGTGTGTGTAACATATTTCCGTTTACTTTGTGTGTATGTATATATATATATATATATATATATATATACATACATACATGTTTGATTAAACAGGAGTGCCAACTTCTGCCTATTCAGCTTTTGATCCGTTTTTTCTAGTCTTCGTACGACGGATTTGATGTTATAACCCAAGGAGTGTAAAAAATCTCTGTATTTTGTGCAAACGTTTTCGACCGACATGTCGGTCGTCATCAGGCGGTTGCAAAATGAAATAAATTGGTGAATCTATCAAGAGAGCGCTCTTTTAAATAATTTCAACAGCACTTCAATACACCTTCACCCCCCCCCCCTCATAATGGGAAGGGTTGATGTTTGGTTTATTAATGCGTATAAACAACTGATCAAAAGCTGCCTGTTTAATCAAACATGTATAAAAGAAAGAATGCTGCCCAATTATACAAATATATATATATAAAAAAAACATTTTGTTTTAGAATAAGAATCTCAAGAGATTGTCTTTTATTTTATTTTGTCCATCTTCCTGTTTAATCATTATTATTACTATGTTAGTAATGGCGTTTGAATGAAATTTTAACACCAGGTAAACTTGCAACTTTAAGAGAAGAGAAAAAAAAAAAAAAATGGAAAATAATTGTTCAGTATAGAAAGGCATTTTCATTAAATCGTAAACAACTCCCTCTTTAGTCTTCAATTCTATCCAGTTACTTTTAATATTTTTGTGAAGACTTGCCAAATTACCATATCCACTTTTTTTGCATTTTTCTCCTGCTCTTTTACAAGACTAATAAAATTACAGCCTTTGGATCAAAGAACCGTTCGATCTCATAAGGCATTACCTCCTCCGTTCTAAGGAGAATGGATTCATTGCCAGTTGCTTGAAGCACCCTAATTTGCGAGGGAGTGCCAACATGACTATACAGGTTATTTTTGTTTCAATACAGAGTTCCTACATTTTGGGGATATGGATTTTCTCCACTAAAAAAAAAAACAAACAACCTTCTGTGTAACTGTATCCTCATTGAGAGAAAATTAAATAGGAACTAACCTTCACTTATTATATCATTCCCTCAAACCGATTCCACCTCTGTGTGTTTTTGTGTTAAGAAGACACAGCCTGTACTATGTTTTTTGATGGAAAAACCGTTGGAAAGTTGAAGAAATTACATAAAAACAAGACATTACTGATCTGTGCTCAAAGAAAACAGATTTTTTTATCTGTTAATATTGTAATTATTGGCTTGAACCAAATCACAGATTCTGTATTCATCCTTTGTCTTGTGTTATTTTAGATACATATAAAATATTAGGTTTATAATTTATGAATGTTTGACATGTATATTTATATTTTATTGTAGTCAAGAGTTGCGCGACTAAAAAGTTTGTTTTGTTCCCCCTGGTTTCTAATGCTCAGTACTGCTGAGTTATCGAAGGCATTATAACGGTTATAGATAAGATAAGAAAAAAAAACAAACAAAGAGAGAGCAGACAACCACATAAGACATACACCTTCCTTCTGAAGTACCAGCCAATTCAAGGGACTCTTCGATAGACAGTTGCAACTGGTTGACATCTCCCTCACAGATATGTAAAAAACAGATCAGAGTAGCCAAATGCGTTTCTTTGCTCACTTCCACAGCATCACCTGAAGAAAACCAGAGATTTGCTGAACGAAATATTCAGAACTTAAAAAACTTTGGCAGTAGGATGAGTGTAAAGCTGAACAATTATCTTCCAAATGATCTAAGAGAAAAACTCAAAAGAAAAAAATGTTTTTATTTTTTTTCATTAAACTAATTTTAAAAAAATATTTTAAAAATAAAAAAAAAAATATTAAAGTATAAATAGTGAAAAAATAAAATTATGATCTCAAAAGATTTCTCATCATAAACAAAATCCAAAATAAAAACATTTCTTTTTTTAAACATAAATAAGCACATTATTTACATGTTTCGGATGGTTTTACAATGTTTCGGATGTTAGGTTCAGTTCAAAATTTCGAGGTTACAGAATACAAGAAAAGGCATGGAAGAAGGTCGGAGAATATAAGGACCAAAACATGAAAATGGCAGTATTAATAGTCCCTACTTACCCCCCACCCCACCCCACCCCACCCCTGATGGGGCAGAGTTAGACACAAGGTCGGTTTTTAATATAGAGAAAACCCAGCTCCCCAAAAAAGGGCACTCTGGATTGGGACAAAAATAAAATTGCCTCAGTCTAGAAGAAGTTCTCCTTCACTGACAGAGAACAGAAAAGATGAAGTGTAGTACCAGAACTTGCACCTAGCCAACGACAAGCTGACTTAAATTTATGTTCAAAGAAAATACTCACACACAGAGATAAGGATTGGTTGGTTTCATTATTAAATGTAAATTCTATAGGGGAAGCTACTTTCTTCAATTTCTTAGTAATATTTGATATGTTAATATTTTATGGAGATATGACGAGTCCATCGTCAACATATGGGAAATTACTACAATTCTCTTCAGTAATAACAATCTCGTTTGCCTTTCCTAACAAAATGGCGCCTTTTTCGTTCGCATTTTTTCCAACTTCAAAATGCTTTCTATTTCAAAAAGTTATAGATAGAATTTAATAATTTAAAACAAAGTGTTATGTTTATTGCTATTTTATAAACGAATACCCCATTTTAAACATTGATATTTAAGAAAATAGTTATATACAAAAATTATAAAACTTAAAAGAATCTTTTAAAACTGTACCCTTCAACCTGGATACTATATTACTGTTAATCAGCAAATCTTTTATATTTAATCGATTATAAAATCAAACCAATGAAAATGAGTTACACTTCGTATGTGGAATCGCAATCATGGGTTTACATAGAAATGCAAATAGAATCACACTGCTTTTATTTATCTTCCTCCCACAAGGTAAGATGCGACACAAGGTTGGGAAAGAATTGAAAAGCCAGCGCCCGAGAATTTGAGCGCTCTGGCCATTAAAAATTGCCTGGGCAGCCCCGTTGGCATTCCCCGGTAGGGGCGCCTCAAGCGGTTAGCAATAAACTAACCCCTTCTCAAAGGGTGAAAAGGCAAAGCCTGGGAGGGTGCACCTTCTAAAACTGCACAGGACAGACGACCAATAGACCGGCGTAAATCAAGATCCGAAGGCCCAGACAATACCGGCCTATGGGGTGTAGTATCCATCGGAACAGATACCAATTGAGTTCTCATATAAAAAGTTCTTGTGTACTAATCTGTAAATGCACTTCGAAAAGGTTGGTCTGCATTTTATTACAGCATATCAAACCTTTTGGGGTGATTTAATACTGAAATACATTACCTATTAACAATTAATTGAACCCAAGTCACTATTTTACCTATAGCTGAAGAAGGGGAGGGGGGCATAGCTTTGCCATGTAATAGATACGATACATAGCCAATTTTATAGTTCATTATTGAATCTATTATGACAATCACCGCCAGCTTCTGACAACGAAAATGCTATTTGGCTTTATTTAATTTATTTAATTTTAGGCAAATGCAAAATAGGGGAGAGGGGGATGAGCATGAAATTGAAAAGTTTTCGTTATTGGATGTCTTTTTTTTCTTTTTTTTTTTAGAAAGGATGAATAAAATATGAGACACTGATTATAAAACAAATAATTATTTTTTTTTTTTCAAACAGAGGTGGGGAGTTTGAGTCATGATCTTTTATAACCAAACCTACACTCAGATTTATTTCAGCAAACTCTTCACCTCTGAGGTAGGGAGTCAGAGTCATCAATAGACAATAATCAGGAGTCAAATTTTGTTAAATCAACTCCGGAATCAACTTTTATCAGTCATCTCTCCATATCTTAGGTAGAGAGTCCGGAATCCGTTATGTCCCTCCCACCCCACCCATCCACCATTCTGCTGACTCCCTACTTCTTAAAAACCAGGTGAGATAAACAAGTCATGTTTAAAGGCACGAAGAAAAGAAAAAAACAAAAGATAAAATGCTGACCTGATGTACATGAAGCCAAGAGCTCTAATGTAAGGTGAATCTCGATGGGTTATCAGTCCAATTACTTGCTTTTTTGTTAATCTTAATGTAAACAGTTTATAAAGCAAGCAAAAGGCACTAGAAACAATGCCGCCAGCACCTACACCCCGGACCTAGAAAGAAAAATAACGAGCATGAGTTTTAACTTATTGTGTTAGTATGGCCACATATTTTACTTTTTTTATTTTTAATTAATCATTAAATTGAAAAATGTCAGTGTTCCGAGTCAGACTCGTAAGAACACTACGAGTCAGAGTTAAATTTTTTTTTTTTTTTTTTTTTTTTTAAATCAAGACTCCGATTATTACTTAATATCGGAAGACTTTAAAACACGGAGTCGGAGCTTATACCTGTTGACTTTGCAACCCTGCTTGTAAGGCATGTGGAAATTTTTTTTTACAAAATTTATACTTATGGACAAAACATTATAATTTTTAAATCTATGTATTAGAATATTTGGACCAAGACAACAATAGGGACCCCAGATCATTAACACAAGACGCAGGACATATTTTGGAATCACCGGTTGACCTCGCAATACACGTGGTCTCTATTTATAAAACATTTGTAAATAAATCTTTTATTATTTTAATAAATGCAGTATATTTCGGAATTTTTTTTTCTTTTAACATGTTAATATTTATTTTAAGGCAGAGTCCATAAATAAAACAAATAAAATATTAACATGTTTTCTTTTAAAACATGTTTTTGTGTCACTATTTACTTGCCTCCCCACGAGGGCAGAAATGGGGGGGGGGGGGGGGGTATGAAATATTTATCACCGTACTTAAGTTTCTAAACGGAAGCAATTTAAAGTTTATGAAGTTTTTGTCCTTTTTTTTCTGTAAGCAACAAATGAAATAAGATTTAACAAATACATAATTTTATTTACAAATCTTTTTATAACTTATTTGTTATTAAAAAACAAAACTTCGCTATTTACTTCAAAAATCAGTTTCTAAGGACAAAAACTTCATAAACTTTAAATTGCTTCCGTTTAGAAACTGATTTTTGAAGTCTAACTCCGCCCTCGTCAGGAGGCAAAACGAAAGATTACAAGTCAGCCGATTTTTTAAAAAGCGTATATATTTCGTTTATTTATTAAAATAACTTGCGTAATCATCCGTTTTGCCTCCTCAGGCTAGGAGCAATGTGTAGTATGGAAAAATCCTTCTAAACTGAGGTAATATCCAGAGTGCCCTTTTTTGGGAAGCTTGATTTTTCCCTACAAAACGAAAGATTACTTAAGTACGGTGATAAATATTTCATACCCCCCCCCCCCCATTTCTGCCCTCGTGGGGAGGCAAGTAAATAGTGACACAAAAACATGTTTTAAAAGAAAACATGTTAATATTTTATTTGTTTTATTTATGGACTCTCTGCCTTAAAATAAATATTAACATGTTAAAAGAAAAAAAAATTCCGAAATATACTGCATTTATTAAAATAATAAAAGATTTATTTACAAGTGTTTTGTAAATAGAGACCACGTGTATTGCGAGGTCAACCGGTGATTCCAAAATATGTCCCGCGTCTTGTGTTAATGTTCTGGGGTCCCTATTGTTGTCTTGATCCGAATATTTAATAAAATCAGAAATGGTATAATTTATTTCCGAAATTTTCTTTAAACTTTTAAGATCAGCATACTGTTTTTTATATTCACTAGAAATTTCTTTAGAGTTTTTTGATTAAATAACCAAATCATAAAAGCACTTAATTTTGTATTTTTTAAAATTAGATACTGCAACAAATATAAGATGGTTTTATTTTTTTTTTATTAGATACTGCAACAAATATAAGATGGTTTTATTTTTTTTATTAAAAATGTGAATCATATTTTAAGTCAAAATTACAGAGGATTCTAGTTTAAGAGAACATTGAGAACAAAGAGTAACAATTTAGTCGCATCAATTGTGAAAGAGAATCAAATAGAATTTTGTTCGTTGCAAATAAATCTAAAAACACTTTGTAATCTTGTTTTATTATTTATTAAAATTGCTCCCATCATCATCATCTCTACCCCCCACGGTGGGCCCAGGGGTGGTAATTTCGTCAAAATTGGCTATCAAACGGGAAAAATGAAACATACATTTCTGGAAAGTAGACAACATTTCTGATTCAATGCAAAAAAATAAAAATAAAAATTCAGCTCAATATCTCATCTTGAACATATTTTATGGTGATTTGAATGTCGCAAATTGTTGAAAGTTGCAAAATAGCATAGAATTTTATGAAAGTCTATGATTATTTGGAAATGACTAAAAATTTCATTTGTATTCAAAAATTTGAGTTTCTATTACAATCCCTTTGTTATAATAGACTATAAGAGCATTAAAATAATGGCTTTGGACATTTGTCTATCCTCCCATGTCCAATTTAGCAATCATCTCAGCTCTAGTTTCAACTGGTTTGTTGTCTTAGTAGGAAAAATGAAAACGAATTTGAAAAAAATATTATTAAGTTGTTCTCATGTTAATTAAAAAGTTTTGTTTTTTTTTAATTTCAGATTTCATCTTCAGAAAACTGGTCCCCATGCATGTGACCAACTTTTGATGTAACAAGTAGAATATAATCTCCATATGAAGCAACATTGCAGTAAGAAGCAACTAGCTAGATGATTAATTAGTAAAACTAAAAAGTGACGATGTTAGACTAACGCGATCACTTCTGACAGTATTGAATAATATTTTTTCAAGCCAGGTCTTCCTTGATCTTCGACGCACCCTTGTGTCTGGAGTATCCATGCGTATTATTGAGTTGATGCAGGAAGTGGCACGCTGTACATCGTCAAACCACCTGAGACACCAAGCGTGTAAGGCATCCAAATTCCCACCAATACCAAATAACTTCTGATAGAGCACAGCTGAAAGAGTTCTTTCCTCTAATACGCTGCCACACATCCACCTGATCATGGCACGATCATTACACTAAAGCTGTTGGAAATCAGAAGCATTTGGGGCTCATGTCTCACTGCCATGCAAGATGGCGGAGCGACCACAGGTCGAAAAGACCTTGCTCAGAGTCCTGAAAGAAATGTGACTAGATGTAAGGATTGGCAGCAACTTCCTGAACCTTTTCAAAGCAACAGAACAGCAAGCAGTGATAGCACGTTTGCAACCACCACCAGCATTTAACAAGTTGCCCAGGTAGCAGAAGGTAGTTTAACATCAAGTCGGGTTCCATCCACAAGTGCCACCATCTATTGGGGGAATATCAACACCCAGACATCTGCTACAAACATAATCCGGATCACCAACCAGCAAGACCACTACACTTCTTGTGGCCCCATAGGTTGCACTGGGTGCATTTAATAGAGTTTACATCTACACCTCTGAGATAGACAGCACAGGGAAACATGCCAGTGTGCATTCTGCAGGAGGTCATGACTAACACCGGAGATAAGAAATGTTGTCTTCTTCATGTGGACTCTCAGTCGTTTGCTCTCCATGCCTGTCTTCCATATCAGCAACCTGGAGTTGCCCGCCTCCAGAGAATCCACAAGATTGTCTGCATACAGCAGCATCCCATGGGACACCCATACGGAACTCACTCGATAATGCCTCCAGAAACATGAAGAGAAGTGGGCTGAGCACAGAGCCCTGATGGAACCCAACTTCTCGCTGTAGTGGCCATTAACACAAACATGACTACGAACATTGGCAACACGGAAAGCCCACTCCTCCACACCAAAGCTTCTCATTGCCCACCAGAGAACTTTTCTAGGCACACAATCAAATGCATTCTCGAGATCAACAAATGCAAAGTATAAAGATTTTCTGGATGCGGTGTACTTTTCCCGCAGTTGGCGTGCAATCAAAATGGTATCCGAGTTTGCTTGTCTGGCACAAAACCGAACTGCATCTCGTTGCTGTTCACCATCCCACGTATGTGAGTGTCCAAGATATGCTTGAGCAGTTTCATTACCTGGTCAGTAATCTTAATAGATGCTGTGGTGGAGGGCCTCACCCTTGCCCTTGTAGAGGTTGAAGATGTAGCTCAGCTCACACAATTGTGTTAGGAATATTTTTTTATTACGTCAGCCAATGAACGACGGACAGAATGTTTTATTAGGATTTGGTAAACAAATTAAATTCCAAAGTTGATCGACACAAAAACGTCGGAACTCCAATCAGAATTATCTTTTGTATTGGAAACAAAGGAAATTGTCTAGAATATGGGTGAAGTAAACAATAGAGAAAGAGAGATAAACAGAAGAGCCAGGAACACAGAAAACAGACACACAATTTTACATTAACCCAAGCAGACATACACAAGCATTCATAGAGATTTGTTGAGCAAGCTAATTACTAAGCAACAAACTGACCCCCAAACTTTGTTTTAATCAACCATTAGTAAACAATAAAAAACTATTAAAACCAAAATAATAACTGTACATGTTTTCTTTTTTGTCTTGCGTGAACTAACACCTATAAACAACAAAACAGCTGTTGACAATCCGATGAAAGTATTTAAGGAACTATAACAAACAGCAACAAATCGAACACAACAACTGATCTACAGTCTCTCTAATATCAATTCTCCTTCATAAAGTTAAGGGGCTATGTTACACGGTTAAGTAAAAAAAAAAATCTGACAAAATAAAGGAATTGAGCAATAACTTGTCTTCGGCTCTTTCTTACCAAAAAATATACAATATAAGCAATTAAAAGTTGACATGGGGGGGGGGGGGGGAATAAACAAGAGTAACAGGGTCTATAAAAATGTGTACAATAAAATCGATAAGAAAAGAATGATTACAATTAACAAAAAGAAACATACTTACCCCTCCACACATTCCTGTCTGTCCCGCAGTCTTGCGACTACCCTTCTCCCATGGCTCCAAATGGGAGACCTAAAAGAGATATAAGAATCAAATTGAATGATAATAACTATAACAATACCTCAAAGACAATAACAGAAATATTGAATTTATATAGGTTGCCTATGTTGCAATCTACTAAAAATCCGTTTTTTAAGCTAGTTACAATAAAAACAAAAGACATTCAACAATCTAAGTATAAGAATAGATTTATTTACAAAAGAAAATACAGGGCTGGGTAATAACATATTTTACATAAATCCTATTTAGTTTGCAATGTTTTCATGGTATAAATAATTATATGTTGAAACAATCAAGTTTTAAGAATTACATCTCTTGCTTTTGGATAAGTTAGTATTGGAATATTCATTTACATCTTTTATACAAAAATGGGAGCAAGAGTACAATAAGGACCCCAGTTCATTAACACAACACGCAGAACATGTTCCGGAAGTCACCGGCGTCTTCGAGTCGTCTCCCGGTTGACCTCGCAATACACTTTTTCTTAAAATACACAACACGAAATATAGAATGTTCTGCGTTTAAATTTTTTTTTTTTTTAGTAAATAAAAATAAAACAAAAAAAAAACGATAAATTGTTTTGTTTATTGCAAAACGAAAGATTACAAGTCAGCCGATTTTTAAAAAAGCGTATATATTTCGTTTATTTTATTTACAAGTTGTTTTGTAAATAGCGACCACGTGTATTGCGAGGTCAACCGGAAGACGAACCGGAAGACGCCGGTGACTTCCGGAACATGTTCTGTGTGTTGTGTTAATGAACTGAGGGTCCTTATTGTACTCTTGATCCCAAAAATGAAAATGGGGAGTAGAAAGTGGACCTTCGGTTTACTTTCGGCATCCCTGTAACTCTTGCTTCCTTTATTTTTTTCTTTAGTCCTTACATTCCATGTGCGATGTTTCTGACAAAGGGGGAAGAATTGCTGGTTTTTGGGTCGGAATTTATTCATCTAGTACTTATTGTTGGCCAGTTTTTGACCTTGAAATAGTATTATTTTTTAGCCCCTTACATCAAGTGGCTTCATGCCTTGCCTGGAGCAATTTCCATTAAAAAAAAAAAGAAAAAAAAGAAACAATAATCTTAAATCTATGCCCATCTTTCCACAAAAGAGTTATTAATCCTTTATTCTTTTTTTGTTACAACTGAATAAACCCCAACAAATACTAAACGGCCATTTCCCTTTTCTTGTTTCCCATTGAACAAGTGAATCTTTTTAAATCTGTGTTCCTTTAATTACTGCTGTTGATAGATCAGAATAAATCGAATTGAAAAATAATTGTACAAGTTTCTAAATGTGGAAACAAAATAGGAGAGGATCTTTATGGTTAAAAAATCATATGTAATACTGTTATGATTGTTATATTTTTGACAAAGAAATGTATTTGGAGACTAGAGTAAAGTTCAATTGATTTGATTTGATTAAATAAATTAGAATGATCCGACAAAAAAGCTTAATGAATCTGATTTTAGTTTTCCTCTGAAAAAAAAAAAGCAATGTTAAAAAAAAACATTTTTATTTTGTTTTAATAGATTTTTTTTTAAATGTCACATGAACATTTAAAAATTTTATGGGCTGCAGCTTTGTTGTTAAAATTAGATCTTTAAATGTTACATGATGAAAATGTTAACTTTAAAGAATTAGATCTTTAAATGTTACATGATGAAAATGTTAACTTTAAAGAATTAGATCTTTAAATGTTACATGATGAAAATGTTAACTTTAAAGAATTAGATCTTTAAATGTTACATGATGAAAATGTTAACTTTAAAGAATTAGATCTTTAAATGTTACATGATGAAAATGTTAACTTTAAAGAATTAGATCTTTAAATGTTACATGATGAAAATGTTAACTTTAAAGAATTAGATCTTTAAATGTTACATGATGAAAATGTTAACTTTAAAGAATTAGATCTTTAAATGTTACATGATGAAAATGTTAACTTTAAAGAATTAGATCTTTAAATGTTACATGATGAAAATGTTAACTTTAAAGAATTAGATCTTTAAATGTTACATGATGAAAATGTTAACTTTAAAGAATTAGATCTTTAAATGTTACATGATGAAAATGTTAACTTTAAAGAATTAGATCTTTAAATGTTACATGATGAAAATGTTAACTTTAAAGAATTAGATCAAAATCTACAGATTTTAGATGGCTACAACAAATTTATAATCCTTCTATAGGACGCATTATCCATGTCAATTATTACGTCACACACGATAAATGGTAAAAATGGTGCAAAAAGTGTTCTTTAAAAA
Source organism: Sepiola atlantica (assembly GCA_963556195.1). Lineage (NCBI taxonomy): Eukaryota > Metazoa > Mollusca > Cephalopoda > Sepiida > Sepiolidae > Sepiola > Sepiola atlantica. Next base: position 15,499,833 of record OY744536.1, on the reverse strand, counting down.
TAATGTACCCACATTTTATTCACCATGTTGCCTAGAATATGTATCCCGTAATTCATAAATTTAGGAGTTTACCCCACACATACATATTATTGGCGTGCACACTGGTAATGTATGACATTTGTACATGTTTAAGTGGAAACGACATCAGCCCTAGTTAGATGGGAACGGTGGAGGTCTTGGACTGCCAAAAGTGTTCAAGTTGGTAAAGGATAGGCATCCAGCCGTAAAATTGCCTTAAATACAATGTCTAGTCGAAATACAGCAGGATAAAAGAAAGGCAGTGCCAGTAGCACTAATGCTGCTGGTAATGTCTTGGGCTTCGTAGATCCCAGGATGCGTGGATCTTCAGGGTTTATGGATTCCATCAAGCCTTGCCAAAGACAGGAGTGGAGAAAAAGACTTAGATTTCGAGACTAGACAATCAGGCCCCACCCTCATCAGAGGATTAATTGTGGCCTGATTCAACAAATAAACTGGTTGATGATGATGATGATGATGACACAGGTTCGGTTAAAACTTAACTACGTAATATAACTCTAAATTTGATGTAGAGCAATTCTTTTCTCTATTAAATGGTTTGCATAAATATATAGAACAAGCAAAATGCTCATCCAAGAACGAATATAAGCAATATGTATAGTAATAGTTTTTTTTTTTATTTCAATTGTTATTGGGGGGGGGGGGGGGGGATAGTAAAGTTTACAAAAAAAAAAATAATGTACCCACATTACTTACCATGTTGCCTAGTATATTCAATAATTCATAATGATCAGTTAATTAATTTAGGAATAATCCTATACGTAGAAATATATATATATACATTTATTATATAAACATTTAAAGCAGTTTACGCAAATGCAATTACGTTTAGATACGTACTAAGTTTCTAACCTTATTGTTTGTCACAATAAATACAAAAATATATTAAACAAAAAAATAGTTTGCAGTTTAGAATACAATAGGTGCCACAAAACTATTTTTTTTTTTAAAGTAATAAATGTGTTATTTTTTTAAAAGCCGTGTTTTGGATCAAGCAATGAAATTAAACGCATTTTTCAATTCTGGGTGATTGATTAACTAACCTACATGAATAAGCAATCGAAAAGAACAATTTACATAAATCTTATTTAAAAAAATAAAAAAATAAAAGAGTTAGCACACACTGGATCAATCAATCAAAGAATCCAATGTTCATAATACTGCTTATGTAAGACTCTTGTCCTAATCGAGAGTAGAAAGTGGACCTTGGGTTGACTTTCGGCAGCCTCGTAACCCTCGCTTCCCTTATTTTGTCCTTTAGTCCTCACATTCTAGTAGTGATGTTTCTGACAAAGGGAGAAGAATTGCTGTTTTCTGGGTCGGACTCTATCCATTTAACACTTATGGTTAGCTAGTTTTTGACCTTGAAGTTATTTTTTTAGTTTCCTACATCAAGTGGCTTCATGCCTTGTCTGGACTGATTTCCATAAAAAAAAAATAAAAAATAGCAGGGATGAGTGGGCAATTGCAAAAAAATTTGAAATCGAGATGAATTCTCAACTTGGTGATGGTGTAAAGTATAATCACATTTTTCTTTCTTGGGGGAAGGGGGGGGGGGGTAAAGTATCGACTGATATGTTTTAAAGGAGACAAAAAAAAAGAGAGAAGGAAAGAAAGATAAAGCAAGAGAACTAAAATCGAGCCAAATGGGGGGGGGGGGGGATAACGTAAAGCTCTAGTGATTTGGCCTTTTCTTATGAAAACCAAAAAAAAAATAAAAATAAGCAGAATTGCGCTAAAAAGCGGAAAACTCACATCCCTGTTATAGACAACAAAAACAAAGTATTTCATTTGTATGATTTACACGTAATGTATGCATCATCAATATACTTTTCATTGTATTAATATTTTCAACCTACAAAGTCAGTTCAAGTAAACGGGATTTGGTTACCTCTATGATAACAAGCTGCGCGTGCGTGGTCTCCCTCTGTATGTGACTCGATGTGGCGAGTGTAAAATGCAATAAATTTGAGCAATTTGGGGCATTTTTTACCCCCTGGGGGAACAAACCAGAATTTTTCTGGGGTCAAGGATGCTCATTTTATATCCAGAACAATTGCCTCTACATTTTGGCCAAGTTTCAGAAAAATTGAATGGATGGATTAAACATTATGGAAGAAAAGGGTCATTTTTTGCCATTTCGGGGCCTTCTGACCCCCTGGGGGGGGCAACCAGATATTTAAAAAAAATCGGAGAATGTCACTTTCTAACCTGACCAAAGTTACAACTTCATGCATAATTTCAGAGAAATTCAATGGATGGTTGCGGAGAAAAATCCGGACGGACGGACCAATTATAGATATCCGAGTTGACAATTTCTGCAGAAGTAGGATATTTTCCAGTCAATTCCACTTGTGATATATACAAACACTAAAAACAAAAACTAATTTTTTTTTTTTTTTTTTTTTTTTTTTTTTTTTTTTTTTTAAATATGTAAACCATATTTTTTTATTTTAAATGAAGCAAAAGGATAAAAAAGAAAGCAAGAAATACCAGATGAAAATACCTGGAGTCACGTACTTTGTAATAGATCTCATCTATCACTTCATGGTAAGTTTTCAATTCATACAAATTGACTTTGAAGTAGGGAGACGATTGGATATTGGTTAGAATTAAAGGATTCAGGTTCATAGTTTTTTCATTTCCCCAAATGGGAAGTGGATTATTAGGTGCCATTTCCTAACTATCTCTTCACTCAACAGAGTTGGATCTGAAAAAGAAAGAAATTTAATTGTTATCAGATTAAAAACAAACACATTTACACAATTGTCCAAAAACATTACTAAATTAGACAATATACAAAAATACTTAATCAAAGATTAAACCACAGCATTCAGTTTATATTTTTTTTCCTTCAACTTGGAATTATGAACTTATCCATTCACAACATAATTCAAGTTTAGAATTAGTGTTAGCATCTGCAATAAGAGATCTCTGATCAAATATTTGAACACGTCTATATAGATATGACCTAGAAGAATAACATACCAATTTAGACTTTTTTTTTTTTTAATTTCCTTTCGGAAAAGACCCCATAGGTTTGTTTTTTTTAATTTTTTAACAGAGTTAAATTTATTAAATTACTGCTGATTAAGAATTTTAAAACATGATTATCTAAAATAATTTTTTTTTTAATTATTTTTATTTTCACATTGATCATAAAATGAATACTTGTAAGGTAAAATTTTGAAAATCTCAAGTTTAGATTATTTGCACAACTGAGAAGCTTTTATTAAAATATTTTATAATTCAAATAAAATATTCAATGTTAAAAAAAAAAGGTAATTAAAAAAAAAAAAAACTATGTTAAAAAAAAAAAATTTTTACAAGAAAATTCAAATTCTCAAAGTGCAAATATGAAATTTTCTCAAAAAAAAAAAAAAAAAAAAAAGAAAAAAGGTAAGCAATGTTCCAACTAGGGTTGTCAAACAAAACCCAATATTACATCATTTCAAATGATGCTATATTCATGTTTTTACATTCGATACTAATGACATATAAAATAAGTTTTTTTAATCCAATGTTATGCAGATGGAAACAAATTTATTTAGAGTGAAGGGGGCGGGAGCTCAAGAACATATTTGCATCACATGCCATTCTAGACAAGAAACAACACTTGTCCATTTAAGAAACTTTATAGGAAACCGGATGTAATCAGGGTAGGGCCTAGTCAACTGACTCACCATTTTTAGTTCCTTTTATTCATACCCACTTTTACTTGGTCTTAATATTAATTTAATATTTTTTCAATAAAAAATGTACCCCCCCCCCCATAATAATAATAAAAATGCTTTGTTCTTGCGTCGTTTTAAACTGTAAAGACAATTACAAGAATGGATCAATGGTTCATGTATTTTCTTTTCCGAAAGCTAAAGATGTAAGAAATTAAGCACGCAATCAAAAGAACGATTTACCAAGCAAATATGGCATTAGCAGCAAAGTATTGATTTTATTCTTAAAGAGCAGGTACTTAATTAACACTTTTTATTGAATTAATTCTGTCAACTTATAATTCATAACATGTACCCACAAAGTGAGGAGGTGTATGCTAATAATTTTAAAATTTACATTTGTAAATAAAACAAAATGTGTTGCAAGTTGATTGAACATGAACGCCGTCCATTTACATCAAAAAAAAAAAAATATAATACTGTTGTAAAGTCAGATATTTTTTCTTTTAATTTTATCTTTTAATTTTATCTTTACCTTTTCCTAAATTTAAACTGAGATAAGAAATGTTTTTTTTTTTTACATCATTCATTTTCATGACTTGAAATAAAGTTTTTAAAAATCTATGCTACTTTCTTGTGAAAAATAATTCTTATGATACATGTTTCTTTATAAGACTTTTCTTTAAAACAGATATTTAATCAAGGGAGGCGCGAGAGCGCTCTATCCCTTAATAGACTTCAAAAACTGCCTATGCTAGAAATCTCATTTCTTTGATCAATCATAACTCAAAAACCAATAAACCAAATTAGTTAAAACTTTGCACAAAATTTTCATTTGATAGGTTCTATAAGTGTGTAAAATTTCAGCATCATTAGTCAAGGCAACCCAGAGATCCAGAAAGTTCAATCATGAAATCATGTTATCCATGTGTACGTACGTATGTGCCACTCTGTATCTCATCAACTATTTGATGGATTCAGCTGATTTTTGGCAGAGATAGAGGTTCTATGGTCTAGTTGATGGCATTTTAATTTCAGTTTACCATATACCTTAGTTTTCCAGAAAATTCCAAAAAACCTTAAAAACGACCATTGTATTGAGGCATAGCCTTTACAAAAGTAGTGACATTCCATGATAAATGCCAATATACTGAAATCATATGCCCTTAATAGGGTTAAGATGAAAATTCATATACACTAAATGTACAAAAGCAAGGAAATTCCCAAATTTTTACACTTTTATTGTCATTCAGGGTATGCGAGCACAACAGAGCTATGTATTTTACTGGTAGGAATTTTTCTTCAGCGCACCTCACACACTTCATCCACTCATGCATAGAGATTTATACTGTAGTGATGTGATAATGAAATGGTTTGGTTGATATGTAGTCATACCCTTAATTAATGACAATAAAAGTGTAAAAATTTGGGCATTTCCTTGCTTTTGTACATTTAGTGTATATGAATTTTCATCTTAACCCTATTAAGGGCATATGATTTCAGTATACTGGCATTTTTCATGGAATTATAATAGTGTATTGTTGTTGTTGTTGCTGCAACGACATTCACCCTGCTCGGGTTGAGCCGGCCTTTTTCTCTGGACTGCACTGTATCGCGAATCATGGCGGAGCAGTACAAGGTCGCACGTGATGGGTAACCAATTGCGATTCAACCATCAAAGGCGGACCATCTATGGATCTGAGAGTAGCATTACAAGCCATATCACTAATAAAATATGTTCAGTTAGAAAATTGAAAAACAAAAAAAAAACTTTTTTTATTTACAAAGAAATATCATAGAAATCACCATTAACTAGCTGACCCCTATGTAAATTACACATTATTTAAAACATTAAATGCATCTCCAAAAACAATATTCCTTTCCTTTTGCTGTTTAACCTGTTTTTTTTACTTTAATAAATTCTTAAATATTAGTCACATTTTGATTGAACAGGTTTGTTTTTATTTCAATAAATTAATTTTTATTGATAAAATTTTGATTTAATTTTACCCATTTTTTAAATTAAATAATTTCTTTATTTTTCTTTTAGTAGTAAAATAATTTCAATAACAAATACATCAATAATTTCCTCTCTTCTCACTCAAATATAGTTTTTGCACACAGGTTTTATTTATTCTTCTTAATAAGGTATACAATCATATCAACGTTAGTTCTGATATTATGACAACCCTTTATCATGAATATATTCTGAATATACGCTTTTTAAGGAATTATCCACAGCTTTATCACCGGTAATTTTAAGTTTCACGGGGTCAGGTTTTAGCAACTTAAAGATTATTAGACTGGTTATGTTATCAGTGTGTTTTACAATGAACATAGAAAAGAAAACGTTTTATCATGTTAAAAATAATTATATCTAATTAATAGTAATGAAAACTTTTTGTAAAAGCAATCACAAATCAATGCTGTCTTTTGTTTAAAACTCACAAAAAATAATAGTTGGGAGTTTCTTTTGAAAAAAAAAAAAACTCAGTTCATAAGCTTGAAAAAAAAATCATATTTACAATAAGTTGTTTTTCATCAGCAAATACAAATATGAACTGGTGATACCAGATCAGGCTGCCCTGTGGCTCCCTGAGACGAAATTCACCTACATTGACGTTTTTTTTTTTTTTTTTTTTTTTGTAAAACTTAATTATGTTCTACAAAACCAAAAATAAAAACAACAGCCCCTCTCCCTTTCTCCCTCCCCTTTTTTATTTTATTTTTAGAACTTGAAGCATAAATCTTTTACTATAATGACCGGATTCGGCATTAAATAGCCCAGAGAGGGTTGATGTGCCGTAAAACAAAACTACCAAACCAAAAACGATGATTAAACATTTGAGGATATAAAGAACTTGAAGCATAAAAACTTTTACTATAATGACCAGATTCGGCATTAAATAACCCAAAAAGGGTTGATATGCCGTAAAACAAAACTACCAAACCAAACAAATATGAAAATGGTTTAGACAACGATTTCAATGAATGAGGTGAACAATAAAAATGTACTTCTTTTTGCCATAAATATTTTATAGTTCACAATTAAAATACAAAGTGCATTATTACAAGAACAAATGAATTTCAATTATTCTGATAAAAACATGAATTAGAGGCATTCCTAGTTATTTAGAGCATTGGTCAAAAATGTTTATTGGCATTGTTTTTGTTTTTTTTGGAGTCTCAATTTTTTATATTCTTTCATTAAGTTTTATGGGAAACTGGTAAGATTTTATGTATCATTTTAGAGAGTCATTTTAGTCAGTAAATTTAAAATGTCAATGCTTTGAGCAATTAAAAAAAATTTTTTTTCCCCAATATAAAGTTTACATTTCTAAATATAAAACAATATATAAATTGTAGTCCAATATATAAAAGAAAAGTCTGTTGGATTCTCAAAATTAGACCTAAATAGCATTGTATCTAAAAAGAAATTTTTTTTTTTTAAACGAAAAAAAAAAAAACGATATTTGATTCTGACTAGCCAGTCACTTACATTAATTTTTAGTATGTGTTCTTTACATAAAAAAGAAAAGAAATTCCAATCAATTTCATCACATATATTATATCCAACCAGACAATTCTTCTCAGTAGCATACACTGCACGATATTAAGCATTTATTTTTATCAAAATGGCCTTCAAAAACGCTGGGTATGTAATAATTCAGATCGTTTACTTTAAAGAATATGAATACTTATTATATAAACTTACTTATCCAGTTTCCTGACGTCTACTAAATAAAAGTAAACGTAGCCACATAAATAATGCTCGTTAGCATAAACATTTTCTTTTTAACTCAGTTTTGTACACATTCAATAACGGTCGTCATTTCTTTTTGAACGTGACATTCGAAAATGATTCTTACATTACGATGACATTTCATTAAAACAACTACTGGTTTCATTCTGTTTTTTTTCTTCTTTTCTTTCTTCGCTATCGCATCAATGTTTATCAATTTTCATTCATTTTGCTTCTTTCCTTCGCTGTGGAAGAAAACAAGCGTGTTATAATTTTGTTTTTCGTTCAATTTCCCAATTCATCTCTTTGTATAATAAATCAACACGCCATTTCGTTTGCAATGACGACCAACACATTCTATCTCATGCACCCCCGACACACCGATGACATTTCATTACAAGATATACTGGTTTCCGTCTTTTTTTTTGTAAGATTTCTTTTGCATCAATATTTATCTATCTTCATTCAATTTGTTTCCTTCCTTCGCTGTGGAGGAAAACAATCGGTTTAATTTCATTTTTCGTTCAGTTTCCATTAAGTCTACTACCTTTATCTGTGTATCTTTTGTTTCGTTACACTTTCGTTCCTCTATTAAGATTAAGTCTAAACGCAATGGCAACCAAAACATTCAAACTTACACATTTTTCACGTGGAAAATATGATCACGAACACATATATTGATGTGTGTGTGCGGACATGTGGATTTTGTTAATAACACGTTTCCCCACTTCTACGTGAATCACACATTAATCTTTTACATCTACTTAGTTTCAACTTAACTTTTCGGTTCATTTATTAATTTAATGATCATTATCTTTTTTTGCAATTATTTGTTACAAATACAAACTCCTGGGCAATGCCGGGTAAACACAGCTGGTTGTTATATAACGTCTATAATTAGACACATTTAATTTCAATAAAGTTCAATTTAGAATTGAAGTGTCACAGTATCAAAATCACATGAATAGTTACAATCCAGTAATATTGATTATATATATATAAATGCTATTCTTCTTGATTTTGAAAACTATAATGAATATTGTATCAAGAGATTAAAATTGCAATATCAAGGATGTATATGTGTATATATATATACACACACAAACGTGTGTGCGTTTAGATAATAGACACAGAGATATAGTTTAAATCAGGGGCGTGCAACCTCCGGCCCGCGAAAGCTTAGCGTCCGGCCCGCCACTCTGCTATGCTTTATTATTGCAATCCGGCCCGCGGACCTCCCAGCAAAACTCATATCATTTTGTGACATAGACATAAAAGTAGGTGTCAATTAAGATATACAGTGGGATAAAAATGTATGAATATCAGCGAGCGATGATGCATGTATATTTCATTTTTCTTTAACTATTAAGAGATAAAAATAGAAAAAGAGAAAGAGGAAACGTGAGACGAGGAAAGGGTATGAAACATAGAACCTATGTGAGGTGTGTCAAAACGAATGCTAGATCAACCTGCTACTTCCCCCGTCATTATTTTTTTATGATTCCAAAATGGCTCTTCGTCGGCACCTTTTATAACATCACATACAGAAGTCTCTTGAGAAAAAATATCAGATTTGTAGAGTGTTCAATGCAATTTTTTGTACAATTTATTCATGTAAAAAAAAAATATAGTAATTCTGAGATTTCGTTTTTCACTCCGACCCGCGATCTCCTTCCAAAAGTCTCATCTGGCCCTCACTCTGAAAAGGTTGCTCGCCCCTGGTTTAAATGGTATATGAAAATATTTTCTTGTCATAAAAACAAACAAAAAACATTATGTGTACCATCAAGATTGATTCCTAAACAATACCAATTAAAATTTTACATAAACAATCCCAACATACAACAGCCGTTAGAGAATGTCTGTTCATATCATTGTGGCATAGGAACCATTAAACAACTGGAAGTGAGAGGAGGAGGACGGGGGGGGGGGGGCAGTTATAAAAGTCACGTGAAAAGAAATTAGTAAATTGTTTATTGTTATTCATTTGATTACACATACCAGAAATCAATTACATACGGATAAACAACGTTTTTGTTTTTTGATTTCCTTTAAAATTATTTATTTAAAACTAATAGGGCTACCCGGCGTTGCCTGGGACCATAAAAAACAAAATAGAAGTTAAATAGTGTGTGTAACATTATTATATGAAAACTTTTACCTCTTTCTAGCAGTCTCTCTTTCTCTCTCTCCCCAACCCCCTCTTTCTCCTCCGCCCAGCCCATTACTCTCTCGCTCTCGTTTTCATATGTTGAAAAGAATAATAATAATGTTTTTCATTTAACGGAGCTATCCCTTTTAAATGTTAATAATCACAATTTTGTTACTCCTGGACAATGCAGAGTAAAACAAAAGTTTCTGTTACGCCTCTCCCTCTAACATACCAAATATACTACTGTCATTTTAGTAAGGAAGCCTTCACAGCACTGCCAAATGTACGGTTAAAATCAAAGTATGAAGAGAAATAATGTTGATAATGATTATTGATCCTGGACAACGTTGAGTATTTATTTACCTCCTCTCCAGGAGGTTAGGCACAAGGCCAGTTTTTATCTTACTCCCACAAGTAAGATGTGACCCAAGGTCGGGTCGGGAAAGTGAGGTTTGAAAAGCCAGCACCCGAGAAAGTGAGCACTCTGGCTATTAAAAATTGCATGGGCAGCCCTGTCGGCATTCCCCAGTAGGGGTGCCTCAGGCAGTAAGCAATAAACTTACTCCTCCCCAAAGAGGGGAGGCGAAGCCTGGGAGGGTGGACCTCCTAGCACTGCACAGGACAGACCCATAGATCGGCGTAAATCAAGCCCCGAAGGCCAAGACAATACCAGTTTATGGGGTGTAGTATCCATCGGAACAGATACTACACTTTGATCTTAGCCAAAAGGCCAAGCTCCTTATCTGCTGGACAACGTTGAGTAGAACAAATGATCCCGGTCAATTCTTGATTTCTCCCCCCACCCCCACCACTCTATTTAATGATATGAAGATACGTAACGTTGATGAAGTCAATAGTCCAAAGAGATTTACTATATATCCCTTACCAAAAGTAATATTGAAATCTAAAAAAAAAAAAAAAAAAACCAACATCAAAACTAAAATTATATTTTTGCAAGGCTGAGAGGATGATGTCACGACAAACGAACCGATACTACGCTACTCACCCCCATTAAAAGATATTCAGATTAAATCAAGTTCTTTTTTTATTCAAAAATGCTTAGTCACAAAAAAAAAATTTTTTATGGTTAGGGTTATGGTTAGGCCTTTTGGCTAAGATCAAAGTGTATTATCTGTTCTCCACATCTCAGCGACGTTTTACTAACGCCGGAAGTACATTATCTCCATTGAAAATGGAATTCTAAAATGTTTTTTTATAAAAATTTTTAATTTTATTAATAATTACAATAGAATTATCAATGAAACTATTGTGCATATAGAAGAAAATTTGTCAATAAAAATTAAAAATGTATATTACACAATATTAATTCATTAGAAACTAAAAAAAAAGAAAAATATGTAAATTAGCAATATCCAGATTATTATATATAGGGTATTTCAAGATACTCTTGTATCATTCGAACTAAATAACCATGGCAGGTTTTGATGTTAATATAGTTAGGATAGATGAAAAAAAAAAAAACTTTCACATTTACTCGTTTAGATCGCAGCATAAAGCCATAGTCCCATTGTGCTTGTCGTATATCAGACTAGCAAGGCTACCTGGCGGTATGGATAACAAAACAGAAGAGTTAAAAGTGTGTAACATCTTTCCTTTAAAATCTCTCTCTCTAGCAACTGGTTCAATATACAAATAAGAAAGAAAAAGAAAGTTGACTGACTGAACACCCTAGTTTTAATGTTTTTGAAATGTAAACATGCACAATGCTGCACATTCAGTGGGGGTGCATACTTACAATGCATGCAGACGACGGGCCTGTGATGGGAAAAATATTGGGCTCAGTGTTTGACCACCCAAAATTTTATTACTCCACTTGGAAAAGTGATCGCCTCCCTAAAGCAAGGTTCCATTGTGAGCCACTTGAGATTCGACAAAAGTTATGTTGATTCAGTTTTTATGTCCCTAGATAAACAGCTGATAAATCTCGAGTGTTCTTGTGGTGTGGTCCAACTAATATTTATATATATATTCCAACAAAATGGGCAGAGGAAGCAGTTTAATTCCTGCTTGGTATGTAAGAGGAAGGACAGTTTGTTTTGTTGAAAGAGAAACCAAGGATCATTGTAACTTCTCAAAATAAATCATCGTTACTTGTTCTAAACGCAAGTTGTGATGTTTGGAAGGAAAATCCTTTTTCTACAGCAGTGACAGAGGTTGACACTATGATCAGTGTCAAAAAGTATACCCCACCCATCCTACACTAATTTGGGCCCTGGTAACCCTAAGGAAATTAATATTACAGTATTTTGTTTACCATAACCAGCTCGGAGTCACACTGAATCCAATGTTTACAAATGTATCTTGTATAGTCTCTGATTTTTAGACAGACAGACAGACACACAATTACGACTTTCCTTTATACATGTTAGATAAATCAAAGAGGTGTCAAATGAAAAAATCTAAATCTGAATCCCACAAAAATCCTTTAAATATTAAGTATTTACCCAACAACATTGTGAGCCGGTAATTATGGTCATCCTCTTTTCAGTGAATGAAGGTGGCTATTTAAAAAAAAACACTTCTCAACGAATGGGCTTAGTAGTAAGAACCTCTTATTGATTACAAAAGACATGATTAATAACGTGCGGTGAACAGGCGGATTAGTACTGGTCTCTATGCAAACTCTTAGAAAAGACGATCAACTTCACCTCATGGACATTGTATTAGAATCTATTGAAAACGTGTCCATGATCAATTTATATGAAAATCATTGAAGTAAATAAGATTAACGTTGTGCATGTGTAATGGTCACAAATACATAATCTGCTATCAAGTCAGAAAGCTTGAATACATTATGTATTCAAGGCATAAACTATATATTTTTACATACTACATTCTCAGTTTTTTCATGAAGATAATTGTAAATACTCGGATTGAAGTTATCAGGAAGAAAAAATAGGTTTTTTTGTTTTCATGCAAACAGCTTATATCTACAAGCTATTACTTATGGTAAATGATGAATATAATTGTGTTTGCGGCAGATGTACATAGAATGGAAATATGCCACAAACTCCTACGAGAATACAACGGTGGAATTTCCACAAGTCTCGCTAGTTATTATTATAATTCTTCTTTTCATAGTATCGAACACTTTTGGATTTAATACATACTTTTCTCCAAATCTGTTAATATTCCTCATTATATTTAAGAAAGATCAAACCAACAATAGTAATTCCAGTAACACATTTAAATCATCATAAAATCAGAGTCTGAATCCGAGGTAAGAAATTTTTGCAGAAGTCAGAGTCAACAAAAAGCAAAATATTTTTGTTCTTTTTAACCAAAGCAGAGGTGGGATTGTCTTCTCAACTGACTCTCTAACTCTTAATACAACTGGTTTATGCAAAATTCAGAAGGTGCAGGTCAAAAATAGCCGTTAGGGCTCCACGGGACTCAAAATCTATCATTTTTCGGTGAAAAAGTGGTTTCATGCGACATTGCAGGTCCTAAAATATCCTCAAAAGCTATGAATGGATATAGATGGTTAAATCTGATATAGTACTTTAATTTAGGACCATTTTCAGGCTGTGAAAGGGTTTTCATGAATGTAAAATAGCCAAAAACTATTGGCCTGCACCTTCTGAATTTTGCAAAATTTTCAAAATGTTTGATTGTTTAGTGTTATTTATGTATAAATGAACACAAAAAAATACTACTCGCATGAATCTGAAATTTTCACCCATTACGCCCCACCCCTAATATAACCAGAGAACAGGATTTATTGAGGTTTAGAGTTTGTCTAATGGAAAAATCAACCAGTTTCAAATTTTTTTTTAACACCAAGATAAAATACTTATTTTTAATGATTCTGCTAACATCCTGTATTTTACCCATAATTGGGAGGCGGGGTGGGTGCTATAACTTTCCCAACTGTATTAGTCGTACATAAATGATCACAATAAATCTAATTGGATTTGAAGTGCGCAACAGTATCCATTCAACCAATTAATTGATGTTAGGACTAGATGACAAATTGATCAAAAAGGATTTTTAGAAACAAATTAGAGTTTTCTTTAAAATTATTCAATTCACATACCTTCTGACTAAAAATACATTTCAATATTAAACTGAAAATAATACAAATTCAAATGGATTGCAAAATCTTCTCGACCTAAATGTTTCATTCACAACCAACTTCTCAAATACTGTAATAAATTGGTCAACCAATCCCAAAAGAATAAATCGTATTTGCCATACAAAATGATGTTCTCGTCTGCAAGTGTCTATTTATAGCCAGACCACATATCTTCGACTGAATAGGAGGGATAGTTTTTCCTATTCAACAGCCTTTTGGCACTCATATAAAATAAACATTTATACACAATTTCTTAATTTGCTTTGAATGCTAAAAAAAAATTGGAAAATCAGAAACACAGATTCAATCAACTTAAAAATAATATGTAGACATGTTTTCTTTGAATTATGTAGGTTACAAAAGTCGAAAAGTTAACAAATATAAACAGGAAATACGGTTTTAAAACCAGAAAATGTCCACCAAAAATGAACAAATTAGCAGAATTTGAAACCGAACTAATGAAAATAAGAAAAACATTTTAGAATTTAGAAATATAAATAATCCTTTCCAAAACAAATTAAAAGAAATAACAATGAGAAACAACTCTCCAAAAATATTGGTATGGGCAGATAAATCTAGAAAGATTTACAAAGTTGATATTAATACATATAACAAATTAATCAACAACAAAGTTATAAAATTCTATAAAAAAATAAAAATTTAATAAAAACAAAAAAACAAGCGACGAAATAGCATCAGCCAAAAACAAGGAAGCAAAATTAATATCATCTTATCTAAAATTAGATAATAGAAAAAAATGTATAGCTAAGTCAGAACCGTTTATCACACTAAAGAAAAATTTGCAAATAAATCATTTTGAAGATTAAAACCTACAAAAAACGAATATAGGAAAAAAAAAGCAAACAAATATTAGAAAAAATAAATATAAAATTAATATATTGCACTCGAATCGATGTAAAAATACAAAGCTACAATAAAATGTTTTTACAATAAACAAAAGAAATTACACATTTATACATTTTGATATAAAAAGGACTTTTATCCTTCCATCAAAGAATGTCCATTAGATAATGGATCGGAATTTGCTAAATAATATGTAGATATTCCTGCTGACGACATACAAATAATAAAGCATTGCAGAAAATCGTTACTAATAGAAATTACATATGTATAAAAAAAGACCAAACTGCAAACTTTGCTGTCACGAGGGTGCTGAGGTATGCGAGCTAACGGGAATATATATAACTAAAAAAAAAATGTGACCCATTGAGTTCAGGTTAGATTGTTTGATTCTGGAAAAAGGTGACCAGCAATAACCACACCACTCCCAAAGAAGAAGGTACTGCCTGGGAGGATGGCCTCCTACAACCAAACCGAACAATACCTATTTCAGACAAAAGGGTCGAACCCTTAGAGAATCAGAATGTGCCAAGGATTTTGCGGCTGTTATGAAAAGAGCTGAAATTTTTTTTTTTTAAAGCTGTTTATTTATGTGCCTCCCATGCACCCAAGATGTGACGCAAGGCCAGTTTAATGCAGAGAAAACTATCTTTCGAAGGGGCACTGAAAGAATAAAAAAAAATAACCTTGAACAAATACGTTGACATTCCCTGAGAGGTTCAATAAACCAACCCTCTCTTGAAAGAGGAGGTAATGCCCAGGAAGATGGCCTTCTAGGACCAAATTTAACCATATCTCATTGCAACAAAGGATCTGCTAAGAAACAAGACAGTCCCTAGGTTGCCAGAATGATGCCAAGAATTTTCCAACTGATATGAAAAAAAGTGAGTTTGCAAAACCAGTTAAATTAAAAAACAAAATTAAATCCAAAATCAGTCTTTTTGTTCACTACATCTCTCTCTAGCGATGGGTTAAATAGTATTAATAGTGTGAAGGTGTTACTACTGTTTATAATGGACTATTACAATCTTGTTTTATAGTTAGCTTTATTACATCTGACTGTTAATAGACAGAGAGAGAGTGTGTTTGTCTAATATATAAAGTAGAGACGATTTTTCCCCTGTACCTTCTCGGGGTATAGGAAAATAACCACATGCATCACAGGCTACTAAACTCAATACTATACTACACTTATTCACTCAAGCATGTTTTAGTAAATTTGTTATTATTTTTTCCTACCTAACACTAAATATTACATTTGGCCCACCATCAACGTCTCTCCGACAAACCAACTCCATATAGGTGGTAGCAAATACTTTTCTCCCTAACAATTCTGTACTGTCACTACACTCATCGACACCGGGAACTAATAAATACAGTTTAATTTTCACAAAACACCCGTTCTTATTTATTATTTGCCTGCTATTAATTTACTACATGATATAAAGCAATACGCAAAGACTTAATGACCGCTCCCGTTCATTCCGATGATTTTCTGCGAATATCAAATTACGTTATTTCAAATTCTACCTATGACTTCGACATTTATATTCATTCCGGAATTAAGCGAATGAAATTAACGAACACAGTTCCTACAACATTTATTCATTCAACATGGCGCCTACAATTTCTTGATCGAATTGACTTCCTATTTAATTCAATAAGCGCCAAAATACTGGTAGACCCCGATACATTTACTTTTTCAAAATCATACACCTTTAACACGCATATTATAGAAAACTTGCCCATGACCTAAACCGTGTCAGTGTTGAACTTAATATTTGGTCATCAGAAGCTAAATGTTAACATAACACGCATGCCAATAAACAAGCTTAGATTAATTGGCCTATTTTCAACTTGAACTCGTGGGGCAGTCATTAAGAAGGCAGGTTTCATAATCGCCAGTTTTAGCGTTCGATCCCATCCTACTCTACCACTTTTTTCTTTTTTTTTAAATTTAAAACATTCGCCAACACGGTAGAGGGGGGAAGAAAAACAATAGGCCGTTTCCTTTTTTATTCGACGTCATGCAATAGGTAGTACTTTCTCCCGTGCAACGGGTTCCGCTAGTATAAAATAAGAGCGAGGGAAGGGTCAAACAACATACAGTCAGAGAGAGTGAAAGTGATAGATATAAATATATCTAAAGATGAGTATGATAATAGATTGATCTATAATCAATAAGATATGTTATTTACTGGAAGCAGATGTTTAGATTTTTTTTTAAATAACTACTGACATAGAAATAAAAATGAATCTAAAAGTTAATTTTTTTTTTCGATATAATCTCCAATTTAAACAATGAAACATACCAGCCTTCGAGAAAACCAAACAAGATCCCATTTAATCTACACACTAACCATCCACCCGCAGTTTTCAAAGTTTTAATAGATCTGAGGTATTCAAAGTGGTCAGCCTCCCAAAGAGGTTCCCTGGCAATGACGATTAGCTGCGTGTTTTATTTTTACCACGTATACCTTTATGCCAAGTTGTGAGGGAAAACGCTCCAATTCGTCAATTGCCGACTGGATGTCACCACCTAAGATCGCTACGTCGTCAGCACTAGTTATATCTTGTTCATGTGTTACGCCGGTTTTAAAAGATGGTAGCAAATATTTTTGTGGCAATGTCGCCATGATAATTGTTGCAGCACCGTTTATCAACCTTCTCGAAGGAGAGAAGAGCTGCATCGCTCTAATCCTGGAGTAGGGATTCAGACTCGCATATGCGGACGTTACTTCTATGGAGGATCGGAGCCAAAATGTTGGGGGAGTGTTTAAAAATCTGTTCTAAAACCATATTCTTTTGCAGCCTTGTTTTTCGACTTTCGTATAACGTCCTTAATTTCATGAATAGTCGGTGGGTTGGTTATACATTCGTATCCGTCAGCATGGTTGAGTGGTGCCTGTTGAGAAAGGGTGCATGCTGATCACGGTTCAGTAGATCCACGAAATGATCGAGTCACCATTGCAAACGTTTGAGATTAATAATCAGAATATAGTGTTGGTTAAATATGATTTTGCGAATACCCCTATTCGCCTCTGTTGGAGCAAGAGTACAATAAGGACCCCAGTTCATTAATACAACACGCGGAACATGTTCCGGAAGTCACCGGCGTCTTCCGGTTGACCTCGCAATACACTTTTTCTTAAAATACACAACACGAAATATAGAATGTTCTGCGTTTAAAATTTGTTTTGTTTTTTTTAGTAAATAAAAGTAAAACAAAAAAAACGATAAATTGTTTTGTTTATTGCAAAACGAAAGATTACAAGTCAGCCGATTTTTTAAAAAGCGTATATATTTCATTTATTTTATTTACAAGTTGTTTTGTAAATAGCGACCACGTGTATTGCGAGGTCAACCGGAAGACGCCGGTGACTTCCGGAACATGTTCCGCGTGTAGTGTAAATGAACTGGGGTCCTTATTGTACTCTTGATCCCCTCTGTTCGAGCACAGCTTCCTTGAAAACCCAACAGATGATGCACACTCCGGTTTCGACCAGTAGACATTACAGTCCATTTAAGCAGAAGAGATGGTCTCTCGATGAAGGTCATCAGAACAATTGTAGTGGACTTTGCTCATCTAATCAGCGAGGTCCATTGGTCTGCCTGATATCCAATTTTTTGCATGTCTTTTAGGTGACCCTAGTGTTTTATGTGCTGCTTCTTTGACTGACACATTTTCAGCTGGGGTGTCGTTTGAAGAGTTTCAAGGCCGCTAAAGCGGTTATACAACAGTAAACAGAAGGAATTTTCAGTATTCTTGCATCTTAATTTCATTGTCATATCTGGAAGACTGAGTAAGTTTCTTGTTTTGTTTTTTTTAACGTGAAACAACATGATCGGACTCATTTTTATTGCCGGTTTCAGCACCGCGAAAGGCATAGCAGTCAAGTAGAGGCACAGCAGATAAAATTTGATGAGAATACGGTCGATTTGGTTTGCCGTAGGATTGTCGTTAGAATACCAGATGATTGGAAAGATGCCTTGAGTGCTGGAAATGTGTACTTGAAACTGTTAAATTGGTTTTTCGCAATAAAATTAATTAGACGGTCTCCATTCGACCATCGGTCACCAACTGCAAATGGGTCAATTATGTGCCTTTCCTGTTCGAGCATTGAAGTCTCCTGCAAACAACAGGAAATCCTTTGAGGGGATTCTATCAAGCACACTTTGGAGGATTTCATGGAAGTCATTCTCAGCAACATCTTTGGAGTTAAGAGTGAGCGCAAAATAGACCACTGAAGAGAGCGCTCTTTTTTTGTGCCAGTGCCAACCAGATGAAATCCCTAATGCTGTCAAATATCACTCATTCTTTACTACTTACTTGTAACAGCCATCACCCTAGTCGGGTTGAGCCAGCTTTCTCTCGAGTTAGTACGTCTCTGACCATTGCAGCCCACTATCGCTGGTTCTGGAGCTAGGTCACACGATATGATTCCATAGTCGAGAACCAACTACTTTTTACCCCGCCCAATAAACCGGTGTTGTCCGGGCCTATCGGTTGTCCGTCGTGTGCAGTTCTAGGAGGTGCACCCTCCCAGGCTTTGCCTTCGCACCCTTTGAGAAGGGGTTAGTTCATTGCTAATTGCCTGAGGCACCCCTACCGGGGAATGCCGATACGGCTGCCCAGGCAATTTTTAAATAGCCAAAGTGCTCAAATTATCGAGCGCTGGTTTTTTCCCCACTTTCCCGACCTTGTGTCACATCTTACCTTGTGGGAGGAAGATAAATAGAACCAACTACTTGTAGGCCTGACACTGCTGCTAGGTCACCTTAATTGTCGTCAGCTCCCCACCAGCACATTTGCGCTAAGCAGGTAGAAAGAGGGAGGGGGGGGGGTATCGTGGATAAGATCTCCCCGTGAGCGCGAGCTGCATGCCCGAACTATCTTAGATGGTGTAGAGAAAAGAGCCATGGCCTTGCAGTAGATAGGATTCTTGAATTAGTTGACAATAGTCAATTATATCATGCCTCTTACCATAATTTGCGGCTAAACCTGCATTTTATAAACGAGAACTGCACCCACTTAATGACAGCTTTGACAAGCACAAAAGAAACCAAATCTCTTCTTGCATGTGTTGTATATAAGATGATAAAGGAAATAAAATAAATTGTAGCTTACACCATTATATGAAATTTTTTTAATTTTGTCAACATTTTGGTTACACACATAAAATGTTCATTATCTAAATGAATGAATGCGGAAGTTTTTTCCATCTATCCTTACTATATTAACATCATAACCGGTTATGCTTATTTAGATCAATGATATGACTTAAGGTTTTTTTAATACTGTATATATAGTAGACTACAAATACCCACAAACACTGTTTGGTCTTCTTAATTTGCATATTTATTTTATAAACAGCTTCTAATCAATTAATATTCTCTAATATACAGTTGTAATTTTGCATTGTCCTATCTTATATATACGCAATATTTTCATCGATAATAAAACATCTGATGTAACTGGGATGTTGATACAGATACTACACTTTGATCTTAGCAAAAAAAACAAAGATTTAATCTATTATTGTATTATCTTTTAATGGGGGTGGGTAGTGTAGCATTGGTTCTATTGTCATAAGACCGTCCTCCCAAGAATTACCTCCCCCTTTTTTAAGGGGGTAGGATAATCCTCCCATGTATTACATCCTCTTTTGGGGGAGGAGGTAATGTATCTGTTCTCCATTTTTTTTTGGGGGGGGGGGGGGGTAGTGTATCTGTTATGTTGCCATGATACCATACTACCCAGGCATTACTTTCTCCTTTTATGGGGCAATACTCCCAGGTATTACCTCCTCTTCTTGAGGGCAGCATAATACACGTTCGTTCCTTGATACCATCCTCTCATGATTATCTTCTGATTTTTTCAGGTGGGAATGTATCTGTTCTCCCTTGGGAGGAAGGAGTAGTGTACTATCTGTTCTGTTGTCATGATATCATCCTTCCATGCATAGGTATTAACTCCTTTCTTTTAGGGAGGGGCGTTCATCATAATACCATCCTCTCAGTCATTACCTCCTCCTTTGGGGGTCAGTGTAGTATATGTTCGGTCACCATAATTTCATCCTCCCAGGCTAGCAAAAATATGCTAGTTTATTATATAAAGGAAAGTCATATTTGTGTGTGTCCAACTAAAAATCAGAAACTACACAAGATACACTTACAAACCTTAAATCATCAGATTCAATGATACCTTAAGCTGGTTATGCTAAAATAAAATATAGATACTGTTTTCATTCTTACTGATAATGGTTAAAAAAAATAACACTGAAATTAAGTCAAACAACAGCCAGATTTCTTTCTATTATATTGAACCAATTGCCAGAGAGAGGAGGAGGGAGGAGATTTAAAAGATGTTAAACACTTTTTTTAAACTCTTCTATTTTATTACCCACGCCCATGGGTAGCCCTGTTTGTTATTTATAAAATGACTTTTGCGATTACTTTTTCGGTTACTGTTGATTATATGTTAAATTTTTTTTTTTTTTTCAATCCTTGATCTGTTTCAGATGTTCGTCTTATGGTTTTATTTATCAAAACACCCCAGTGCTAACAGGATTTTACTTTTCTTTTTTTTTTTTTAAATTAAATTTTCTATTCAGCCGTTTAAAGGCTTATATCGGCAGAATCCATATCTTGTTGTAACCCCCATATGTACATTACGAGCGAGTGCATGATGGAAAGTGGTAAGTGATGGTTTCTACTATATCTCCAGGAAACATGGTTTGATCTGTTTAACAATCTAAACCTATGCCTCCCCAAATCCAACCTCTGGTCTACATCCTGGGAGGTGGTAACAGGGTTAAAAAGTGAATGTGCTGTGTATTCTAAAATACAATGTGACTTATGTATTTTGAATTATTTTTCTCTAAGCCTTCCAGAACCCAGGTTAATGCCAGATGAATACAACTTGTATTAAATAAGAAATAAATTGTCAGTGTATTGCACTTTAAAAACGTTTTTTTTAATCTCCATTTTAATGATTTTAGGTATTGTCATTGCTTTATTTGATGTTTGAAAATAGAAAAAAATTGAATTTGCAAATATGATTTTTTAATTTTTTATCATAGGTCACCCCAAACAAGGCAGGATGCCACTGTAGACGTAAGGGGCTGCTGAGAATTAGGGTGAAAGTTTTGGGAGCTGTGCAGCGCGATGTCTGTTAACATTAGTTTTAAATTTCTGCATTTCAGTACAGTCCTCCTTCCTCCCTGTACAGTTTCTTGCAGGATTGTCTTTGTGAGACCTGATGATTGTGACATGTCCATACAACTTCATTTTTCTCCCTGTTGACAGTGGTCAGTAGATTTTTATATGGTCAGACTGCTTGTCTGAGTCTGTTCTTCACTTCAGCATTTGTACAGTCAGCGTCAGAGGCAGGACAATTACAAACTTATGTTTTGTCGTCAACATCGATGAACTTGCAGGAACTGAACAAGAACTAGTCAGCCTAGTGGAAAGCCGAGACAAGACCTCGACATCCTACAGCATGAAGATCAACGTAGAAAAGACAAAAGTGATCACTAACAACACTACTAGCATCAGCAAGAACATTTTTTTTTTCTAAACTTGAATTCACGCCAGACAAGGCACACTGCCACTGAGACGTAAGGGACTATTGTGGATTAGGGGCCAAAAAGTAAAGGGGGCATCCTAAGTGAGATGTGCATGTCGGCAGAGTCAGGGAAACAGGGAGCAGGGAGGGAGTTCCAGAGGCTGGCAGCACACGGAAAGAAGTTACTGGAGTAGAAGGCTCTCTGGCATCTGGGGACCTCAACAGTGAATGGATGGGACTTAGCTGATTGTCAGGTTTAGTCTAGTGTATTTACATCGAGGGAGCACCAAATTCATTGAAGTACTTGTAGAACAGGCACAAGGATGCAACATTGCAGCGATTGAACAGGGGCTGGAGCTTGGTGGAGAGACCTATTAAATTAGCAACTCTTTTTTTTAAACCTTGTTTAAGAGGGAGAGACTAGTGGATGGTGCACCAGCCCAAATGTGCAACAATACTCCATGCATGGGCGGATGGTGGCTTATTAATTAATACCTGACCCAGTTGACCCCCAAAGGATAAATGTTTTGTTTTTATTTTAATTTTAGATATTATTATTCAACCAGGGCAACACCGATCAAAACTATATCAACTTTGTGGGTGTTTGTTTTTAGTTGGACATACAGACAATTGCCCTTTATATAATAGAAGAAAAAAACAGCACACCTAATCAAGTTTAGCATATTCTTTGTCCTTTCTTGAAATCTGTTAAGTTGTCATTGTTTCTTGATATCATTATCATCAATAAATTTCAAATCAAAATAGACTTATGTTCATGGAAGCTTTAAATAAATCAAATCCCATAAGAAACACATTTCAACGCAACAACGGTATTTTTTTTGTTTTATTTATGCTTTTTTTTACTTATTGTTATATATTGAATATATATTTTTTTAGTTAAAATTCTTGGTTATAAATAAAATAGATACAACTAATTGTACCTATCTGGTGTTGCCCGGGAGTCTTTGACTTTCATTTTTGTTACACTTTTTATAAACTACGTCTTTGGGTTTTGTAATATGGTTTTAATCTCTATGTATAAAATTATTGGATGTAAATAGCTTCCAAAACTTTGAATACATTGAGTTTTTATTTACTCCTCTCCAGGAGTTAGGCACAAGGCCAGTTTTTATCTTACTCCCACAAGTAAGATGTGACCCAAGGTCGGGTCGGGAAAATGGGACTTGAAAAGCCAGCACCCGAGAAGGTGAGCACTCTGGCCATTAAAAATTGCCTGGGCAGCCCCGTCGGCATTCCCCGGTAGGAGCGCCTCAGGCAGTAAGCAATAAACTTACCCCTCCCCAAAGAGGGGAGGCGAAGCCTGGGAGGGTGGACCTCCTAGAACTGCACAGGACAGACCCATAGACCGGCGTAAATCAAGCCGCGAAGGCCAAGACAATACTAGTCTATGAGGTGCAGTATCCATCGGAACAGATACTACACTTTGATCTTAGCCAAAAGGCCAAGGTTACTGAGAATTTTAAAGCCAGAAATAACTTTCGATTCGACAGTTTAAATGATGCCAAATACCTTTCAATTTAAAGGGTAACAAATTAATTCATTTTTTTAAAACTTTTGAAAGATTAAAATGACTGACTTGTTAACAAAATCTCCAAAATTTTCAATGTTTTTTTTATTTGTTGTAAATTCCTATTTTAGTCACAAGTTGAGAGAATTTCACTCTAATTTATACATCTCTTCTGCATAGTAAATAAGAATTCATGTCTGCTCCCCTAAAGCAAAGAAAAACAATACTTTTTAAAAAGCCATCATCGTAGACAAGAAACAAAAAATGAGCGACTGCAGATTTTTATTTAAACAAAAAAAATAATACAGTGAAATATGCAATGACCCATCTGTTTTGTTTAATTCAAAGAGGAAATCGTTGAGAATCATAACCGGCAACGATTTCGCAGATCGCGTTTTGTATGAACAAAATTGTTATAAGTAGGGGTGGGACGTAATAGGTGAAAATTTCAGATTCATGCGAGTAGTATTTTTTTGTGTTCATTTATACATAAATAACACTAAACAATCAAACATGTTGAAAATTTTGCAAAATTCAGAAGGTGCAGGCCAAAAATAGCCGTTAGGGCTTCATGGGACTTTTCGGTGAAAAAGGTGGTTTCATGTGACATTGCAGGTCCTAAAACATCCTCAAAAGCTGTGAATGAATATAGATGGTTAAATCTGATATAATACTTTAATTTAGGACCATTTTCAGGCTGTGAAAGGGTTTTCATGAATGTAAAATAGCCAAAAACTAGTGGCCTGCACCTTCTGAATTTTGCAAAATTTTCAAAATGTTTGATTGTTTAGTGTTATTTATGTATAAATGAACACAAAAACATACTACTCGCATGAATCTGAAATTTTCACCCATTACGTCCCACCTCTATTATAAGTTGAATATAACAATTAGACACGATTAATAATTTATGTGTTCATAGTAGCAGAAGACTTTAGAAGTCGTCACACAATTTTATCAATATAAAGAATTTAGCTTACAAACAATACGTGTTTCAAGCAAGATTGAAGCATGGATAAATAACGGGTATTTACAAAAATGTTATTAAAAAATCGTTCGATTTTTTAACGAGTGGTGGGAGGAGTACATATTTCTTTGGAGGGGGAAAAACTCCTCCCACCTCCTATAAATATGGCTAAGAAATAAAATGCCAAAACAGATTAAGTATGTTTTTGATAAAATTGATTCATAATACATTGTTTTTAAAAACCTGGCCCAATGTTTGCCATAAACAACTGGCAAAACAGAATTATATATTTATCTTAATGTTTACATATGACCATTTTGGCTGGCTTTACTTTATATATAAAATCACATTCTGATCATAATTTTAATTAAATACAAATACGAAAATTTGATATAAAAAAGTATAAATGAATATTGGAAACAATTTAAAATATCCACCGATTCGATAAAAACATGCAACAATGAAAATCAGTGTTTTTCGTTTTCAGTTTCTTGAACCTTGTTTGCATTATGTGTCGCGTTGTCTTTCGGCTGTTCTCACTCGTTACCGGATTTTACCGAGCCAATATTGTCCACTATGAAACCTGATCTATACAAACACCAAATTGTTAGATCTCTGGAAAGGTTGATTTAAGCAAATGCAGCCGATATGAATTGTCAACGCCCTTCAACCGGGGTTACGATATGCATTTGTTCCTACTGTGTCGTTCTCGTTGCACAAAAAAGCCCATTCCCTGAAGAAATAACACTTTTCAGCTTCTTGAAAAGTGAGGAAGAAAAACAAAAAATTTATTTCAGCTTTTTTTCTTTCTTGTTCCTCTTCATCAGAACTTTCAGATTCTGGGGGAGCACTTCTGCATTTTCTCAGATCAGACGTAGATGGACACAAATCAGCAAGATCATGCAATGAAATGGCTGTTCCTGGAGTTATCTTTGATCCATGTTTTTGTGTTGTTTTCTCCTTTGGCGAAATATAGTCCTCAAGCATACTGGCAACCGCAATTAGAAAAACTTCTTACAATGACTTAGCTTTGGCGGGAAACAAAATGTTACAGTTATACCATACAGCCGTCTTCCTTGTAAAGCCGTACTGTGAAAGCCAGACACATCATTCTTACCACGTCGAGGATTTGTTCTCAACA
Source organism: Sepiola atlantica (assembly GCA_963556195.1). Taxonomy (NCBI): domain Eukaryota; kingdom Metazoa; phylum Mollusca; class Cephalopoda; order Sepiida; family Sepiolidae; genus Sepiola; species Sepiola atlantica. Next base: position 15,474,069 of record OY744536.1, on the reverse strand, counting down.
ATCAGTCCGACGGAGGTGGCCTTTCTTCTGTCAGGTTGAGGTATGGTTCTGGTAGTCCTACGAGGCCAACCCTCCCAGACCCTGTTTCCCCTCTTTGGGGTGAAGTTAGTTTATTGCTAACTGCCTAAGGTGCCCCGGCCGGAGAATGCCATCGGGGCTGCCCAGGCATTTTTTTTGCGGGCCAGAGTGCACTACCTTTAATGCGCTTGTTATCAAATCCCACTTTCCGACCTTGTGTCACATCTTCCTGCGGCGGGAGGGAGGTAAATAATCAGATGTACCATACAGTACAGCTCAGTATTAGAGATCAAACAAATCAAGGTTAGGTTGCTTAGCTAAAAACAAAAGAATATACAGGTTGACATAGGATTGTCATAGTAGCCCCGCCCCGATCATGGTATTTATGTTTTGTTTTTAAATAATTTTAAAACGTTATTCATAAAAGACCAGAATAAACATACCAATATATAGAATATAAGTTACTAGCACCAAAATAAATGTTTACTTAGAATTAGATATACGAGACATAGTATTCATTTGGAAACAGGAAAGAGAAAGCCGTTCACAATCACATTTGGACCATCTTTTTTCATAACAGACACATGTATGCATAAAAGAGGAAAACAAATAATGATTTATCTGGTAAAGGCGACATCAAAGTCTGTATCATTCAGATGTTATCAAATTCATAAATTCAAAGAAATAGAATAATTTGATAAGAAAGGAGGGTTAATTCTTATTTAAGTCACCAAACTTATTCTCAAATAACTTTTGGTGCTTCTACAGAATTTGAACCGAGCCAACTCTGGCCGAACTAAACCTAAAACTTAAGATTAAAAAGAAAAAAGTTAATTATCCAGATTAGGACCCAAGCTGACCGTAACTCGATTTTAGCTTCAGTCCTAATCTGAATGAGTAAAAAAAAAATCAGTTCTACTCAAATTCTGTAGAAGTATCCAACTTTTTACTTAAATCATGTTTTAGTAAAACATAACAAAGCAATTAAAAACACTATTATATTAAGTTTCATCGTACACGTGAAACATGAAAACTAGATCGGAAAATATAGTTTCCAGCTTTATAAACAAGCCCAACGACTGTAATTCAAGTTTATAATTTTCTAGTTAAGGATAAGGAACCATTTTATTTAAGGGTAAATACAAAAAGCAAAGATCATTTTACCAATTTTTAGGTTGAAAAGTTTTTAACAAAAACAATGGATCCTTGTCTCTGAACTACAAAATTATGAACTTGAATTATCTCTCCTTGGCCTCGTTCTCGATCGTTTATAAAAATGACGATTACTTTTTTGGGTTTCAAGTGTAGAATGAAATTTGCTATAACTTTTTGTTTTTAATATTATTATTTACTAAAACAGGGTTTACGTTGTTTGGGAGTAATGTCGAAGCCCATTTCACTCTAAATGTTTTCGGCGATTCACATAGGAATAAACTCAGATTTGTTCTAAGGATGGCCACGGTTATAACTCAATAATTGCATCGGTCTTTTTCGAAGATGATTATTATAAAAGAAAAAGTAATAAATAAAACGAAAAACCGCTTTAAAATTGTTGAAAACAAAAACCAGGATTGGGAATCTTTTACGAGACTCAGCAGAGTAAAAACGCAAAAAAAACAAATTACAACAAATAAAAGTAACTGTAAGCTGTAAAAGTTAGTTTCAAACTTGCATGTGATATTTGTTTGTATTTTAAACCCGTTTGAAGTGCTATTTATTAGAAATCAATAGTTTTGACACCGTAATTTCGAAAACAAACATGGCCGATTTGGGGGGAATTACTAACAAATGCACCTGGAGCGGCCATATTGATTTTTGTGAAAACGTTGGAAAAAAAAAAACAAGACATTTTTTTTTTTACATCTAATGAAAACCCATTTATAATACGTAAAAATAAAAACAAATTACATAGGTAAGTAGAAAAATATCTATTCTCGTCGTAGGTTAACTTCACTTGTTGCAAATTTATGTTTTTAAACCCTTTCTCGTTCTTTTTTTGGACCCCGTTCGCGCCTCTGCTGAGTCTCGTAACATATACTCCCAGGATTTGTTCAGGGAAGGAAAACAAGTTTGTTGGGTGCTTCGACAGAATTTAAACCAAACTAAACGTCTTTGCCGAAGGAGATTTACATAAACAGAACAGTAGTCAATTTTAAAGTGTCTTTTTTTTTATCATTTAAAAACAAATTGTCTTATTTTGTCGACAAACAGTCAATTAGTACATAGTTTAGGGGTTTAAAAAAACAGTCGTCCTCTGTACAGCGTTTTTCCTTCGTGCAGACGAAGAACTGCTTCGGTAACAGTCAGTTTAGTTTTGTTCGTATTCTGTAGAAACATCGTTTTTTTGGGTTTTTTTTTTGGCAGATGCAGTTTCTTTTGAAGTCATAAAGAGGAGTTTTTATATAAGATGAAGAAAACATTAACATTTTTATTAAGATTACTGGGTAATTTTATAGAATCACTCCCGAACTGGGTTTTTTAACCTTAATCTAAACCAAGTTTTAGGTTTAGTTCGATTTAAATTGTACTGTAGAAGCACCGTTTTTTTGTTTGTTGTTGTATGCGTTAAGATGTTTTGTTTTTTTGTGTGCTTCTACAGAATTTGAACCGAACCGACTTTTGCCTAACTAAAACTTGGGTTAGGGTTAAAAAAAAAAAACAAAAAAAAAAACAGTCGATTAAAGTTATGTAGAAGTACCTTTCTTTTTTTTTTCACCAGAAATAGTATATTTTACCCCCTTTTTTCTTCGTATTGCTAACCAGGACTTAGTGCTGGTGATGGGTATGTTTTTTGTGCTTGAAAATAAATGGAAAAAAACAAACAAAAAAAACTTTTTCTTATACCAAACACTAACCCTAAGTTCGCAGTGGCAATACGAAAATAACTATATTAAACAAAAAAAAGCAACAAAAAAAGCACCCGATTGGAGACTGGAGTGATTAATAAAAATGACGAAAATTGCCTTTGAAAAGCGTGGGGGGGAGATGTTTATCCTCATGATTTGTAGACAAAGGTTTTAGTTGTTTTTTGTTGTTTAAACATTTTTAAAAAGATACTTACTAAAAATGTATTTTTTAATTATTATTTTAAAGAAAAAGATTTTTAGAATTAACCTTAAAACATACATTGACTTAGAAAAATATTTTGCTGCTATGTTTGGGGTTTTAATGACGTGAGTATTAAAAAAAGAAAAACTATTTAACATGTGCTGATTTCTAAAACTAAGATATACATTTTTAATAACAGTTTTGTTCAGTGTTCATAAGACGGGTAAAGTACATCAAAGATATTTGCTAATTTTTTTTCATGTCGGCAGAGTTATGGGCTTGCACCAAAATATCAGATTCAATTTTTTTTCTCATTCAATTAAGAAAAAAAAAATTTTTTTTTTTTTTAAATTGTCAAATTTTTGTTATCTTAATTTTTAAAACATTCTATTTGATCAAGACTTTAAACATTTCTTATAAATCGTTCAATCAGGAGAGAATAAAGGTTTTTTTTAACCATATTTCTTCCATATATTGGCATTTGACAAAATATTTTTGAAATTATATATATATATATATATATATATATATATATATATATATATATATATTAAAAACATTGTCCAATTTTTGCAATTTTAATTAAACAAAAAATTCTGAACAAGACTTTTTAAAAATTATTAGAAATCGTTCGATTTGGGAAAAAAGAAAAAGTTTTTTTTACCGTATTTTCTTCCATACATTTGAAAATTTTTTAAATAAGTGATCAAATCTATTAAAAAAATATCTAAAATTCACTATCTTTATTCAAAAATAGAATAATTAAAAATAAAAATTCCAGAATTTATATATATATATATATATATTTTATTTTATGTTCGAATTTAATGAACTTTGGGTTAATTAGCAAAAATAACCATTTTTTTTCTAAAAACATTTTCAGCTTTTAGAAAAATCCGCCTTCTTGCTTAACAATGTGGAGTAATATTTTTTCGAAGTTATTACATAAAATACCTAAATAATTCTATCGTCAAAACGACAAAATAGATAGAAATAAACAAGGTGAATTAATTTAATAAGAAATTTCTTAATTTAAAAAAATAAAATAAATAAAACCGAATAAATCTTTCATATTCGATCTTTTTTTTTTTCACTGAAGAACGTGAAAAAAAATTACTTAAGGGCAAGAAAGAGAAGAAAATTTAGGAAGGATTTGCTGTATTTCTACCGAAAAAGAATGTATTCAGATAATCAGACGATGTAAATTGACTTCTGCTGAAGAAAGTAACGGTTTAGAAGAAGAAGAATGGTTTACATGTTTCGAGTTGAGACAAATAAAACCAAAGGAAAATACTCACCTGAGAAAGTATGGACACTGGGGAAAAAAAGACTTTTTACAAAATGGCGTCCAAATAGCTTGTATTCAAAAATTGTTTTCTCGACTTCCGGTTGAAGAGATTACAAAAACGAACAGAAAACCGATATTCCGCTATCCTCTCATACTTTCATTCTAAAGTACAGGAAATCAAAATGATAATGAATTAAAATTAGTTTATTTTAGAAAATAAAGTAAGCTTAAATTTACTTTTTCTATATATATATGATAAATTATTTTTAAAGCAGAAATTAATAGCTGTAGAAGTTTTAAAATGTGATAATTTTACTCGGGGTGGATTTAATGAATATATTCCGTCATTCTGAGAAAACGAACGCTCACTGATTAGTGACTGTTTTTCTATAAACAGTCAATCATTCTCTCTCTTGGTTTTCACTTAAATATTTCGAAATTTGTACCGACAACGGCAACATTTTTTAACTTATTTATAAGCTTCTAATAAATTTATAAGTTTTTTTTAACCCTAAACTAACCCAAACCTACGTTTTAGGTTTAGTTCGGCAAAAGTCTGTTTCATTCAGTTAAAATTCTATAGATGCATCAGATCCGAAAAATAAATAGACAAAGCCAAAACGCTTATTATTAGCATACAAAACAAAAGGTGTAAAATGACACTGTTCCTAACGAGGGCAGAGTTAGACACAAGGTCAGTTTTTAATGTGGGGAAAATTCAGCTCCCACAAAAGGGAACTTTGGATTGGAACAAAAATAAAAATTGACTCAGTCTAGACTGATTTCTCCTTCACTGACCGAGGACAGAAAAGATGAAGTATATCAGAACAGATACTACACTTTGCTCCTAGCCAAAAGGCTGTTGATAAAAAGAACATTATTTAATTGTTTTTTTACGAATGAGTCACCACTTATCAAGGCTAAAAACCACTCAAGTATAAATGTTAATGAGATGTATAGATTGTCAACTGAATGATGAAGAATATTATGAAAGGATTGAAAATAATAACCGGAATTTATAAAAATTTGGTGACTTATGAGGACGGTTTATGTCAAGTGTTTATTGGTATTAAATTTAAAGATAACCATGATGTATCCCTCAGGGAAGCAATCTTGGAAAGAAACTATGATCATAGAAATTCCATTTGATTTTAGGTATACGGAGAAAGAATGGAAGGTTCTTTGCAGTGGTGTTAAGAAGATGAGTTCTTGTGAAAATTTTACAAGAAGGAACCAGAGATTGGAGCTCAGTTGAGCACTTTCCATGAAAATACCGATATGGTAGAGATATGGATTCAACCAGGGGTTTTTACCCCGTCTAATAAACCGGTATCGTCTGGGCCTTCGGGTCTGGATTTATGCCAGTCTATTGGTTGTCGGTCCTGTGCAGTTCTAGGAGGTGCACCCTCCCAGGCTTTGCTTCCCCTCTTTGGGGAGGAGTAAGTTTATTGCTTACTGCCTGAGGCGCCCCTACCGGGGAATGCCGACAGGGCTGCCCAGGCAATTTTTAAACAGCCAGAATGTTCAAATTCTCGAGCGCTGGTTCTTTCCCACTTTCCCGACCTTGTGTCACATCTTACCTTGTGGGAGGAAGATAAATAGAACCGATATGGTAGAGAGAGACTAGTAATGTCTCTTCTATGAGAAATGGACCATAGAGAACTGTAGTGTGTTATTGCTGTGGGACGCTACGAAAGAGTAGAAGTAAAGGACCTAGTTAAGTAGGGACAGTAGGACAGACCGAAAAAGGAAATACAGAAGTTATTCCTGACGCAACAATAGCAACTGGCAGAGAGTGAAAGCGAAAATGGTACTGATATAGATTGGGACCCAATTTCCGCTAACTTTGCGTTGTCATTTTCCGACAGTTTTACGTTAGCCGCCGGAAAAAGTTGACGCGAAGACTGACCAAGGCACTAAGACAAGATTAGCCAATCAGCTGTCACCATACGACCAATTTTCAAGAGATCTCGATATTGAGTAAATCAAGAAAAAGTTTTATAAACTAGTCAATGACACGTGACCTTCCCCCCCCCCCAAAGGGCATATGATTACTCATTAGTATAAAATCAATCACAAAGGAAAAGGTGCTTTTACATCTGTCTCCCCAAATCAAAGGCCATTGAAGGTAAGTATAACTTTTTCTTACAGACGATATCATTCCCCATTAGATTGTGAAGTAGATATTGAACTGTGTCAAGGCAAGAAAGAGTGTTCTGGTTGGCACCTCCTCAGATGTGATAGCAGGCAGTACTCCATCTTAAGACGTATCTGACTTTTATACAGGTATAGCATTGCATCAGGAGTCCAGATACTTTATGGAGCTGTAAAATGATCCAACACTCTTTCCAGCGGCCTTAGCAACAGATTTTTAGCTGAAGGAGTCAATTAGTTTTGTTAGTCAATTAGTTTGGGATTTAAATCAGGAAGAAAATTAGAATGACGAACTTACTTGGAAGAGTAATTCGTCTGGCCAAATCTGACTGAAATAGAAATGTTACATAAGCAAAAAGAAATCACCATTCTTCCCTCGATTCCTCTACCGCTGGTCCGGTAGAGAGAGCAGGATCACATCTTGTCTGTTTGAGATTAAGACTGGAACTAAAAATTTTCTGTCCATCACGTGGTTTGGTTTTCGCACCAAGACGCTTCATCATGTATGAATCTCATTGAGTGTAGGCGTATTGCTTGTCCATGCAGTGAAGAGGCGTAGACGATACAAAATAGTTAGCGCATGTAACTGCTACATATTTGATGTAAGTCTGCCATTTTAGATCTGAAGTGAAAATCAGTTCTAGAAACTTATCAAAGTAAGTGGTTTCCTCAAGGAGAAAGCTATTTATTTCGACTGGGGCAAAGCAAAGATTCAAGCTTAGTTAGTGAGAAGCTTAGTTTTAGAGGAGTTAAAAGTAACAAGCCACTTTTTCCCCATTACACCACATGTTCCAGATCCGAAGAAAAAGAATCAGCGAGAACTTGGTCACCAGTGGTCTTCGGAGTGCTGCCGTAGACTTTAGTGTTAAAAGTGAATACCACAAAACAACATTGCAAAGAGATTATAAGGCGCGCATGCATTTGAAAGAAAAACATCCCCCAAGCTATCTGGAAGCTAGAAGATTGATGGTTCATATTCTACCTATGACAGTGGCCACATTTTAAAAAAATGGCAGAGCAAGGAATACTAGAGAAAGGTTTGCACGGTGGTAGCGATTGAGCCTTAAGGCAGTCCAACGGGGATCTTCTTTATATGTCTTTGAAGCATGTGGTCATACGACAGTTTCACATTTTTTTACGCAGTCCTTTGCATTATTGTTGTACTCTGTAAGATCTTTCCAGCTGCACCGGTTGGGCAGTAGGGGGGGGGACAGAAAGGCAGTTCTGCATCGTGTGATGATTGGGTCTATTTTGTAGTCCCATCTGGCCATAGCAACTTTTGATCGCTCCATTCCCATTCTAAGGCAGTTGAGTATCGTCCGTTGGACCCGGGGTGCTTCTGAGGCAGGACGAAGAGCTTCAGAAGGGCGAATTCCCATCTCAGTAAGAGGACGGAGGCATTCTCTAGCCTGCTGCAGTCTGGTTTCTTCCTGAGATGTTGTTAGGAGCTCGACATGACTGAGGAAGCTTCGCCTTGACTTCAGGCGTTGGACTGTATGTTTATTTCCTTCAAGAAGATGGTGTTCCTCACTAGTCGCTTTTGTAACCTCTACTCAGCTGGCAACTTACTGCCTCACATCTACAGGGGATGTGCCAGCGGGGAGATGTAGGAGGGAGGGGGTACAAAAATATGTGAGAATTACAAGATTTGCCAGTATTCTATATGTCTACAAAGCCACCATCCGCCCATGCATGGAGTATTGTCACATCTGGGCTGATGGATCATCCGATAGTCTCTCCCTCTTAGACAAGGTCCAAAAATGAGTTGCCAACTTAATAGTTCCCTCACTGTCAACCAAGCTCCAGTCTCTGTCCCATCGTCGCACTGTTGCATCCTTGTGCTTGTTTTACAAGTACTTTGATGGAATGTGCTCCGATGAACTAGCTGCTCTGGTGCCCTCTCGATGTAAATACACCCGACCAACTCATCAATCAGTTAAATCCCATTCATTCACTGTGGAGGTTTCCAGGTGCTGGAAGGCTTTCTACTCTAATAGCTTCTTTCCTCGTGCTGCCAGCCTTTGAAACTTCATCCCTGCTCCCTGTTTCCCTGACTCTACCGACATGTTACAAAAATATTGTAACTGACGGAAAAATTGTAACTGACGGACAGACAGTCAAAATCTCTATTTATATATGATGTAAATCTGGATCAGTTGCACTAGGTTCTCTAAATTCTTCTAACTTTTTTGTCACTTATTGGAAATATGTTCTTTGGAAGATATGCTTGCGATAGCATATCTGCAATTACTTCGTTTTTGCTTGGTATGTATGTATGTATGTATGTATGTATGTATGTATGTATGTATGTATTATTCATCATCATCATCATCATCATCATCCTCCTCCTCCTCCTCCTCCTCCTCCTCCTCCTGTTTATTTGTTGAATCAGACCACAATTAATCCTCTGCTGAGGGTGGGGCCTGATTGTTTATTTTCCTTCGACTAGACATAGTTTTTAAGGCAGTTTTACGGCTGGATGCCTATCCTTCACCAACTTGAACACCTTTTTAGTCCCAAACCTTCTCTTCTAATTAAAGTTGATGTGGTTTCCACTTGAGTATGCACAAATGTTACCTTTGAGTTTCCACATGTGACAGGCCATCTAAAGATAGCATTTGCCACATGCCCTGTGGCCGGGGATTGGATTGGTGAGTGTCGGGACTTGTCCACATACTAGTGGGCCCTGCACGCACACTGCACCTCTTAGGCTCCAGTCTACTCTGAGATCTCTAGCCTGAGGCCGCAAGGCGCCCAGTATCCGTGGTGTATCACAGGGAGGTTTGGCCAGAGTTTTGTCGGTGGAGAGGTTAAATACCAGCAGGGAAGACTTATGCACTCGACTTCTTTCTCGTGCAAAGACTAGCTGGCGGATGAGGCTGAAAGCAGTAGGTGGGGAGCATATACCACCACATCTACACACAGCAACACCACTTTACACATCACACACACCTGTGGCATATACCACCACACCATTAATTGTTGATCAAAATTGTATTGTTGTAACGCTAGCATAAATCTTTGAATTCTAGGTGATGCTTTTATGGGTACTTCTCCAGATTAAGACCCAAACTAACCCTAACCCTAACAATGCCAAGTCGATTTTAGCTTGGGTCCTGATCTGGAGAAGCATCCTTTTATGATTTCTTTTTTAAATAATTGGTTTAATGAGTTGTGGTCATTTTCAAATTTGAAATGTATTCCATGTATGGATCCATGATTTGATTTGTACCGAAACATTACACTTAAGGTTTCCCTTTCACTTGTGCTATAAGGTTACTGGTTGCCACTTGCCATTGTGTTCTTGTTCTAGTGTTGCACCTGGTCCATATTTGGCAGGTTGCTTTGCTTTACGGCATATCAACTCTTTTCGGGTCATTTAATGGCGAATCAGGTCATTTTGGTGAAAGTTTTTATGCTTCAAGTTCTTTATATCTTCAAATTATATATCCATGGTGTTTGGTTGAATGAAAGCGGAGAAGTGGGGGGGAGGGGAATTGTTTTGGATTTTGAAGAACACAATTGAGTTTTGCAAAGAGAAAAAGAAGCAATAAAACATCAATGTTTGGTGCATTTGGGGTCAGGAAGGCGATATCTTCAGACAGCCTGATCTGGTAGAACCAGTCTGTTGTTTTTTTTCGTTGGAAGTGTTGGGACATGGTCCCATGAATTGTTGTCAAATGTTAGCAACAGTAAAAAACAAGGAAAAACATGAATGAAGAAAGAATATTTAAAGAAACACAATTCATATATATATATATATATATATATATATATATATATATATATATATATAGTCTCGGAAGTTTCTCAACCAATTAAAACTATATAAAAAAAAAATATATATATATATATAAAAAAAAAAAAAAAAAAAACTTATAGTCTCAAGTCTTCCAGTGGAAAATCACTCATGTAAGTCAATTTATTTTTTACAGTTATTATATTAGTTAGTTTCTAACACTATTTTAAGGGATCATCAGTTGTTTACCATGAAAAACTGTTTTGGGAATTTAATATATAATATTATCATATAATATATATATATATATATATATATATATATATATATATATATATATATATATATATATATATACAAAATACAAGACGTTAATTGTTCATTTTATATGTTCAGTTAGAGAAGTAATAAAATGTTTATGCCTGTAATTTATGAGTGCATATGTGGGTGCATAGTTGTACGAATGTGTGTGCGTGCATATAAGTGGAGAAAGGATGAATTGAATATTGGCAGCGTCTCCCAAGCCCAAGAGGGCGAGGGAGTGGTAACGTTTTCCTCTTGTTGACCGTGTGCTGATTTTTTTTTTTTTAATTTCTTTCTTCTCAACAAAAACCTAAGCTTAAATTATATTTCATCGGCTCCCAGCACATGGTGTTATTTTACCGCCGCAACAGGATTTTAATCACATGGTGTGGCGGACATAGGTGGAAACATACCACGTGACAGCCATTTTTGCTTTGTCGCTAAGTTGGTGCTGGGAGCCACTTTTTGAACCGAAATATGCTTTTGTTTTAGATGAGATTTTGGGGCATGTTTTTTTGTGTTTTTGCTCACACTGTCGGTCAGTCAACATTGAAGAATTAGGATGCATGTCGATCCCATAGAAGATTTTGCTTGTAAATTTGTAGGACTGGTTGACTAGTGATTACTTGTTTGAGTGTTTGTATTGCTTCTATTTATGGCTATTCAAATGACGATATGTTCTTTTGGGGTATTTGATACAGTGGTTGTATCACGTCTGAGTTATTTGGTAGAAGTTTGGTACTACTCCAGATGAAGCGCCTAATTTCCGTGACTGCTCGGCGGCAACGATCGGGCAGGTCGCGGAAGCGCCCGAGAGCTGCCGACACGAAAACGAGGCTAAAGCAGAGCAGCCGACAAAAAAATATACAAAAAAAACTTGCCTAAATATCCTAAGAAAAATAACATACTTCTTTGTTTTATGTAAAAAAAAAAAAAACACAAAACAAAAAGTTGCCTAAATATCGTAAAAGAAATAGCATTTACTTCTTTGATTTATGTAAAAAAAAAAAAAAGAAAAAAAAAAAAGTTGCCTAAATATCCTAAGAAAAATAACATTTACTTCTTTGTTTTATGTAAAAAAAAAAAAAAGACAAAAAAAAGTTGCCTAAATATCGTAAAAGAAATAGTATTTACTTCTTTGATTTATGTAAAAAAAAAAAGAAGAAAAAAAAAAAGTTGCCTAAATATCCTAAGAAAAATAACATACTTCTTTGTTTTATGTAAAAAAAAAAAACACAAAACAAAAAGTTGCCTAAATATCGTAAAAGAAATAGCATTTACTTCTTTGATTTATGTAAAAAAAAAAAGAAGAAAAAAAAAAAAGTTGCCTAAATATCCTAAGAAAAATAACATTTACTTCTTTGTTTTATGTAAAAAAAAAAAGACAAAAAAAAAGTTGCCTAAATATCGTAAAAGAAATAGCATTTACTTCTTTGATTTATGTAAAAAAAAAAAAAGAAAAAAAAAAAGTTGCCTAAATATCCTAAAAAAAATAACATTTATTTCTTTATTTTATGTAAACACTCTTCCATTTTCACGACTTTTAGTTCTGCTTCAGTCTCGTTTTCGTCTCGGCAGCTCTCGGGCGCTTCTGCAACCTGCCCGATCGTTGCCTCCGAGCAGTCATGGAAATTAGGCGTTTCATCTGGAGTAGTACCAGAAGTTTATACAAGTATTCCTTGCATTTTGAATTGTGGCAATGTTATTATTGCATCGATTTGATACTGATCTGATTCTACTGCTTCCTTTGTTAGTAGATGACCTAGATATGTTATTTCTGGTTGAAGGAATTTGCATATGTTTTTACTTAATTTCAACCCATTTCTTTGTATTGCTTCAAAAACTTTTTATAAGTTCTTCTCGTGTATTCGACCATATGATTATCTCTTCCTGTGCATTTCTGCATCTTTTGATATTTTCTATGATTTGAGATATTTGGATTTGAAATACTTTACTGGCATTGTGTATTCCACGTGAAACTCTTGTAAATCTGTATCTTCCAAAGGATGAATTGTGGGTAGTTTGGGTTTGTAATACGATCTTTGTAAGAGATGTTTAGGATCTTTCAGAAGCATCTCATCTCTGTGGCCTGTATCCTTCTCTCTAGGTCAGCAGTTAGGGTCGGTGACTCACACGCGTAAAGAAATATGGAGATCAACAGAGAGCGCATCAATCTGGTTTTTGAACTGACTGTGATGTTTTTGTCATTCCATATGTATACTTGAAGCTGTTGACGGTTTCCAGTACTAGTTTCATGTAAACAACCATTAATCGTAATTGTTTGATTAAATAAATTTTACATATTTGAAAAATAATAAATGAAAAACGCTATTTTTGGCATTTTCTGGTGATCAAAATAAGAGTTTTTTTTCCAAAATGTCTTGCTCGGTCAGTTTTCTGCATTCATGCAAACTTTTGTGAAAACTAATGAACCAATTTTGGAAAAAATCAGAAGAATAATGGATGAACAGAAAGTTACAAAATCACAAGTTTTTTCCGATTTTATTTCAGGGACCAAAAACAAAAAACAACAGGATGTACATGATGTTTCTGTCATTCCATATGGGCCTTAGTTTGGCCAGTGCTGCTTTTGTCTGCGCAATTCTTGTTAGGACTTCAGGCTTGGATCCGTCATCCGTTACAACCACCCCAAAGTGAGTAGCTAAGAGCTTGTCTTTTTTGACTGGAATTTTCCAGTATTCATTTGAATCATCGAATTTGGAAAAATATTTTACATTTTTTTTATTTCTGCAAAGATTTCTTCTGCATTTTGAGAGCTTATAATGTTCTCTTAAAATGGCTTTGTTTAAATCTCTTGAATCTAGACATAGTCTTAGTTTTCCGTTTTGATTATTACAAGTGAATTAACTCATTTTGTTGGTTCAGTTGTAGCTATTATTTTTCATTGTTTTTGCATTTTGTCTAGTTCGTCTTTAAGATTACTTCTTTATTGTCATAGGAACTTTCTTCTAAAAGCCGTCCAACACATGCCAGCATGAAAAACGGACGTTAAAATAATGATGATGATGGTGGTGATGATGGTGGTGGTGGTGGTGGTGGGTGTTCATTTTTGGTGAGACTTTTTTGTCTACTGTTATGTGATGTGTATATAGTAGTTTACCAATTTCACTCAAGCAGTCCTCATATTTTGTTAGCAAAGTTCGTTTAGGTACGTTTCTATATTTGACATTTAAAAAAATTATATTTAACTAGAAGAATACCAATCCGAAGACGGGTAAAATTAATTCCGCAAATGGAACAGTTTTTCACCACTTTTATGTCCGCTTGTGAATAGCAAAATCAAGATAGAATGCTACTAAACCTTATGTCTCGAATCCTTATCCTAATTTTGACCAACATCCATTACATGATTTTAAGTATAGAAAATGTCTATAAAATTTAAGGCTTAAGCTTAAGGGGTCTTAAATAGAAATTGAAATTCAGGGAATCTTGCTTAATTGGTGTCTAATAACTATGGATCAAATTCAATGCAAATCTGAAATATTTGAATTGTCAACCTATTGTGTTAAATTTCACAAAACTTGGAGGTATATGAATTTTCACAAAGGGCTTCCACCTCCTCTTTGCATTAAACTAAATATAGCCCACATTACCCATTATTACACCTCACAGCTGTGTTCCAAAACTCATAATGATCGGTTAATTAGTTTAGAAGTGAATCCGATACATAGGAATATATAAGCATATACACATATCTAACTTTATATAAATAGAGATTGCTCTCCTGTATTTAGTACTGGAGTCAAGTTTGTTTTTGCGACAATGAATGTTGCTATTATATTTGAATTTTTATATGTTATGTTTGCTGTAAATTTACCCAATACTTATATGTGTGTGTCGTTGTAAGCTGTTAGCTTTGTTGTCTTTTGTTTTTATTTTGTAGTAGTATTTTTCTAGTGCGACATTTATTCTTGCTCCAGAATCAATTTTCAGGTCCATTTTAGTTTTATTTGATTCTCATATGTATTGTCCATTTGTCGGTTTTATCACCATTAGTTTTTTATGGAAGGTAAATGCAGATATTTTTCTTCTCCTTTTTGTATCAATTATTTTAATTATATTTTTTTTCTGCACATTTTTTTTGTAATGTCCTTTTTTTATTTAGAACATTTGGTGCAATTTATGTGAAAAGCTGGACATGATGCTTATTTATTTATTTATTTACTAAAAAGTCATCAATTATCAAGGCCCAAAGGCCACTCGAGGATAAGTGTTAATGAGTTTATCAGGTTGATGGTGATGATTGAACGATGGTTGAAACTGGGCCGTGCTGATGATACCTGTGCTCTCTCCTCGAACGGCACTAGTTCAGAAGTTCTTTACATCGCACTTCAAACACCTTTGGCATGCCACATGCCAGATCACACGATCATGGACCATGATCATTCAACCTTTCTAGTCGGATGTCACATCTTTTTAGAGTGGAGTCGGTGTGGTCTCCGTATCTTTTACACTTCCATCCTACTGACCTTGTTCCTGCAGTCAATTGTCTGCATTGGCAGTCGATGCACATGACCGATCCATCCCATTACCGTTCTTTTTCTTTACTTTTAATAAGGAGTCACCACTTATCAAGGCGCAAAAGCCACTCGAGGATAAGGGTTTATGAGTTTATCAGGTGGACGGTGAGACAACACGGTGATGATTGGTAATGATGGTGGAAGTTTGGCAGAACATGATTATTTAGAAGGATGACTCAACAAGAATTTGTTTACATTGGACTTGAAAACGACAATGTTGTAGTCAGCTGGGAAGCATCCCCATGGTATTGTGTTCCACAGACGAGTAGTTCTAGGAAAGAAACTTTGCTCATGGAAGTTCCGTTTAGTTACAGGTACACAGAGAGGGAGAAAGAAAAATTATTGACAGTGGTTGTAGCTAGACGAGTTTTTTATTGTGAATGTTTTGCAGGAGGACGAGGACCATAGATTTAAGCTCAGCCGAGCACCTGCCATGAAAGAATATCCGTAATAGCAGTTACTTATGTATTAGTTACATGATTGAAATCTATTCTGTTGTATTTATATGTGATCTATCGTGCGGCTTGGCGCATGTGCTGTTATGCCCAGATATGCATAGTGGCCTAGGCATTAGAAACCTACATACT
Organism: Sepiola atlantica; assembly: GCA_963556195.1. Lineage (NCBI taxonomy): Eukaryota > Metazoa > Mollusca > Cephalopoda > Sepiida > Sepiolidae > Sepiola > Sepiola atlantica. The sequence goes on along the minus strand of OY744536.1, from coordinate 15,458,391 downwards.
CAACTTTCCATTTCAACTCAAACCAGTTTGCACGCAATATGATTTAGTTCCAGCCCGAGATGTAGAGATGACAAGACGTCAAATTCCTGGCACATCTCTCGTCATTGTTTAGATAGGAGGCGAGTCCGAAAGGAGAGCTAAGAGATTTTGACTCAATTATGGCATGGACACTATTATGGCATGTGTTCTTCAGAATTATGTTATCTATTCCCTGCTTCTACAATATATGGCACTGATAAAAACAGCTGAAATATTGAGAAAAATCCTTGAGTGCAGAAGCCAACTTATATAACTAGGTGACATTGGCCAAGAACAGGTAAGTTGAAATAGAATAATGTTGCGTAAACAACGCAAAATATTTTTAAAAACATTACACAAATCCAAGAGTATTAAAACTGTCAGGGTAGATACATGAGACAAATCCTGTCAGACAAGTACTGTTGTCATATTTAGGCTGGTGAATGTCTGTCCCATTTGAGGGTTCTAGATAAGGTGCAGAAATGTATCTGTAATTTGATTGACCACACCCTTTTTTCTCATCTGTACCCTCTCTCCTACAGACGTAGTGTTGCTAGTCTCAGTCTTATGGTATTCAGAATTGTCTGATCTATTTCCTGCTTCTTTTGCTTCAGCTCGTTTGACTCGTTGGTCTAGTGGTCTTCATCAATTCGCTGTTTTGATACCTCATTGTAATTACAGCTTCCTATTCCAGTAGCTTCTTTCTAAGAACCGCAGGCTTATGGAACTCTCTTCCTGCTGACTGTTTTCCTCCTACCTATAACCTTGGTCTTTTCAAGACTAAGGCCAATAGGCATCTCCTGTCTTTGCGACAATCATATTTGTTCTTGTTAGCTTCTTACATCAAGTGGTTTCATGTCTTGTCTGGAGCGATTTCCATAAAAAAAAAAAATTTTTAAGTTACATTTCTACTCTAATACATGCCTGCCGAACCAACTTGCCTTGTTGTCTTATATTCTTATATTCCTATGTTCCTGTTAAATAAAGTTGATTTTATCTAATATATAAAGTAGAGACGATTTTTCCCCTGTGCCTTCTCGGAGTATAGGAAAATAACCACATGCATCACAGGCTACTAAACTCACCACTATACTGCACTTATTCACTCGAGCGTGTTTTAGTAAATGTGTTATTATTTTTTTCTACCTAACACTAAATATTACATTTGGCCCACCATCAACGTCTCTCCGAAAAATCAACTCCATATAGGTGGTAGCAAAAACTTTTCTCCCTAACAATTCTGTACTGTCACTCTACTCATCGACACCGGGAACTAATACGCACAGTTTAATTTTCACAAAACACTGGTTCTTATTTATTATTTGCCTGGTATTAATTTACTACATAATATAAAGCAATACGCAAAGACTTAATGACCGCTCCCGTTCACTCCGATAATCAAGCTTAGCTTAATTAACCTATATTCACAAACATTTTTAACTCGAAACCGTGGCGCAGTGGTTAGGAAGGCAGGTTTCATGATCGCCAGTTTCAGCATTCGATCCCATTCTACTATACTACTTTTTTCTTCTTTTTTTTAAATTTATAACATTCGCCAACACGGTAGAGGGGGGGGAGAAAGAACAATAGGCCATTTCTTTTTTTATTCGACGTCATGCAATAGGTAGTACTTTCTCCCATGCAACGCCGGGCGACGAGTTCCGCTAGTTGTAAATAAGATGTTGATATTTTATTTGGAACCTGGTGACTCTTTCCTCTTCATTTCAAGCCGGCTCAGTCAGATAAATACAGACACGGCCGGCTCAACAAAATGGCTACCTCCCATCTTTTTTCGACATTCATCTCCACTCTCTATATTTATGTTGTTTATTGAGTCCGGTTATATTTCTTTTTGAGTGTCTCTTCTTGTATTTATATTTTTGCATCCTTTTGCACCAATTCAATTTGAAAATACTTTTTTTTTTATGCATTTGAGCAATATCAGATATGGTGTCATGCTAAACCTATTCTTTGTAACTGCTAGCATAAATGGAGTGCCGAATCTACACTTGGTCCATCTTTTTTAACTGTTATTACAACCACTGAGGTGCAAGCTAACCACGGAAGAAAAGCCGATCAACGCGCTTCTCTAAACTCGTCATGGTATTATCAGTTGGAAAGGCCATCTTGAAAGGAACCAACCTAAGCTAGATTTCCGGAAGTGAACAAGGTTTTGCTGACTCCATCTTTGTAAGCTGTCGAAGGAAGATCTTTCTGGGCGGAAGTAGAAATCACAGAAGGAATATTTCGGGGTTACATAACAAAGCCTTTATTTTAACAGGACTGAAACAGCATTAAGTACACTGAAATAATTGTTATGAAAAGGCTTGCCATCAAACGTTCAAATAAGTTCTATCTTGCCTGTGAGTTAACGGAGAGCAAGGAGGCGTCTCTTATTCATTGTGGTAAATCTCTAACTAATTTTTTGTGGACATAACGAGCAAGTAGTCCAACGGAAATGTATCCCTACATGAAGCGATCTAATTGGTCGATAGGCCGACCAATCAGCATAGGTTAATGGCTACAAGATTAATTTGGGGTCGCAGTAACTGCTTGTGCGGACTAATTTAAATGGCAATCAAGCTACTGGGTCAACTTGCAATTTTTTTCTACAATTTATTAAAAAGTGAATTTACTTGGTGAATGAGTTTGGTGAATTCTAAGTGCCCTGGGATTGGATGAAAATCAGCCAATCACAGACCACTGCTTCAATCTCCGCAGAAAACCCAGGAGAGCGTTTTTTTTTTAAATATCGGCCTCTTTTCTCCAGCCTCGCAGCTGTTAATATCGTTCTTCTCTGCTGTGTCAGGTGAGAGCGGGCACATGCTTTTTTCGCCTATATAATATGCGCGAAGCCCTCTTGATGTTCTCAACTACTCTTCACAGCATCCTGTTACAAGACAACTGGCATTTACAGTGAGTCCGCAAAGGCACTTCTTTTGCAAGCAACATTCTATTTCTTTCTTCTCTTTTTTTCATCTATATAATTACCCCTTCTTTATCTACCCAAGTTGTTTGTTATCTCTGTTTCTCTAGTCACGTTTTTATGCCACCTACTTATTTTCCAGTGGACTACAGTCTTCGTCCTTCATTTTAACGGGAAAAATCCCAACATTATCACAAAATAATATTATGGATAGAATGAGCTTTTGTTACTGAATATGGCGCTTTCTTCTCAAGATGGTTTCAGAGAGTTATTATGTCGGATGAGTCGTGGTTTTCTCTTGTGAGTAATGCACATGAACAGTGCCTTTGAAGATCAAGTGAGAGATTCAGGATTGATTGTCTTCAAACAATAGTTAAGCATGGAAATGGAGGAATTATGATTTGGGTTGCATTTCCATCACTTGGTTTTGGAGAGTTAATTCTGTGTCATATGAACATTAATGCCAAAGAATACATCTGTATTTTAGAAAAAAAGATTATTTTTACCCCGCCTAATAGACCGGTATCGTCCGGGCCTTTGGATCTGGATTTACGCCGGTTTATTGGGGATTGTCGGTCCTGTGCAGTTCTAGGAGGTGCACCCTTCCAGGCTTTGCCTCCCCTCTTTGGGGAGGAGTAAGTTTATTACTTACTGTCTGAGGTGCCCCTACCGGGGAATGCCGACGGGGCTGCCCAGGCAATTTTTAAACAGCCAGAGTGCTCAAATTCTCGAGCGCTGGTTCTTTCCCACTTTCCCGACCTTGTGTCACATCTTACCTTGTGGGAGGAAGATAAATAGAAAGGATTAATTCTGACAGTTCAAAAGTTGTTTCCTTCCTGTTTCCGGGATATGTCTTGTTTCAGCTCATAGTGCAAAATTAACCAAAAAATGATTGAATGATAACACTTTTCAGACAATGTTTTGTGCCGAGACACAGTCTTGATCTTAACCCGATCGAGGACTTGTGAAGCACAATTCAAAGAAAATTGGCTGGTAGAAAATTTGCAAACAAAAAGTCACTTTGGGAGGAAGTAAAAGAAGAGTATGAGAATATCACTCTACAACAATGTAAGAAGCTGATAGATAGCTTGAGCAAAATCATAACCTTGTGACAGAAGGCTCATGGAGGAGCTATTCAGTATTAGTTAAATGCCAGTTTGCTAATTTGTGTTTGTGTAAATTATTTTTAAAATAAATATTCAAAATTATCCAAGCTCAATTTTCTTTTACCCAGGAGTGTATATATAGAAAAATAGGACAATAAAATTACAAATGAATAACACTAAACATTAATTTATTACAAACTGTTTAAAAAATATTTATGAAAATTAGGTATTCAAATAATTGTATTTGTAATTGTCTGCACTATATATACAGTATTTAAAAATAATATGTTGTATCATTGATTTAAATAATAGCAAGTCGTTTTGATTGTTATATAGGTGTTATAAATGAAAAAAACTTTTGCAATTATTCATTTTTTTATATATATATATATATATATGGTGTTCTTGACAAATTTGATCATTTTTTATATTCTTTCATTTCAGAACCATCTGAAGTATTTAATAACGGTAGAGTGCAATGGATAGCTCTTTCTGTGTACCGTTGGTGGGTTTGAGAGCTGGAGACCATTGTCGATTGGAAGGTGTTGAAATATGTCCGCACACCAAAATCACCTAATGCATTTGAAAATCACTTTTCGTGGTCAAAGTAAAAAAATCGCTCTTTTGGAGTCGATAGCTGAGCAGTTAAGGACAAAAGATGTGAACACTCAATGAGTAGACACAGTGAACCTGACATTCTACCAATGCACGGGGCAAGCGAACTCATTCACTCACTCTCTGACAAAGGCCGGACACAATGTCCACTACCATCACTCACACACTGACAAAAGCAGCACACACACACACACACACAGTGCCTACTAAAGTGACTCACACACATTGTCATACGCATACGCACACTGACAAAACAAAAGGAGACACACACAACGTCTAATCCTCTCACACTATCACACGCATATATATATCATGCGCATATATATATATATATATATATATATATATATATATATATATATATATATATATATATATATATATATATATTTCTTAGTAGAAAATACAAAAATCTTAGAAATAAGTACTAACAAACAAAAATTCCATATATTAGAAGCCATATATATAAAAACAAAAAAACCCTAATTAATAGAATTAACTATAATATATGTAATAATATTCTAAAATGTTTATAGCTCCAATATAGTTTCGTACTTAGTACATAATTCCCGCCAAACACCTTCTATAAATACTACACATGGTCTAGACTGATTAGCCTCATTCCCCCTGAAGATGGACCCAGATGGGTCCGAACGTACTTGGAAGACAGATGCAAATTATGGCAAATTCATCAGCCAATTCCCATCCGAAACTAAGATCCTAATTCGGACTATTGAAAGGATCTACCAAAGAATATCTAGACACGAGTTGTCTATTATATTCAACAATACTTATATATATATATATATATATATATATATATATATATATATATATATATATATATATATATAGAGGACTAACATGTATCCCAATCCTATAATATTAACTGACTAACAGCGTGGACGAAAACACACAAGTCACACCCAAAAATTCTAACTAAAAAAGATATTAGATTTTTCTTTCAAAACGATTTACCAAAAATACAAAAATGACTGTCAGGTGATATGCTTTCAACGATGTCTACTGCACCTCTGCAGTTAAAATCCGTTTTTCGTGCCCAAAACTCAAAAGGTGCTTTCGGTAACCGATTGAAACCTTATTTACGGTGAGGTTTTTTGTCGAGACCAGAAGGTTGGAAAAAGGTCAGCACACAGTTAACAAGAGGACAACGTTTCCACTTCCTCTTGGGCTTAGGAGACTGCTACTATTCATTTTTAACTTACACATACATGCGTACGCACCCTGACAAAAAGCGGTACACACACAAATGCCTACACTGTCCCAAAGTGGGCAAGGGACGCCTAATCAATTCACACACACACACAGAGTCGTACCACTACGCACCCTGACAAAAGGCGACCCAGACATTCATACACTTACACATTCTAATGCAAAGTATCACACAAATGCCTACACTGTCACACGCATATACACACTCATAAATTACAGGCATAAACTCATACATTTTATTACTTTTCTAACCGAACCGAACATTTCAAAGGAACAATTAATCACATTAAATGTCTTGTAATTTTATATATATATATAAATATCTTGCGTTCGTTAAATAATGTTTTCTTCTTCCATTGAACATTCCTGTTTTTCCTTGTTTGTATCTGCTTTTTCTAACATTTTCTAATGTCTTTATAACAATTTAAATGCAAGCATGGATCTTAGCATTTTCTCACAACCTCTTAACAAGCTAGGATCTGAGCTGCTGCATATACATTGACAGGAAACAAACATTATACACTTCTCACTGTCTTCTTCTTATGAGAACTCAACTTTTCAAACACAAAAATAACTTTCATTCATTTGTAAATGTGTACAATATAAATAATTTGTGTTTGTTAAACATGTTTAATCTCTTTTATGTAACCATGTTTTATTTAAACATGTTTAATCTCTTTTATTTAACAGTCATCTTTGTATCTGCTTTTATCCACTTTCTAACATTTATAACACTGTGTCAGCGTGAATCTGGGCGCATTTTCCTAGGTACTATCCAATGTCCATGCTGCTACAGGTCAAACGCCGGCTGATCGAAATAAAAGTGTGAAAAAAAAGAAAATCAGTTCAAGGGAGTTAATCGTCACTAACTTAGTGAATTACTTCCCTTGGAGCAAAATAACGTTTTCTCTGGCTTCCATGGCAACACATGCAGCCGACATGGGATACGTATCAATTAAGTAACGGTTTATTTTCAATTCTAAAAGGAAAGCATTCTTGATGGCTAAATTTGTCGATGCAAAAATAATCCAGCGAAAGATACTGCTTTTCTCAAAGAAATACACCCCTGCATGCGGACAAGTGAAAGAGATACTAAATAGCTATAACTTGAGCCCCAACATATATGAAGTTGTTGAGATTGAAAGACGCCAGGATGTCAACGAAATAGAAACGCATTTCCAAGTTATCTGTCTCACCGATCGCAGAGAAGTAAGAACACAAAATTATAAACGTTTTTTTTTAAATTTTTATTCTGTTTTTATTTTTTTCTGGTTAATATTAACTTGGCAATGATGTATGGTTGGTTAACAGCCTGGTCTTTTGGCCTAGGAGCAAAGTGTAGCATCTGTTCTGACACTACACTTGATCTTTTCTCTCCTCGGTGTGTGAAAGAAATCCTTCTAGACCGAGGCAATTTATATCTATGTTCCAATCCAGAATGCCTCTTTTGAGAGGAACTGGATTTTCCCCACATTAAAAATCGACCTTGTGTCTAACTCTGCCCTCAAGCAAGTAAATAGGAACAGCTTGGCCTTTTGGCTAGGAGCAAAGTGTAGTATCTGTTCAGATGCTACACTAAGTCTTTTCTGTTCTCGGTCAGTGAAGGAGAAATCCTTCTAGATTGAGGCAATTTTAATTTTTGTTCCAATTCAGAGTGCCCTTTTTTGGGGAGCTGGATTAAAAACCGACCTTGTGTCTAACTTTGCCTTCGTGGGGAGGCAAGTAAATAGGATCAGCTGTTAACTGTACCGCATCATTGCCATTACCTTTAGCAGAATTTGTAGATCTACACCATATACTAATCGCCCCCCCCCCCCAATAAAAATGAGATTCTACTTTTTTAGGCGATTTAAAAAAAAACAACCTTTTTCTTTCTAAACTTTTATTCACCCCAAACAAGGCATTTTTCCATTGAAGCGTAAAGTGATACTGTAATAGGAGTCAGATTTTTTTTTTTGGGGGGGGGGGGGGGCGGACTTGGGGAAAGCTGGGCGCTGGGCAGCAAAATGTTTGTTCCCTTTGCATTTAAATTTCTGTATGTTTGTAGGGTTGGGGAAACAGGGAGTAAGGAGGGAATTGCTATGACTACATGAGGCTACGAAACAGACCCTTTTTGCAAAGGCAAGCGGTCTGAGGAAAGAAGCTATCAGAGTAGAAAATTCAGGCATCTAGGGACCTCTACATTGAAGGGGTGGGATTTTGCTGCTAGTCGAGTGGGTCGGGAGTATTTACGTTGGGAGGGGGTACAAATGCAGTAGGTTCATTGGAGCACATTCTGTGGAAGTACTTGAAAAAAATGCGCAGGGATATGACTCTGCGGCGATGGAACAGGAGGTGTTGGAGCTTGACAAACAGTATGAGACCTGTTAGGTTAGAAATTCTTTTTTGTACCCTCTCCAAGAGTAAACACTCTGAAAATTTTGTTGGTACAAAAAACACAATAAATAACATTTTTTAAAATTATTTTAGAATTTAGAGTGGAGGATCAGTTTTGCATATACATTTAACGTAAAATGATCATCGATTTTCGGGCCAGCAATTTCTAACCGGATAGCGTTTTTTAGGACATAACTTTTTAAGAGATGCCAAAGGGACATTTCTAAGAAATGGCACAATTTCTAATAAATGACGGATTTAAAAATTGATGACGCAGGAATAGAAAACCAGGCATTAAAAAAAAAAAAAAAAAAGAAAAAAGAAAATTATGACATGCCCTCCCTTAACTTAAATAAAATCTCCCCAACGCACATACGCCCACAATTGGTTTCTAAGAAGTTAAGAAAATGGGCAAGATTTAACTAAGCACAAAAATTGGTTACATGTCCTTAAAACGATATCATGTCGGAAAGTGGGTGACCATTTTACGTTCAATTTATATGCTTGATCCCCCCACTCTAAACTCCAAAATATTTGTTTTTGTTTTATTCATTTTTACTGCTCAGTTTTTCAGGCTGTTTGCATGTAATCATCTCCCCCTCCCCCTCCTCTCCCCCTCTCCCAAAGTAGAATCTCATTTTCTTTTTGGGTGAACTAGCATATGGTCTACTGATACAATAATACCTTAACTTTAGAGGAACCCGTAAAAAATGCCGCTCTGCGTTATTTCAAAACAATTTATGGTAAAATTCTACCCCTACATCCTACACTAATTCAGACCCCCCTCATGAGATTCTACTTTTTTAGGCGATTACATATAAATAGCCTGAAAAACTTGGAGGTAAAAAGAAACAACCCCCCCCCCCAAAAAAAAAAACAATTATTTTAGAATTTAGCATAGGGGATTAGTTTCGCATATAAATTTAATGTAAAATGATCATCACCCATTTTTAGGCCACCAGGTGGTAATGATCACCCTGTTTTAGACCAGATAGCGTTTTTAAGGACAATAACCAATTTATAAAAATATTTTGTGTATGTGTTTCGAGGAGAGAAGGTAACAAATTTTAGTTTTTTCTACAGCTGGGGATCCATATCGGCCCAAATGTTTGTTATTGCGATTTAAAGAACATACCGGAAATTGCCGATCCATCGCCGAACAGTCAATTAGTACCAACATTAAATGAAACAACTTTTTCATTTTTAGGTTAGGGTCAATTAACTCCACCACCCCTTTGTGTTATGAATGGGTTTTAATAATTTTCTTCAAATCATGAAGTGAATCAACTTTATTTCATTTATTTTTTTTTTTAGGAAGTATTGAACTTCTGTCACCGCGATTAAATTCATTTTGGTTTTGCAGTCGCATGCTTTAGTGTCATCAACCGTTTTACATTTTTTTCTGTCGTTTTCAAATTGTAAACTGCTTCGTCTATTTCCGGTTTCTTCCATAAAACAATCGGAAACACTCTGACTGATATGGATTCACCCATTTCTTTGATGCTGAAAAGGTTAACATAAAAAAAATTACTTTTCATAAGGTATCATGGTAAATTCGTCGTTTCCCAGCCAAAATGGTGCACAATGAATCGGCTGCATTTTTCTGATTTATTTCCTACCTTACAGATGAGTGAGTAAACCCGAATAAATTGTTTTGGACTAATTTCCCAAATGCATTTCCTTTAAAATAATTAAAGGTAAATTCGAAATTAGTTCAAAACAATTTATTTGGGTTTACTTAATCATTTGTGAATGCAGATGATTCATTGTCCACCATTTTGGCTGGGAAACAACGAATTTACCGGTATCATTATCAAAAGATTATTTTAATATTTTACTTCTAACGAGTTGATACAAATATTGAACGTAAGTGCATGACTAAATCATAAACAACTTATTCCATAAAACATTATATTTAATGTTAATATGAATTATTTAAAATAAGAACGCCATGCAATGCATTTTAAATTTATTAATTTTTTTTTCCAATTATTTTTTTTCAATTAAATTTTCGAAGATATACTTCATCATCAGAATTTAAGAAAAAAAGAGATATATCCCACATTCGCTTCAACAACAGACGAATTGAAAACACCAAAAAAAAAATTATGAGTAAAAAAGAGGAAAAAAAAAAAGAAGGTATTTTTATATCTCTCTTTTTTTTTTTTAAATTCTGATGATGAAGTATATCTTCGAAAATTTAATTGAAAAAAAAAATAATTGGACATCTCCCTTTTTAAGCACTTTATCAGATTATTTGGATTATTCAGACTACTGTTTGCACCCTGTCGGCGGGACCTAGAATTTGACGACTGCAACCCCATGCAGAGGGGTACGACCCCCCCCCCCCCCCCCGAAAACGGAGCCACCTGTTGACCATGGGTAACGACTCATGATGTCTTAGGACGAGATCCTGGTAGTTGAGCAGTTCATGGCCTGGTCACTTCAGCCCTTACTTTGGTTAGACGGGAGGTCAGAGAGGCCCGATCCGATCAATCGGCTGGTCACGTCATACCCTAGTACCTATAAGTTCATCCCCAACCGTATTATTCAATCAGATTCTTCAAAAAATCAAAACCTTATTTTTCCTTTTTATTCTGGTTATCCAAGAGCAATGTATTCTAGGAATATAAATAATTGCCCTACCCATGGAATCATATTTGACAACTTTATTTCAAACAACACAAAACTAGTGGTATGGTCTGTGGCTTGAAGGATTGTCAGAGTATTTTCAAGCGTGGGTATGGTTATTCTCAAAGAGTAATGTCTTCAAAGAGTAATAGTTTCAAAGAGCAATGTCTTCGACGATCAATGATTGTTCTTGTTCTGTCAGCCACGACTGAGTAGAAGTCTTAAGTAATTCTTAATTATATTTTTAGTATCGCCTGTCGTGAGGATTGAACCTTCAACCTCCAGAAAACTGTCACTTAGAATTGATTATTACTTCGCATTTTATTCCGTTACTTTATACTAAACACACACACAAAATTATTAAACATTTCGCCAACAATAACTCTGAGAAACTAGTAAATCCGTGGTGCAACGGATAAAGTGCTAAGTAATAATTAATTCCAAGTGACTGAGAGAACAAGAACAAATTACCCCCATGGATTAAATAAAGGTTTCAGTTCGAAATTTCAGTACAGATAATCCAAATAGTACAAATTACACTGGTTTACAAAAAAAAAATTTTGGTCTGAGGTAAGAATGGAGATAGATGTTTTTTGCTAATTTGGGTGTGCTGAATTCAATTTATAAATAGCTTTGCTCTATCACCTCTTGTTTTATGGCTTTTAAATAGTCTCATTTTAGTATAAACAGAGAATAAATGTGCATATTTCAAGAGTTGCAGCAGCTTATAACAGATAAACAGGACAGATAAAGAACACTGATTGAATAAATATACTTGGATGACACAATTACACAATTCATAGTACCACAGACAGTCAAAAGTGTGTTTTCTTAGAAGATCTGGTGTATTTTGCCTCCGGGATGTCACGCAAGAGCATCCAACAGAAGTCTCCCATCATGCCTGGGTTCCATTGGCCTTGATAGTTGCTCTCGATCTTCGTAATGTCTTGGTGGAATCTTTCTCCATGCTCATCACTCACTGCTCCAAGGTTTGGCAGGAAGAAGTTGAGGTGGGAATGGAGAAAATGAATCTTGAGTGACATTCGGCACCCCATATCCTCGTAAGACTTTAGCAACTTCTTAACTGTCAAAATCCGTCTTGATATATAACTATATATATATATATATATATATATATAATGTAATGATATCACTTACATTTAGTGCATAATAACTAAAAAAAAAAAGCCATAAGTCTCACAATATTAGAATTAGCCCTGAATGGATATATGCCTTTATGTACCGCATATGTACAAAATGCACACTATGCATATCTAAAAAACTAGAGGTGATGAGTAAAAACGGATTTCAAATTTGAATTCAGCACCCCCAAATTAGGTAAAAACGGATTTCAAATTTGAATTCAGCACCCCTAAATGAGGTAAACACGGGTATTTTTGTGCTTGCCTCAATTTCTTTGTAAATCAGTGTTATCAATGCTCATCTAAAAAATTCTGAAACATTTTTAAATAAAGAATTATAGCACAAAATCTATACAATGTTAATATACGCAGAAAAATTCTGTTAAATATATCATCTGATAGTCCCCAAAATGTCACCTTAATTCCTTTTTTTACCATTATTTCTGAATTCATCCAATTCCATTTTAAAATGTTTTGCATTATTGCTGTTTTTCATCTGATTTGGCAACTCATTCCAAAAATATATTACTAGGGGTGGGACGTAATGGGTGAAAATTTCAGATTCATGCGAGTAGTATTTTTTTGTGTTCATTTATACATAAATAACACTAAACAATCAAACATTTTGAAAATTTTGCAAAATTCAGAAGGTGCAGGCCACTAGTTTTTGGCTATTTTACATTCATGAAAACCCTTTCACAGCCTGAAAATGGTCCTAAATTAAAGTACTATATCAGATTTAACCATCTATATCCATTCATAGCTTTTGAGGATGTTTTAGGACCTGCAATGTCGCATGAAACCACTTTTTC
>OY744536.1:15300532-15443032 GCA_963556195.1 Sepiola atlantica | reverse complement strand
GGGAAGAGGGAGAGAGAGGGAGAAAGAACGAGAGAGTTACACATGGAAACAGAAACTGAACTTTTCCGAGTTTTTTCACATCTATGTGTTACATTTTTGATAGGACAGTGTTCTTAAGGCAGGAGACAATTTGGCACCAAATGTCTTCAAACGAGCCAATGAGTCTATAGATGTCTTTGAAGCTATTTTCTTATGGATTTGAACTTTTTTATATTTATGACAAGGATGTATATAGCTGATTGAATAAATAAGCCAATTTTTCTTTTAATTCGTGTTTTTAAATAAAGAATTTTAGGTTCAATTATACTATAGGGGCCGTTGGATTTTCTCACCCATTTCGCTCGGTATTCACCAAAATGTTCGATAAAATTGGGTTTTGGAGTTAAATGGTACATTTTGTCCTGAAAAAAAATTCTAATTTATTTTTTAGCATATATCAAATTAAACTTTTATGCCACATTTGTACCCGTCGTCTTTTCGGTGACATTTTGTTATTCTTAAATTCACGACTAGTATGTTTTAACCTTTTCATGTTTGCTTTTAAATTCGATAGATTCCATTAAAACTTGCTTTTGTAAATAGAATGTTCAAAGTTTGTTTTTTTGTGTGTAATAAAATATCTTTAGTCTAAGGAAAAAATATACTTAGTCTAAGGAAAAAATGTCTTTAGTCCGAGGAAAAAACAATAAAAACCAACATGGCCGCCAGCGATTAAAACCTGGGATTAAAGTTAGATTCTCAACACTTTAAAAAGCAAATGAGAATTTTATTTCAGGACCAAAAATATAATTAAAACCAACAATCAGTTTTATCCAAAATTTGGGCGAATACCAAGCGAAATGAGCGAAAGAAAACAGTGGTCCCTATTCTACAATTAAACCGATGTTCAAACTTAATTAAATTAAAGAAAATATCTTACATTTTAATTTTAAAAAGCAAATAATTAGACTTTCTGACTAATTTGTTGTCTTTTTAGAACCGAAAGTAGCATAGATATCTTTCTTTATCTTAAAAAATCTATTATCGAATATTAAAATTGTAAACAGTTTGTTTTTGTTAGAGATTTCAAATATAGACGTTTATCACCTTTTTTATTCAAAGTTTTAATTTTAATAAATGTTCTTGCCCGACCTAGGAAAACTTACTCCAGTTAATTTTTCGGTGGAGGAAAATTTGACCTGATATTTTTTCAACTCCCAAGGTCTAGGCCAGATATTTTGTATGAAATTTTAAGACATTAAATGGATCTCTGAATTGTTTATTGACAATTTATTGATATTTTTTGGCCAACTTATGAGAAATATTTTTTTTTATTCAATCTTTAAAAACTTCATTTGGATTTTTTTTCGCTCCAAATTGTACCATTAAAAAGAAAATGGATAAATCGATTTGTTTGAAAGTACTTGCGCATTTCTCTGTTGTAAATAATAATATACATTATACAATATAGTTACGTTCGTAAAACAAACAAATATTAAACAACAGTACGACGATTAATGTTGCCCTGGCTGTCTTTCCTCTCCCAGAGAAATGTTTTCTTTAAAAAGAAAATAATCACTAATAATGTTTAAAAGTAAAACTTTATTTACTTAAAACAAATGTAAATACATTGGGTCAAATTTTCCTTTCCTGAAAAAATAGGTTGTTAATGTAATGAATATTAAAATTGTTTTAAAATACTTCAGCGATTTTTCTATTTCTATTTTATACCTCAGGAAACGAAAATTTACGTATAATCCTATACTTCGTCCGACATGTTCTCCTATAACTCTCAAAATATTAGCGAGATTTTGTCAAATATTATCTTACGGTCTTACACTTAAAGTGACATCCCCACCCATATTGACGAGATCCTTTGACGCCCACCCCTATCCTTCGACCATTCATTGGCAGAATAGAACGTTTATGAAAGAAGGTACATTTTTATTATGGAGCGCTGAAAAAGAGCCGCTCCTTTTTTATAGGAGTTGGAGCAGGAGCGGCTCCTTTTTGAAAATGGGGAGCGGGAGAGGAGCCAGCTCCAATTTTGGGCGTTGGAGCAGGAACGGGAGCAGCTCCAAAAGTAGTGGAGCGCGTAAAACCCTGTATACAATACACTTTTTTACAAAACGTTTTGTTTTATAAACGTTAGAGATTTATAAAAAGATACATTTTTAATTAAAAAAGTTCCAAACTTTTTATTAAATAAAATATATAAACAAATGGAACAAAGTTAAACTAAAAATATTGAAATAAGAAGATGTGCAAATTTATTTAGAAAACATAATGAAATAAAATTTTAAAAATACATAGTTTTATTTACAAAACTTTTTTTTTGTGTCCTTATTTACTCGTCTCCCTACAAAGGCAGAGTGAGACACAAGGTCGGTTTTTAATGTAGGGAAAATCCAGCTCCCCAAAAAGGGGCATTTTGGAATGGAAAAAAAATCATGAATAGCGGCAATTCTCTACTTATCAAGGTAGGTTAACGATATCAGGACAAGACATATTCATTATGTAGAAAGTTTGTAGGACACGTGCAGTGTGGTGGATTCTATTTTACTTACTGGTCTTTTTTTGCATAAAACTAAAAGGAACAACGCAGCACCAGTGCGCTTCAAGGAGTGTTCCCTACAGTCTCATTTACAGACATTAAAATCAGAGTTCAAACATTTTTCGGTACTTATATCGATCCTGACCCAGTTTTAGTGAGGTTCGACTCGGAAGCGTTCGGCTGTCCTACGCAAACGCCCGAGAGTTGACGAGCTGATTTGTACCAGACGACAATTTTGATACGGTGCTGCGTCCTATGATAATAATGTTTTGCTTGTTTTGTTAGGGTTAGGGTTAGGGTTAGGGTTTAGGGTTAGGGTTAAAAATATTTATTTGATAACAGTAATTTCGCTCTGTTTTGCTTGTTTTATTTGTTTTCTTGTTTAAAAAATTTCTTGCAATTATAACTAAAAATTATAGGACGCAGCAACGTATCAAAATAAAAAAAAAATTTATTTGATAACAGTAACTTCGCTATGTTTTGCTTGTTTTGTTTTTTTGTTGTTGTTTCTTTTAGAAAATTTCTTGAAAATATAACTTACAATCACAGGACGCAGCACCGTATCAAAATTGTCGTCTGGTACCATTCGGCTCGTCAACACTCGGGTGTTTGCGTAGGACAGCCGAACGCTTCTGAGTCGAATCTCACGAAAACTGGTTCATGATCGATATCAATACCCATTTTTCTATGAGGGGTTGGGGCATATGCTTCCTTGGGAATCCCACTTTTTTAGAAGGAAGATGAATATGATTCCCTTAAGACAATTTACATAGAGGATCATTCTTACAAAAATTGAAGTTATTTTATTTTTATTGCAGAGGTCGGATTTTTTTTTTTTCCAGAAAATTCTTCACCTCAGAAAAGCGAATTATGCTACCAAAGTCTAATAGTTTACTTTGGCTTGTGATGTAGAGTTGGCTCCTCCCAAGCAAATGCAGCGTCTTTGATTATTGCAGCACACCTTCGCTGATCCTGAGTCAAGTGATGTAAGCATGCACTAGGCGGCATGTTTGGTGTTGCATGTTTTTGGTGCATGCGAATGGTAGACTTGCTGCAAGTGATTAATGTTTAATAAAGAAAGCAGAGACGATACAAAAGATTGGAAATATGTCTGATCTGGAAGTTTGGCCACCCGGAATTTCATTTGTCCATTTGAGAAAATTATATTTTTCTGCTAAAATTTACCTGCTGTGGTTATGGACCACTTCAGTTTTGCTGGGACCCCTGGGGATTGTGCCTTTGATGTTCATGGATAAAGCTGGCCATTGACTTGAGTAGCCAGTTTCCCTGGGTTATCGATTGAGGATGACTGAAAAAGACCGGAATCTAAGATTTCCGGTCAAAAGTACATATATTCCAGCCTATGGGCAGGGGAGAGGAATTAGAGCTGGCCTTCCGGGCGTGGGGCAGTCAGTTAGAGTTGGACATCTGAGAGTCGGTTGGATTTGTGTGCCTCCCAGAGAGAAGTGGGCTCTTAGGCTCTAAACTAAGGGGCTTGTGTTTTGGTTTGGCCGGGTAAAAATCTCATTTTGCAAGTCTGCTATTCAACCTAAGAAAACGAGTAGCATTTGTAAATTCCAAAGAAAAATAAAACCTTTGTTAATTGTTTTTAAGCTGGACTTGTGGTTTTTGTTTGGAAGGAGAATTCCTTTGTTGCAACACTGACTGAATCGAACAACAACTTTGGATTGGCACAATGAGCATGACGATCACAGCCTGTGCAGTGGATGCACACATGCATGCTAATAGTCACACGATATGGCTAACCAATCCAGATTCCATAGTCGAAGACCAACTACTTGTGAGCCTGATAGCACTGCTTGGTTTGTTAGATAATGGCTTGGACGCATCTATTCGAGACGGGTTTGACTTACGCGGTTGTAGCGGAGTCACCCCGTGCAGTTCGGTTCGATGTGTTCCCACAGATGCACGGTGACAACTGATGTAACCTTAAGGTTACGGGAGGTCAGAAAGTTGACATCACACCTGCGTGTTGATCGCGAGATTGGTAGCGAGAGTTCGGCGTGAGAGAATTGAATTGGGATTTGAATCAGTTACTGTCTGGAAGCGAGAGAGTCAACATCACCAAAAATGTAACTGTACGAGAAAGATTCCGAATAACGGAAATCTAAGAGCCAATTAGTAAATCTCCATACTTCTCTCTCTCAAGCAATTAAGAATATTAACTAGTGAAGTTAGTTAGCGTGGACCCTCTCTCAATCAGCGAATTCGTTCAGGTCGGCCAATTGAAGTTAAATAAAAGCAGCTCTTTAAAACAGAAAAAGGCTTGTTATACTTTAAGAAATTGATTTCAGAGAGCGAAGAGAACAGTCCGAAAAAGGTTGACATGCGGCGGCGGCGGCAGGGACGAGCGACGAACTATAGCAGTCCCAACGGCAAAAGGTTGCAGAAGAAAAAGGAGCGCAAATAGTCACAGCGGCAGGAACAAGCAATGCGACACAATGGACGCAGGCTGGCGAAGGTGGCAACGAGGATCATGGCGACGGCGGTCGGGTTGCAGACAGTGACAACAAAAGAAGAAGTGCGCACAGTAGTGCAAATAGTTCTGACAACCGTGAGGCGAAACAGAGAAGCAGCATCTTGTCCCATTTAGTAGCAATGCCGTTCGTACGAATCAACAGCAAAGTTCTACGAGAACCAAAAGACTTTGGTGAACCTAATAACTAGTAATACAACAGTTGCCTTTGATTGTTGCCGCCTAGGTCTTCAATTGCCCACCAGAACGTTTGCGCTAACCATAAGACAGACAATCTTAACCGTTAATGGAAATCAGATAAATTTTCAAGTCTCTAAAATTCCTTAATCAATCAATAAAACCGTTGGAATTTCGCTAATTAAACTTTTACTCCTTTAAAACGAGGCCAAAACATTTGCAGGAACCGGATATCCACATTTACTTATTTGCTTGTAACGGCTATCACTTTGGTCGGGTTGAGCCGGTTTTCTTCCCGAGGAGATATAGCGTCCCTGACTATCAGAGCCCACTTTTGCCGATTCTGAGCTAGGTCACGCGATATAGCTAGCCAATCCCGACTCCATAGTTGAAGACCAACCGTTTGTGGGCCTGATAGTGCTGCCAGGTCGTCTTTGATTGTCTCCGGCCAAGTCTTCAACTGCCCTCCAGCATATTCGTGCCAACCAGGTAGAGAAAGAAGAAGAATAATAGCTTAAAATTAGTTAGCAGACATAGTCGTTCATCTATCATTATACTAAAGCTGAGTTAATCAACGTTTGTTTCCTCGAAGGCATTTTTTTCCCATTTATTTTAATCACATAAAATACATGCTAAAATATTCCTTAATTTTGAGATTTTGTTAGGTTTGAAAAATAATTCCATTTTAATTGTTCTAATTTTTAAAAAAAGTTGCAATTATCTTGTAGACCCATGCCCATCTCCTCGATAATCATCGTCCCCAACACTTGTGTGCCGTGGTTTTCTTCTCCTTCATCTTCTGTTCTGGCCGTGTTATCTTAGCGATTGCCGAGCGCATGAGCACTGGTTTACAAAAACAATAGCAATGCAGACTCACAAAAGAGAACACAAACTCAAATACATTGTGTGTAAATCAGTTGTACTCTGAGTGTGTGTGATACCGTCAGCATAGAAAAGTACCCCAAACGTTGTCTGTTGAGAGCTGTCTGTCAAAGCATCATTGTCGTTTGGTTGATCAGCTCATCATTTACTCGGCTCTGATCTCCACGATCTGCCAAACTGTCGGAAAATCTACCGCAAAACTGTTACCAACAACTCCAACTACTCAATATATTAACTTTGACCGGAAATCCTAAACGCCTGGTCTTTGTCCGATAGTGACTGATAAACGGAAAATGATTCACCCTCTCAGTCACTCCCAGCTGACTACCCTGAAATTGACCACCAACTGTGAGGCATCCAAGAGTTCAAACGATTTGTGCAGCCCCACCCCTCGTCTGCATTTTGAACATACAGACAAACCAGAGACAAAACTGGAAAACAAAAATCAAAACTTCCTTTGGGACATGAAGGTACAAGAAGGCAAACCCATCCAAGCAAGAGGACCGGATGTGATAACAGTCAACAAGAAGGGAAAAACATGTTCATCCTGTATGCCTTGTTTGGTAAGAAAAAAAAGGGGTTACCGTTAGCTTGATTGTAGGGATAAACTCCTCCTTTACATTTTAAATCAATTTTATGCATACATAGTTTCACTAACAGCTAGAGACCAGGAAAGAGTTATCTAGCAAGAAATACAAAAGCATACTGAGTTGACATCCGTACCATTGATTGGGTCTGGAGTCCACTTGTCTTGTGTCTGTCAAATCTTTGTTTGAGATGAGACAGGAATATAGCTGTCTCTTCAGTTTGATGTCAAAACATCCGATTGGAGAAAAAGCGGGAAAAACAGTATACAATAGTTCAGCGGAAGTGCCTCCCACACAAAGTGTTCTGATTGGATAATTTACTAATCGCTCTGTGTGTAAGAACAAGCTTGCACAAATAAAAATAGATCGTAAACATATCACTGCTACAAGCTAATTAATGGGATTTTAAAATAAGGAACACACTTTTTTATTATCTCTCCTCACACTGGAAATTTAATGGCAAGAAGAATTTCAAAAACTAAATCTACAACACAATTCATTGTTGTTTTTCTAATAGAGTAATATGCTTTCTGAACAAATTGTTGTATCAAAAAGAAAAAAAAAGTGCCACCGCCAAAATTATAAACCTTATTTTTACTGTTTACTAAAGTGCTAAGCATAAATACTGTTACGTGAAAAACTTACTAAAAAAAGTGATTTTTTAGTCGGCAAAAAGGTTTTATACTTTTTCTTTCTCGCTTTTACAATCAATATTTGGTTAGCAGTGTAATATAAAAGAAAAAAAACTTCTAAAAGCCGTATTCTATAAGACACATCTAAGCATGAAAGATTTCCAATCAATATGGAGGAACTCGTTAAATTCTAAATGCAACAATCACTACAAAACGAAGAACCATTTCAAAAACTTCTACTAGAACAACAAAAAAACGTAGAAAGTCAACCAAAAAATGATGAAAGACAGCGAGAACAACAGCAAACAAAATAAAAAACGAAGAAAGACTATTGGAACAAAATAAAAAAAAATCAACGTATTACTACAAACAATGTCGAATAGGGGTCAAAATACCGACAATAAAAATGTTTTTTCTCAAAATGCCGTTTGGAGTGCAATTGACAATTTCACTTATTCGCCAGACGAGGATAACATTTTCGCTTCATATTTCAGAAGGTATGAGGATCTATACAAAATAGATTGTGAAAACTGGGCAGACTTTAAAAAAGTTTGCATACTGCTCTGAAAATTAGGCACCACAGAACATTTACCCCGAAAAACTCGCAACTTGACTTTTTCTGAATTTGTTAGACTGAGAAACGTTACTTCCAAATCGAAAAGGAGGCTTTGGGAATAATCTTTGTAGTCACTAAATTCCACCATTACATACACGAAAGATTTTTCACGTTGTAAACTGATCATAAACTGTTACTCACCATTTTCGGTTTAAAAAAAGGTCTGCCCGTATACATGGCAAATAGACTGCAGAGATGGGAGACAATCCTACTAAACTACAATTTTAAAATGGAATACCTACCCTCGAAAAAAAATCTGTCACGCTGATGGATTATCAATACAATAAGAGAACTTCCGGTGCTTCTGCTGTTTAACCACGACATTAAATATTTAAAGAAATGTATAAACTTTGTTATGTACTGAAAATAAGATTGTACAGAAAAAAATATGCAAATTCATCGAGTATTTATAAAATTATAAAAAAAAAACGATTTTAAGTTTCATTAGACATTTTCACTTATCAAATAGACAAGGAAGATAAACCAGTAAACAAAATTTGAGTTAACAAAAATGGCTACCGAACAATAAAATCGCTTTTTATTTTTACTTAATAAATACTGGATGAATTTGCGTAATTTTTGCTGTACAGTTTTCTTTTAAGCTACCACGTAAGTACATAACAAAGT
The DNA here is from genome assembly GCA_963556195.1 of Sepiola atlantica. Lineage (NCBI taxonomy): Eukaryota > Metazoa > Mollusca > Cephalopoda > Sepiida > Sepiolidae > Sepiola > Sepiola atlantica. Next base: position 15,434,481 of record OY744536.1, on the reverse strand, counting down.
TCATACATTTCTTTAGCTATTTTTTTTTAAGAGAGCCCTAACATGTCGGGCCTAAACAGCAGAAGTACCGAACTTTCTGTGACTCTACAGGAAATAAAACATGAAGCCCTCGATGATGAGGTCATTAACATTACAAAAATTACAGAAAAGGACCAACACATTTCAGACAGTTTTTCTCTATGCGACGATGTACTCCTGTACAGCCAGAGTTGTCATACTCAAAAAACTACAGAGGAGAATCCTGAAGGATTTTTATGTTGGCCACCCGGGTACAAATAGGATGAAAAGCTTAATGCGCAGCTACGTATACTGGCCTAAAATTGACCAGAACATTGAAAACATCAATACATGCATAGGCTGTATCTTGCCGATAAAGGCGTCTCCTATTAAACATAGTCTGTGGCCCAAAACTGGACCGACCTTGGTCAAGAATACACTTGGACTTTGCGGGCCCGTTAGAGGGATTTTACTATCTAATTATAGTAGATAGTTTTACCAAATCGTTCAAAGTGTTCTGATGTAAAAAGCCTACTACGGAGGTAACTATAAACTTCCTTCACGAATTGTTCGTCTGTTTTGGGGTGATTGATTGTTTGGTCAGTGACAACGGAAATCATTGTATGTCCACCAACTTTAAAGAGTTCTGTGAGACTTTCCAGAAAAGACACACCATGTCCCCCCTGTACCAACCGAGCTCAACCGGCTAGGCAGATCATTAAAAGCTTGCGGCATTCCCACGGAACAGGCCCGGCATCAGTTCTTACAGGTATACAGGATCACGCCAAATGTTAACACACCATCCTCATTATCACCTGCAGAAATAAGGTTTGTGCGTAAGATACGATCCGTTTTCAACAAATTGTTGCCAAAACAAACCACACAAGAAGAAACCTCTATTGTACCAAAAAAAATGTTACATCTCAGAAGAAAAAGTATTTTTCCAAGACGTTTAGCAATAACACATCTTTCTGGGAACTTGGTATGATAGAAAAAAAGAATTGAAAATACGGTTTACATAATCCAAGGCACTTAGTTCTCTCATAAGAGACACCTAAATCAAATTAGGAAACGACTGTCGGATGACACCGACATGACACTTTCGACATAAAGATACCCCAAGTAGCCCCAGAATAGCAATAATCTAATAGGAAATTGAAGTCTCTGGATCTTATCGTTATCAACCCAAAAACGAAACGATACTGAGACGCCTGCAGAGGTAATGTTTGGGAGCGGGGTGTTATGATAACTACCTTATGGACTACATGAACTCTTCCGCGTCACTATAAATACATGCTTCTCGGTGTTGGAACTACCTCAGTCTAATACTTGCAGTCAGACAGACGTTCAACCGCTCTCTTTATATGCTGTATTTATATTATTTAATCCAAAATCTGCGTTTTCTTTCCGGACCACCTTCTCTTTTGGGTGATAGTGTAGTATATTTTCATTCGTCATGATACATTCCTCCTAGACATTACCTCGTCTTTTTTTAGGGAGGAGGGGGGGGGACACAATATAGTATATGTTCGTTCCTCACGATACCATCCTCCCAGGATTACCTTTTTCTTGGGGGGGGGGGGGGGGTAGCGTTGTATGTGTTCTGTTGTCATGGTATCAATAACTCCTTCCTTTTTGGCGTGTGTGTGTGTGTGTGTGTGTGGGGGCAGTAGTGTTCGTTCGTCATGCTACCCCCTTTATAGGCCAGTGTAGTATATGTTTGTTCACCATGATAACGTCCTCCCAAGCTTGCAAAAACATGCGACCGGAGGCAGCATATATATATATCACGCCATATTTCCTTCGAAAACACTTTATTTACAAACAATTGTTTCTGCCCATTTCCAGATCATATATTTTCATGATATACAAAATATCACGGATATTCACGAGGAGGCTTCATCAGTGTATAAAATTCCAATCAGGCTGAAAAAAATTCAAACGCATGCAACATTCATTTAATTTATATATATTCGCTTTTCACAACAGCTCTAGTCGTACACTATTGAGCTACTATATAAAACTTTTGTGTTAACTTAAAAAATCTATATACACTAATGAGTCACCATTTACCAAGGCTAAAAGCCACTTGAGGATAAGAGTTAATGAGATTGTCAGTTGGACAATGAACACCATCATGAGAGGATTGAAAAGGATGGACATAATGGACAAAATTTGATCACTTAAAAGGATGGCTTGACAGGTATTTGATATTGAACTTGGAGGGAGGTAGTCCCTAGGTAATGTGTTCCAAAGATGGTAAGTTCCTCAAAAGAAACTCTGTTTATGTAAAGTCTGTTTGGCTTTAGGTAGACAGAGGAAGAAAGTAAAGTTTTTTGCAGTGGTTGTAGGAAGTCAAGTTCTTTATGTGAATTTATAACATATTCGCCCGGTATCAGCCACACCTATAATATAACAATATGCAACAATGCTTTCTTGGCCTTTTTGCTAGGAGCAAAGTGGAGTATCTGTTCTGATACTACACTTCTCAGTCAGTGAAGAAGAAATCCTTCTAGACCGAGGCAATTTTTTTTCTTTTTCTTCTAATCCAGAGTGCCCCTTTTGGGGGAGCTGCATTTCCCCCCCACATTAAAAACCGACCGTGTGTCTAACTCTGCCCTTGTGTGGGAGTAAGTAAATAGGAACAATCTTGATATGAAACAGTTTCGGAGGTGGAGGAGAATAGTCGATTGAAAAAAATATAAATAAATGAATAAAAAAAAAAATAAAAAAATTGACAATCACTTTTTCATCACCATTAACGATCAAGACTTATTGCATTCGTTATGGGTATTTTCTTTTGCAACTGCATGTTATTCCAATTTTAGGCAAGTGACTGCGCAAATTTACGCCGACAAGCAGATAAGGCAGCTACATAATGCCATCTGGAGTGCGATGAGAAGGTGGGAGAAAATGGGAATGGAAAGCTTTTGTCATAACTTTCTTGTCAGTTCTTCGTGGAGTTTGTATGGAAGCAGGATTCTCTCCCTGATCGAAAAGCAACGATCGGTGAAGTAGTAGAGGGAGTGGATCACAGTTCTGCAGTAGATTTTAATTTTTGCTCAGTGTTACATGATGAGGGAGAGTCGTGTTTGAGTGGAGAAGTTTAAGGTGACACCAGACGGAAGTCACAAAACCATGTGATTTCTAGGAGGGGTATTTTCCATCTCTTAGCTGGCGAGATTTCAAGGAGGAAGTGTGGCTATCCATCGGTCTGCCTTTCTCTCTCATGTGTATACAAGTTGTGTCTGATGTTTTACTGTGACTGTCTTTTTAAATAAACCTTTTATAAAAACACTGGCGTTCGCATGATGGTATTCAACAGACGAGCAACAACCTATGTCTACGACAACGACATGAGTGTATAATGTTTTATACACCCATGGGTAAGCTAAACTATAATAATTAAAAAAAAAAAAATGAATAAAAAAATAAATAAATAAAATTTAAAATAAATAAATAAATAAATTTATTAAAAAAAAAAAAAAAAAAAAAAAAGTTTCGTTCAGCAATTTTTTTCTTCTTTTTTTTTTTTTTTTTTAAATCAAGGGGAAAGTTACTCCGAAGCAAAAGATTAAAAAAAAAAAAAGGAAAGAAAGACAATCAAAAAATTCTCCTAAAGGTTCATCTTTACAAATGAGAGGTGACGGTGGTTAACGACATGGACATGGACTGACAGTCTGGGTGTTTTGATTCCATTTTGTGCCACAGAAACCCTTTCACTTAGGATGTTGACAACCTTTACGTGGTTCCTCCTTTCTAGAAAGAATTCTAACTCGAAAGATATTGGAGAAACCAATGCCCACAACAGACTCATACAAAATGAATGAATGAATCTTTAAAAATTCTAAAAGATCTGAAATAATAAAAAAAACGAAAATAGAAGTTTCAGGAACAATAAACATTTCCATGTTTTATGATGTGATTGTCAGTACAAGTAACTAAAAGAAAAAAATTGAAGAAGAGAAAAAAAAATAAAGAAAAATTGAAGAATATTTTTGGTCTTGAAATTAGAGCTATGTTAACACGTTTATTTTTGATTTGATTTTTATTTTTTTTTTCAAAAAAGTACTTTGTTGAGATAAACAGTCACATTACACTTTATTTTCAATAACGAATATTTTAATATCGAAAAGAAAAATCAGTTCAATGACATTTTTTTTTTAGGCCATGACAACTTGGAAAAAAAAAAAAAAAAAAAAAAAAAATGGATGAAGTAACAAGTGATGTCAAATGTTTTCTAGAAATGAAATAAAAAGCCAGTTTTTATATACAATCATTTTTTGAGGGGGAGAAAGGGAAGAAAGTGGCCAACATTTTCAAATTACTACATTTGCTTGTAAAGAAATTAAGTATTTAAAAAAAAAAAAAAAATTTTTTTATTTTATTTTTTTTAAAAGAGAAATCCTGAGCTGTTGTTTACGCAGCCAGAAAACAGGCATGCTATTCTAACAGCAGCAAAATAATGCATTTTTTTTTTTTTCCCTTAAATTTTTAACCGTTGGATTCATATTGGGGATCTGCATATTTTTTTTCTGCACCAGAAACACTACTGCAGCATATAAGAGAAAAAGTATGCATAAAGTCATAAAACAATTGAAAGAAGTTATTACCATTTTTGATGACAAAAGAAAATCTATCTCGCATCTTACATGCAAAGTTGGTTTCAATTTTACAATAAGGGTGCAGTCTAAAAATAGGTTCTTTCTTTTGATTTAGGAGCGCAAATTAACCATAATACTTGACTTTTGCTTTTAAACTTTAATTCAAATCAGAGATTCTTTCTAATCAACACTTTCAAGGCTTCAAAATAATCACTAGCTAGTAAAGTAAATTCGTATGAATCAGCACGGTAAAACTTTGTTGATTGGCTTGATTCTGTTGTTGGCATTTTTGCATAAGGGACCACGTAATGGTTGCCAACATCCCTAAGTGAAAGTGATTCTATGGAACCGACTGGATTTGAACTTGGCACACCCAGGTCATCAGTCCACATCGTTATCCATTTAACCAGTCACCTCCCTTACTTTTACTAGTTAACCACAATTTAATCACCGGCACTGTCATTTTAATCCTTTACTTATATAAAAAAATGATGATGTGCAAGTGATTAATTCATGTCTGTGCAAAATTCAAAAGTGATTTTAGAGCATTTTAAGTGTCAATTAGAGACTAAAATTTGGCTTGAATTTAAGTTTAAAGGAAAACAAAAAAAAAAACGTAAGCAGTAAAGTTCTTTTCTTGTTCCTAAATGAAAGAAAAACAGTAGTTTTCGATTGGGTTAAATTTTACAATACTGACAAAAAGTTGAGGTCTTTTATCGCCTGATATTATCCTTGGCGCTCATTACCATTACATTGGCTTTAATTTTATTACAGTCACTTCTAATTAGCATAACTCCGTAAAATAGTTATTTACTCAAAACAATGATATTAATTCTACTGATATCATTATTATTTCCGTTAAAGTTATTTGGAAACTTTAGAAGAAGGGAAAAACCGATATGTTAACATCTGTGTGAAGTACAAAGTAGTCGTGTCCTGTCTGCTCCTGGAGTAGAAACATGGAAAATATATATATATATATATATATAGTGCTTTGGGGTATGTTGAAAAGAAATCAATAAAGTGCTCGATCGCAAAAATATGAGAGGTAATATAAAAATTATTTATTTAAAAACTATGTTACATACTCCCGAGACGTACCATGGTTTCATTGAAATAGACTGACCTTTTATCGTTGTTAAAAAGTTTGTTAGAGCCTATTCTAATCATCAGCAACTTACAAAATGAAAAAAAAAAACAACCTTTTTAACAACAATAAACCATGGTATGTCTCTGAAGTATGTAACAATTTTTAAATAAATAATTTTATATATATATATATATATAGTGCTGAGACGAGAAGGCTCTATGGCTACATGAAACCTATCAAGGTGAGATTATGAATGCAGTGTGGTAGGACATCCTCATCAATCAGGAAATACTGGAACAGGCCGACCATCTATGGCGGATCCACTAATACAGAAGAATCATCGATGGGTAGGACACCTGGAGAGAAAGGAATCTGAATGACTACCAAGGCAACTGCTGTATTCTCGCTTGTGGGAAGGAAGGAGGAATCAAGGGAAGACCCGGGTTAAGATTCAAAGATTCAGTGAAAAATATCTGGAAATGGAGGAATATCAACACCAGCGATTGGCAAAATCACGTGAAAATACAGAACCAAATGGAGAAGTATGATCATGGTCTGGTGACTTTCATGAAACAGTCATAGTCCATATTAACTTGCCTCCCCACAAGGTCAAAGTTAGACACAAGGCAGTTTTTTTGTGGGGGAGGAAATACTGGAACGTTCAGGTCTACGATATATATATATATATATATAGTGTCATTTACTAATAGGAAGAATCTTAGATTGGTAGAATACCCAGAGAGAATGGAATCTGAATTATTATATGAAGGAAGGAGGAATCAAGGGAAGACCCAGGCTAAGATTCAAAGATACAATAAAAAAAATAACCTGAAAATGGAGGAATATCAACACCAGCGATTGGCAAGAACACGCGAAAGACAGAACCAAGTGGAGAATTATGATTGTGGCCTTTATGAAAGTCATCGTCACTTTGACAGACTGTATATGATGATAGGATTTATTAAACTAAGAATTTCCAATGTTTGTAGGTACCAACTGACTATCATACCAAAATATTCCCTCAACACACTTCCATCACCAACCAGCTTGAAACTTGCGCGGGGGGGGGGGGATAGATAGATAGATACACACGAAAGGCAATTGCGAAACAAAATATGAAGGCTGCCGATAAACAAGTGTCGCCTCATATAAAGCAGCCAAGGAAGAACCGAGAAAAAAATGGGGGTGTGGGTGGGTAAATGTAGTGCTAGCCTGCTTTAAGTATTACAGACCTAAGTAGACTACAAAAAAGGTTTTCTTGAATATAATCTGCCAAAATGAGGGTGCGCGTAATATGCCGTCATCAAATATAGTCTTTGAAGAAAATAGATCAAGAATCTTTTTTTGTTTTGTAGTAAACAACTTTTTAAAATAAATACTATGGAAACGTTTTAAATCCTGAGTGTCATTTGTCCAATAACTTTCATTTTGTATAATTTACAAAGGTAATAACTTTTTACCGATGCTCATACCATGAAAAACAAAAAAATATTTTTATGAGGTTTTTTTAATGACATTCTTGAAAGAAACTTCTTTTTTTGGTTTTGTTTTAAAAAATATTTGAGTATATAGATTTGTAGAGGACATCAAGTCGAGGATAAGAAGGATTTGTATTGGAAAGTACATAGCAAATTACTATAAAGTGGCTTGATTGAATGTCGTAGAAATTTGGTCATTTCTTGTTTTGAACACATATATATATATATATATATATATATAATATGTATATTTCGGCAGCAAGTCGTTTATTAGACATGTGTCATTGAAGACCACGGAGTTCTCCCTCTTTATGATCTTTCTGGTCAGTTTCTCGACTCGCTTGGGCCATTTCTCTAGCGCTTTCGGTCTCGCGACCGTCTTCAGGAGTTTGTGTGTAGATACGGCTCTTTACAAACAACACAACAACACACAACCTCCTGAAGACGGTCGCTATAATCCATCAATTGATACCAGAAACCCGACGAATTGCTCGCCGAGTCGAGAAACTGACCAGAAAGATCATAAAGAGGGAGAACTCTGTGGTCTTCAATGACACATGTCTAATATATATATATATATATATATATATATATATATATGACCTAAGGCCCAGATCAAGAGCTCCATTATATATATATATATATATATATATTTCTGGTAGTTTGTTGTGTTGGGTGGAAGGACATCCAACAGAGTGCTCGATTATTGTATAAGAGCATAATATTTATGAATTTTACGGAAGCTTAGATTTCATGGTACCAATGATTTCATCAATAAACAGGAGCTTAGGAAAATAAAATGCTGGGTATAATGTTTCATTGCTAGTCAGCCATTTTTTTCTGCAGATGGAGTGTTACATCTAAGCTTTTGTTAAATTCATAAATATATATATATATTATTATTATTTCATGTATACACGTATAATATTATAAGGTGATATAATATATTGCATATAGATTTTCGGTATTTACTTCAACATTGCTAAATACTTGAATAGAGCTTAGTAGTAAAGTATGAATATATATATGTATATATATATATATTTTTGCCATAAATATATTTTCATACTTTACTAAGCACACACACACACACACACACATATATATTGAGAGTTTGAATTACCTATTGGAGATTTTGAATTAGCTACTAGGAGAGTTTGAATTACCTACTAGACATCATCCTCGGGTGTCTTTGGTCTCTCTGTACAAGGGTTTGTCAGGACAACCTGACATGAGGAGACTTACTCCTACAAGTAAACCCTGACCAAATATTCAAAATAACATAGTATTCGAAGCCCAAATAAGATCCCCTCTGTATAGCTATCCCACACTAGCTTATACGAGAAATGATGCACTTTCTCCAAGTGATGTTGCCGCTAGTAACATTACTAAGCTGGACACTCCACCAGACTAGATGAATTATTGTCCTGAAATCTGGTAAGCCCAAGAGACCACAATAAAGATATACTATGACATAGTTAACTGGTCAATTAGGGAGAGGAAAATTGATGCTCTTAACTTCTTTACTGGCTCGGCGTTTGAGAGGTAGAGGAGAACTTTAATGGAGCACTCGAATATCTATGTATTTCATATAGAGATCAAGTGTTAGCCCCAGGAATGGGGCTAACACTTGATTTCTGAGAACTTTGACTGACGTGAAATGAAACAAAAAAAATATATATGAAAGTGACTTATGCATAAAGCATTATTTATCTTCGGGGTGTTGGAAAGAATGTCACTAACTTTGTAAAAAGATTAACGGCGACAAAACCATAAAAAAAGCAAACAGATAAAAACACGAGGAAAACAAAAGTCTTAGTTTTTGCAACATTTTTGTCAGAAGTTTTGACGCGAACCGTTATTTACCTTAGTTTGAACGGTGTTCTCTTCATTTTTGGTTCTTATAGCCACAACATTTCAGACACTGTACACACGAGACTTCTTCATCTATTTTAATGGACATATGAAGACAGTGTAGCAGTCAAAATATTGAGGAAAGAAAAAAACAAAACACCAAGCCCAGTTCGAAGGAAAGTAAATGACATTTTTGCCTGAATTTTTGGTATCAGAAGCTTTGATTAGTTACATTGTATATATATTTTTTTAATAACTATTGTCGGAATCAACATTGATATTTCTACTACTTTTCGGCCGATGAACACTCCAGCCTTCTTCATATATATTATTCATATGATTGTAATTGCTTGTGTACGTTGATATTTTTTATGCACTTAAATTCAATGAACACTCATGCACAGTACATAAAAATAATATAAAGGATAATATTTGTTTAATTTTATATTAATTAAAATTTGCTTTAATAAGATCCGTCGTTTAGACAACTTTAGGATCACATTCGGAAAACGAACGACTTTAAAAAGAAAGATATATATATATATATATATATATTACTTCTATTTATCTTCTTCCCACAAGGTAAGATGTGACACAAGGTCGGGAAAGTGGGAAAAACCCAGCGCTCGAGAATTTGAGCACTCTGGCCATTTAAAAATTGCTTGGGCAGCCCCGTCGGCATTCCCCGGTAGGGGCGCCTCTGGCGATTAGCAATAAACTAACCACTTCTCAAAGGGTGAGAAGGCAAAGCCTGGGAGGGTGCACCTCCTAGAACTGCACAGGACGAACAATCGATAGACCGGCGTGAATGAAAACTCAGTGGCCCGGACAATACCGGTCTATATATATTACTATTTCATGTATCCACATAAAATTTTATAAGGAGATATAATTTTTTATGTATCAATTTTCAGTATTTACTTTAACAGTGCTCGATAAGTAGAGCTAGGTAGTAAGCTATGAAAATATATTTATGGCAATTAAGCTACACAGAGGCTCCCGCGTTTCATCCCAGGCTAAAAATATATATTCAAAGTCAAATATGATCGAAGACTACATTTATTACATTCTGTGTAGTTGTGGCAAGGAATACACAGGAAAAACCGGCCAACCTCTGAAATAAGGTAGAAGAAAATAAAAGAAACGCCATAATAAGGGGTAATATAGTGAAGTAGACACATGTGGATTATTTTAATTTTTTTTTTTTTTTTTTTTTTAAATGTCTGAAAATAAAAAGGAAGAACGTTAAAAAAAGTGTATATATGACAGTGAATGTTATAGAGAAATCAGGTATTGCGTATATGCATGGAGGAGGAGTACTCACCAGCCGACGTGGAGTAAAACAGCGATAATTTATAGAGAGCCACACGAGAAAATAAGATGTCCACCCATTTGCTACACTATTATCTAATCTCTCTCTCATATATATATATATATATATATAACTTTAACAAATAAGTATGTTTTTGGCTTGATATATTTGATGTGTTATGTACTCTTATGTATTTTTGTATATATTTTTATATATTTTCAAAGTGTAATTTTATCACCTGCAGTAACGTCACTGCGGTAATGGTCCTCTGAGGAGAAGAATTATCTTTGAAAACTCATGAGTTAAGGACGTTGAAATACTTTGCCTGAACTTTGAACTCTAATAAAATTTGATTCGCACCTTATTTTATTATTTCATTTAATAGTATGCTATTAATGCTCTATCCAGTATATTGAGCTTCAGTCTTTATCCGGATGTTTCACTAATTGAAAGATATTAGTTGCCTCTTATATCTTTTGTTGGATTAACTTCATATATATATATATATATATATATATAATGAATTCCATATGAAATGATTAAAGAATAACACCAAAGGATAAAAAAAATATCTAAATGTAATCTACTCTATAAAGATGTTAGCAGGATTTTAGACTTCAGACCTTAATAGCATCACATCTGGCACATCGACATTTAATTCTGTCCGGCCACTTTGTCTTTGTTTCCCTTCCAGCATGCTTTTTTACAGTACCAAAATGTCTTTCGCTTCAGCTTGTTTAAAAAAAAAACAAAAAAAAAACATTTAGTCCGTCTGAGACAATCGCTACGAATTTCAAATAATGCAAGGGGGATAATTCATATTTCAACCTGCAAACACTTCTCTCCACTATATTATCTCCCCTTTATATTATATTTAATAGAGTAATAATTTGGTAAAAATAATGACATAATTACAGAACAAATCGAATTGCAAAACTGATCTCTCTTTGTTAGACTACATATATTCAATTATTGATGTATCTTTAGATTTTCTCACAAAACCGTAATTTTTTTTTTTAACTCTGAAAATAAGGATGGATGAACATTAAAAAAAAATATTATTGTGAGGGGGGGGGGGGGGAAGGTGTTATAGAGAATTCAGGTATTGAATATCACGTGTGGGTGGGTACTTACCAGGCCCTGTAGAGTAAAGCATCAGTAATTCATTGAGAGGAGAGCCATACGAGAGAATAAGATGTCCACTCATATGCTAGGTTGCGATAACATTACCAGTCAACCTAACATAGATATGAATTCCATATAAAAACCATTGATTCAAAAATAACACCAGGGGATAAAAAAAGTAATCTAAATGCAACAATTCGCATGGACATTTGTGGTCATGCTCTGCACAAATGTTTGTTAATTTAAAAAGGAATGTCAACATAATCAGGTGATCGGACGTAATAAACAACAATCATATTTTCAAATACGAAGGGAAAAAAAAAAAAGCACTGCAAATAAGCAACACACCTGAAAATGATACATCAGGCGAAACGTAGTAGTAGTAGTAGTAGTAAAAAAAATAAAAAAATTATTAACGTTGATGAGGACAATGGTCGGAAGAAAAGCAATGTGATTAAATATTACATTTTAATCCAAATAATAGTAGGTTTTATTTATTTATTTTTTTTTTTTTAAATCAGTTTAGAGGAGGTGAAAGAGAAACAAACATTAAAAAATTTTTTTTTTTTTTTTGAGTATTATCAAATGGTAAGTAGCTGTGTACAGAAAAAATACCCTCGAGTTCTGAGGGATCCGATCCATAGATGGTTCCCATGGTTTCATCACAGACAATCATACACTCACACATACACAGAAGGTAAGAGAGAGAAAAAAAAAAAAAGCGGGAGAAAAAAGTCAATTTTAAGTATCAATGGTGATTTCTCTTAGTCGGGTAAAGCCATTAGGTTTAAGAATTTTTTCTTAAACAGGTGTAAAAAAAAAAAAAAAGAAAAAAAAAGTCTTTCTTATAAAACAAAAACAAAATTTTTTTTTTTCAAGTTTTTTTTTTTTTTTTTCTTTCTATATTACTGCTGCTGTTGTCGTAATTTTGATAAGTGTCCACCACCGGGGGGGCATTCCCTTGCCATGAACCTCTTCTTGCTTTTTCTACCTCTCTTTGGTTTAATTCTCGCCTGACAATCATCTTTGTTCTGCCTTATGCTTGGGAGGACGGAACAAACCTTTCGCTTTCTTCCCGCCTGCTTTCCAGTTTCTCCAACTGTTCACACGGTCTTTGCGACTCTCCTGACAAATACAAATACACAAAAGGCATTAAACAAATTGCTTTGGAGCAAACACAATACAAAACATGTTAATATTTATATATACACTGGCAAATATACGCTCCCTCCGATCACATATTTTTGCTAAGCTGGAAAGATTATATAATTGTGAAAAAAAAAAAAAAAAAAAATACATACAATACGTAGTTAAAGCAAAATAAATTATCTTGGACTATTAAATTAATTTTCAATGCTATTGATAATGTTTACCCATTCATTTAAAAAAATTTTTTATTATCGTTTATGTTTTAATTCATGCTTTGAAACATGACGTAAATCAAATCTATGACATCATGTGACAAAGTATCCGGGGACTATGGGGATCGAGTACCCTAGTTATGCGCTAGTATGCATCTTAGTGATGATGCTAGGCCCTGGTTGTTGACTTCGGTAAATAATACCCAATTATTAGTAAATTAATTCATAGCATTTTGATTTTATAGAGAACGAGAAGGATATGTGAATTCATTTTTTTTTTTTTTAATTATATTTTATGAATAAAATCTAAAAACTTCAGTTAAAAAATAAATTCTTACCTCATAATTTTTTTGCCATTCAGCTTCAACTTTTCTTTTTTCTTCGTCCATAATTTCTTCTTCTGCTTTTCGTTTTCTGTCAATAAAATAGAAAAGAGGAACATTTTAATGGAAGAGGAAAAAGAAAATGGAAAAAATAAAACAAAGAAAAAGGAAGAGGAAAAATGAAAGAGAAAAAAAGAAAATGAAGAGGAAAAAAGAAAATGGAAAGAGAAAAAAGAAAAAACATAGGAAAAAAGAACGTCAAATGAAAAAATAAAGAAAAAGCAAAAAAAATGGAAAAACTAGAATGAAAAAATGTATAAGATGAGAAAAATACAAAAAGAAAAAGTAATAAAAAGTAAACCAACCCAAACCATATATACTTAGAATCCAGTCAAATTTCATAAAAGTGGCAGTAGAAATTATCGAAAGTAACTTACCGTTCGTGCATTTCTTTTGCTTCTTTTTCCTGACGCAACCGTTCCAAATCTGCAAACAGTTTGCATGTCTGCACATACACTGCATGCTTGTTCTGGAGACAAAAATAAGTTAGAAATATAAATATCACAATATGAATCATAGACAACTAAGGATATAGTTTTTATATTCTAATTAGAAAAATACCCGTCCTAAGACGGGTAAAATTAATCCCCCCCCCCCCCCCGCTTTGCACCACTTCTATGTCCCATTACGAAGATTAAAATTAATATATAATACTACTCAACCTCATGTTTAGGATTATTATTCTAATTTTGCTAAAAATTCATTAGATGATTTTCATTTAAAAAACGTCTAAAATTTTAAATGCTTTTTATTCCAAATATCATACATTCCAATAAAATGCCTATTTAATATAATATTGAACGAAAATGAGTCAAACTGCAACTTGTTTCACATCTGCTACAAGCCTGTTGGCAAGTCTGAGTAGGTATTAGTATGATGTTGCATCAGCACACACCTGCTAAATAAGTAATCAGTGTCTTTGATGATGAATTTTTAAAAAACCAATATAAAACATTTAAGGGTTAAGAGGTCTTAAGAAATTGAAATTCAGGGAAACTTGCTTAATTGGTGTTTAATGACGTTGGATCAAATTTAATGCAAATCTGAAATATTTAAATTTCCAAATGAAAAGTTGTGCCCATATTATGTCCCCTAAAATCCCTTTGAAATGCTCCAAAGAAACTGAAATTTGGGGAATATTTATTAATTTACATTTAATACCTATTGTTAAAATTTTGAAAAAAATTGGAGGTATCTGAATTTTCATAAAGGGCTTCTATCCCCCTTTTTTACCCCCCTTTTGCATACAATTAAATTAAACTAAATATAGCCCACATGACGCACACTTAAGCTTCACAAATATATTCCAAAATTCATAATGATCAGTTAATTAGTTTAGAAGTGAATCTTGTACATAGACTATATATAAACATATCTAACTTTATATAAATAGAGATATTGTGATATACCCTTTTCTTTTCATTATTCTTGGTGAAAAGAAAGCTACAGAATAATTGGAAAATTCTGTACTATGTTATTTCACAAAAGTTGTCATTGTTATTAAGAAATATTTCGTAAAAATCTTTTTTCATATTTCTTTTGTGATACAAGAATTGTAGTTTTTTCTGTACTCATTCTTTAACTGCCAAAGAAGCAAATGAGTTGATCAAGGAAGCAGTTCTTCAGCTCCAGCATTGCGAGTCTTAAAGAGAGGTTTAGATCTGATGACCTCAGAGGAGGATTAAACCTGGGTAGTAGGGGGAGGCATGCACAGAACAGGAGATTTCAATGGTATGATCATGTTTAAAGAATGGATGAGTGCTTGGGTGAGTAGATGTAGAACAGTTGAAGTAGCAGAGTCAGTTGGTAGATGAATGCCAAGGAAAACATGGAAGGAAGTGATAAAGATGGATTTGAGAGAAAGGTCGGTTGTTTTGTTTTACGGCATATCAACCCTTTTCGGGTTATTTGATGACAAATCCGGTCATTTTGATAAACATTTTTATGCTTCAAGTTCTTTATATCTTTAAATATTTATTTATGGTGTTTCTATTTTTGGCTTTGCAGAACATGATTGAGTTTTGCAAATGAAAAAAAAAAACAATAACATCAATGTTTGGTGCATTTTAAGCCAGGAAGCCAGTATTTTCAGACAGCTTGATCTAGTAGCACCAGGTTGAGAGAAAGAGGGATAAATAAAGACCTGGCCAGAGATAGGTTCGTTTGGAAGTCAATTTCTAAAGGTCGTCTAACACATGCCAGCATGTAGAAAATACATTAAACTGAATATGAATGATGATGAATTGCAGTGGGGTTTGTAGGTAATAAAAAAAATCAGTTAAAACCATCAATTTCTATATGAAACAGACTTGTATAACAGTAAAAATTTACTGATAAAAAAAAAAAATGTACAAAAATATATATGAAAGAAAATTTCATAGTATGAATTTTAAGTCATATGCAAGTTCATTTTCTTCTGCCAGGCCATACCCGGTTTCATTGTTAATGGGTTAATGAGAGACTAACTTGAGCTTTGTAATAAAAAATACTTACTTTTTGTGAATCTTCTTCAAAAGTTTCAGCTTTGCCTTCTTTCTTGTTTTGTTTACGCTTCTGTTTATTCTGTTAAAAGAAATCAGATTTTAAATTTGGCTTAGATTCGATTATTTTCTTTCTCCTAGTTTTTAATCAAAAACTAGACTCACCCATGACCTGTTGAACCACTACTACTACAGCACTATTTGTTCCATTTTGATTTCTATTCAAAAATTCATAAACTGTGACAAATCTGTTCAGAAATTCTTGCCTAACTAAAAATAATTATTTACAGCTAAGAATTAAATAAATAAAACACTGACAAATCAACAGCTTTTCTTTTTCAGTAAAACACTTCCGACAAGATGTTCCTTCCCATCTGTTGATTCTCCAGGTTAACCCCATATCTATAAAAAAAAAAAATGCGCAAAAACTTTATCATGTACGTACCTGTTAGGTTAAAAAAAAACAGTACACCAAAATTTACGCAAATTCATCCAGTATTATTGTTTTTAAAAATAATTCAAGTTTTATCAGTAAACGCTTTCTAGCGAGGGTTACGTGAAATTTAAACTCTCTATTTAAGAAGTTTCAGTCATGTCCCTTGTCCCAAAATGGCCGCCGACAGCTTCCACCGCTAAAATTTTATTTTATTTTTTAAAAACAAAAATACTGGATGAATTTGCGTAACTTTTGGTGTACTGTCTTTCTTTTTTTTTTTTTTTTAACCCAACAGGTAAGTATATAATATAGTTGTTGTGCTATTTTCTTTATTTTCTTTTTAAGAGCAGTATTACATATAGGGGTTAATCTGAAGAATCACCAAAGTTCCTTGTTATTTAGATCTGTGTTTCTTTATTCATTTAAGACTTATTGTATCTCCTACAACGAGCACAAGTTTTGTCTCAGTAGTCACAGATTTGTCTGCGGTTTACTGATATTTCGCTTTTTGCTTTTTAATTTGCGTTTATTTAAAAATTATGTGTCACAAAAGACTTAATAAGGTTTGATTACAAGGTGCTCTCCTAGAACATACTGGAGCACTAGCATTATTTTAAAATGCTGAACAAAAGTGGCCTCAAGGATTTGGGGAAAAGAGATAATAGACATTTAATATGTTAAACAACTATATATGGATATTTTTTTGTAATTTTGGTAAATTTTTAAAAGACCCCATGAAAGATTATTAATCTTCCAGAAGTTTTTTTTTTGTTTCTTTCATTTTCATATAATTATGTAGCTTTTTCAGCCATGTTGAACCTCTAACAACATCTCAGGAAGAGACCAGACTACAGCTGTGGATCAGACGGCTAGAGAATGCACCCCCCCCCCCGCCCCCTTCTACTGACACGGGAATCCCACCTTCTGAGGTACCCCCCCCCCCCTTAGTTCAGAGGCACTCTGGCTACAGTGGAAAACACTCAACTGACTGAGAACTGGAATAGGGCAATCAAAAGTTGCCATGAGTAGATGGGGCTACAAAACTGAGCCAACCATCTGTGAATGTGGAGAGGAGGACCATACGATGCAACACTGCCATGTCTGCCTTCTATTGCCCAACCGGTGCAGCTTGAAAGATCTTGCAAAGTACAACGATAATGCAAAGGACTGCGTAAAAAAATGGGAAACTGTTGTATGACCGCATGATTTAAAGACGCGCACCAAAGAAGAAGAATGTAATTATGAGTGTGTAGTTATTTAGAGAAGAAGCTCAATGTCTTTGAAATGAAATGTTTAAAAACTATCGTTCGAGTAACTTTGTGGGATAGATGAAGAAATGCAGATATCAGAAAGTGGCTAAATATTAACGGATCTAACAACAACAACGTTATTCGAAAAAAAGATCAACACGATTTTTGACATGTTTCTAAGCTATAAAACTCCAGCTACATAAATAAATCATATCAAGAAGATTTCATTGAAGAAAGATCACACGGACGACCACCAAAGAGATGAGCCGACCACATAATGGTTGAGACTGAAAGACTAGTCTAAAACTGTGATAAAGTGGTGGAATTTTGTTTTCAAGCATGTGGCGAAGCTCTCTCTGTAGTATGAGTAAGTTAAGTTATTTAGAAGAAAATAAATACACGTTTTGATTTTGAGGTCGGAACGTTTTCATTCGGCATCTTCCGGCTGTTTACGTAAACACAGTCGGTTTTAGCATGGGTCACTAATTGTACCAGTACAGAAAAAAAACCTGTACTTACCATTTCCTCAACTCTTGATATGGCTTCGTCAATGATTTCTCGACATCTTTTGTAGCCTTCTTCATTCTCAAGTGTCTTGTAAGCCTTATTTACAGCTATAAATGAAATAAATAAAACACTGATAGATCAACAGATAGTCACATATACATAAAAACAATGATCAGTCATATTTAAATAGTATGTGTGAGATCTATTACACACACACACACTTAAATCATGATTACATTTTCATGGTAACTGGGTTTCATGAATCATTCATAACATACCCTGCTGTTACATAACCAACATTTGTTCAAAGAACTTAAAGCTATTTAAATATTTTGTTTTCTCCATTTCATATATATATATATATATATATATATATATATATATATAGTCTCGGAAGTTTCTCAACCATTAAAACTATATAAAAAAAAAAAAAAAAAAATAAAAAAATTTTTTTTAAAAACTTATAGTCTCAAGTCTTCCAGTGGAAAATCACTCATGTAAGTCAATTTATTTTTTACAGTTATTATATTAGTTAGTTTCTAACACTATTTTAAGGGATCATCAGTTGTTTACCATGAAACAAGGACATTTTATCAAAAAACAACAAAAAAAGAGTTTGCTTATTTATTTTATTTTTTTTTTTAAATGACAATACTGGTCAACTCTGATGATGAAATATTATTCCGAAATTAATAAGATTAAAGTAAAAAAAAAATAATAATAAATTAATCTTGCATTGATAAAGGCTTCTATTTTCAATTTTATCATATATATAATAAATATATATATTATATATATTTCCGATTCTCCATTGGCACAAACACATTTTGCGTTTTTAATGAGAAATGAAAAACTGACTTATCTCCCCTGTTCTTTCTTTTTACGTAACTCTTCTAAATTAAAGACGTAAAATGCGTTCATGCCAATGGAGAATTGGAAATAAACGATAAAACTAATTTATATTTTTAATTAAAATTCTACTCTATAACTTTCTGTAATTTTTGCCTGATACGTAAGTATATGAAAGAGTTTTCCTATTAATCTATTTTGAACTGCCATATTTGACCTGTGCATGTTTACCTACATGCATTGGAAATTTCAATCAAAACTATCCCCAAGGTTATATGATCGAAAAAAATCTTTGCTTGGAAAAGAAACGTTTTACAGTAAAACTCCTGTGCTATGAACTCCAAGGGCTATGAATTTCCTATGCTATGAACTAAGCTTAGCAATTAAAAAAAGCAAATTATTAAGTCAATTGATATATTTCTATAAATTGATATGTTTAAAGATGTTTTTGTCAATATACGAACGTACATCCTTTTTAAAGGCGCAGAAAGAAATACAGAATCACTTCTAACATTTTTGGAAGAAAAGAGTTTCTTTAATAACCACGATATAGAGATGGTTCGTGCTTTACAAAGAAAAATGGTCATTAAGAAAATGGAACTGAACAAAGTATCTGAATTTCGACAAAACATAAAAGACTCGATGAAATCATTGAACGGGAATGATTTTGAAAATAATGAGGATATTCAATAATTTTAGTGCAGTGATATACATGCAGTATCTATTAACAATTTCTTTTTTTTAAATATTTAGGCATTTAATGTCTATTTGCGTTGATCAATATTCATTTTCCTAATAAATCCATTTTGTTTACATATAGTTTCTTTAATTATCTTCATTAAATATTACTATAGTTGGCCTCCAGGAGGTTAAACACAAGGTCAGGTGTGGTTAGCCAGCGCACTAGTATTAACACGCACTGCCCTACAAAAAATGCCTGAGCAGCCCCGTCGCCATTCCCCGGTAGGCGATTAGCAATAAACCAACCCCTTCTGAAAGAGAAGGCAAAGCCTGGGAGGGTGGATCTCCCAGAATTGCACAGGACAATACCTCAGACTGGCAGAATCAAGGCCCGAAGGACAAGACGGTACCAGTCTACAGAGCGTAGCATCCATTGAAACAGATACTACACTCTGATCTTAGCCAAAAGGCCAAGAAGTATTGTTTTTACTATAGTTGGCCAAACCTATACTCATTTTCTATATCTTTTAATGAAGAAATTTTTTCAAGGTCATCTAATTTATCCTATGCTATGGCCAATCCTACGCTATGAACAGATCAAAAGTTTATAGCGTAGGAGTTTTACTATAATTCAAATCATTCGTAAGTTGAATGGTATTGGCATACGAACCCAAGCTATATGATTTGTGATTGTTACCGCAAGCTTTTAGATTTTCTCCCAGACATAACATCTGAAATAGTATCAAACTGAAAACGTACTGGAGTGTTGTTAATAGAAACTGTGATAAATTTCCTGCGGAATTAAAAATCCACCATTAAGGTTGTGGATATTGAATTTGAATCTGATTTTGCCTCGTCTGCTTTCCTCCGAAATCTTTTTTCACAGCGATCAGGATACGGTCCCAGAATAGCATACAATGTATTCTGTCTAGTTCTGTCCAAGTCACTAGAACCAACTTTAGAGAATTGTAAATTCATACAGCAAGCAAGCTGTTTAGTGCTCGATGTTTGTCACAGACTTCTTTATCTAATATACTAGCTGTTCCTATCCGACGTTGCTCGGGAGTAAAAGAATAACTGACTGACTTGTTTACAAAGAAACGGAAATTAATTTTGGTGACTTTAATTTCGTAATCAAATTATTTTGTGAAATAGGAATTTTTAAGTTTGTTTTAATATTTGACGTTAATTGATTCATAGCAAAGAACAAATAATAATGTGTAATTAATGTGGAGGCGGGAAACACAAACACACTTGAAGATAATAATAGGGGTAAGAGATAAGTTTTTACTTAAAATAAATGAATAAAAAAATTTTTTAATTAAAAAATAAAAATGTATAAAAATGAATAAAAATATATAAAAATGAATAAATAAAATATATAAAAATGAATAAATAAAATATATAAAAACATCGAGCCAAATAACAAAAATATAAAAACGTAGAGCTCTAGCAATTCGACAGAAATCAGTCTTTGCTCAAAAATATGCCTTTTCTGAATTTAAAGAAAAAGCTGAATTCCGTTTCTTCTGATTTCCAAAATGAAAAAAAAAAAAAGCGGAGATCTCACATCCCTGTAAACCGAGATGGATGAAAGCTTAGATGTGGAGTATATTTGGATGAGGTCATTCAGAAGTTATGTAACCTTGGTGATACCACTGGAGCACAGGGAGGAGCAGGTGTTAATGAGATTGCAAGAGTTAGAAGTGAATGAAGTAAGTTCAGGGAACTTCTACCATTATTAACCAGCAGAGCATTGCCACTGTTGATAAAGCATGTGTATGAAGTGTGATGATGTATTGAAGTGAAATCTGGCCGGTGAGGGTTGAGGATATGTGTTGCATGGAGAGAAATGATATGAGAATGATACAATGAACGTTTAATGCGAGTCTTAAAGACAGGCTTAGATCTGATAACCTCAGAGGAAGATCAAATCTGGAGTATAGAGAGATGTGTGCAGAACAGGAGACTTCGATGGTATGGCCATGTTGAAAGAAAGGATGAGAGCTCTTGGGTTAGTAGATATAGAACAGTTGAGGTAGCAGGGTCAGTTGGCAGGGGAAGGCGAAGAAAAACATGGGAGGAAGTGATAAAAATGAACCCGAGAGAACGTCTGACCCCTGAACAAGGGAAAAGTGACGTTAAATGACTAGAAGAAGAAGAAGGTTATCAATCCTCTGGACAGATCAGGTGCCATAATTTGCGAAGTTGAAGTGAATGCAAAATCACTTTCTCTAGTACACGTGTGAAAGGTATGAATCCATCACTCCTCGCCCAATTATGGACGAAGTAGTAGACTTTGTAGGGAAACTAGTTTAGGAGAAGGAAAACTCTAAAATAACACTCGTTATTCTCTGCTTATCCCAGCATTGCTGGCCGCGTTGTCTTCTTGAGAAATGTCGGTTCAGGATAAGAGTGGTGTGAGATTGTGCAATCATTACTTCACCATAAACTCCATCGTGAAGGCACCCTTTCAGCGCTTAGCCGTTGTCTCTCGAGTCAATAAAAAATTAAAGAACGACTCGACTTACCTTCAAAAGATATCTGAGCTCTTTCTTTATCGTCTTGATTTTTGTCAGGATGTACCAATATGGACATCTGCAAAGAAATAAAAGTGAAAAATAAAAATGGAAGAAACTAGGAAAAAAAAAAGCCCTTACAAAACGCATTTACTAAGTTCTTTTTTTCTTCCCTAATCAAAGAGGTATCAGTTCAAGGGAGATAACTTGGTATTCAAAATACATTGCATTGTTAAGACATGACGAGATGTAATTAAGGAGAGAAAAAATGTGACTCATTGGGTCACCCATCGAGCTCGGGTTAGATAGTTTGAAAAAAACGAGCTTCCAAAGCCAATTAAATTTTTTTAAAATAAAAATAAAATCCAAAAGGAGTTTTTCTGCTTGCTATATATCCCTCTACTCCCTCTCTATCTATTCAACTATTGATTAAATAGTATTAATACCTGTGGTGATATTCCCTATTGTTTATGGACTATTCCAATCTTCTGTTTTATAGTTAGTTTTATTACCTTTGACTGTTAATAAACACACATACAGAGAGAAGGAGAGAGAGAAAGCGAGAGGGAGATGGGGGGAAAGAGAGAGAGAGGGTGGAGAAAGAGAGAGAGAGGGTGGAGAAAGAGAGAGAGAGAGGGTGGAGAAAGAGGGTGGAAGGAGAGAGGGGGAAGGACAGAGAGGGGGGAAGGACAGAGAGAACGGAGGGAGAAGGAGAGAGAGAGAGGGGAGGGAGAAGGAGAGAGAGAGAGGGGAGGGAGAAGGAGAGAGAGAGGGGGGAGGGAGAAGGAGAGAGAGAGAGGGGAGGAAGGAGAGAGAGGGGAGGAAGGAGGAGAGAGAGAGAGGGGGGAGAAGGAGAGAGAGAGAGGGGGGAGAAGGAGAGAGAGAGAGAGAGGGGGGAGAGGGAGAAGGAGAGGGAGAAGGAAGAAGGAGAGGGAGAAGGAAGAAGGAGAGGGAGAAGGAAGAAGGAGAGGGAGAAGGAAGAAGAGGAGGGAGGGGGAGAGGAAGAAGAGGAGGGAGGGGGAGAGGAAGAAGAGGAGGGAGGGAGAGAGGAAGAAGAGGAGGGAGGGAGAGAGGAAGAAGAGGAGGGAGGGAGAGAGGAAGAAGAGGAGGGAGGGAGAGAGGAAGGAGGAGGGAGGGAGAGAGAAAGGAGGAGGGAGGGAGAGAGAAAGGAGGAGGGAGGGAGAGAGGAAGGAGGAGGGAGGGAGAGAGGAAGGAGGAGGGAGGGAGAGAGGAAGGAGGAGGGAGGGAGAGAGGAAGGAGGAGGGAGGGAGAGAGAGAGGAAGGAGGAGGGAGGGAGAGAGGAAGGAGGAGGGAGGGAGAGAGGAAGGAGGAGGGAGGGAGAGAGGGAGGGAGAGAGGAAGGAGGAGGGAGGGAGAGAGGAAGGAGGAGGGAGGGAGAGAGGAAGGAGGAGGGAGGGAGAGAGGAAGGAGGAGGGAGGGAGAGAGGAAGGAGGAGGGAGGGAGAGAGGAAGGAGGAGGGAGGGAGAGAGGAAGGAGGAGGGAGGGAGAGAGGAAGGAGGAGGGAGGGAGAGAGGAAGGAGGAGGGAGGGAGAGAGGAAGGAGGAGGGAGAGAGAGAGGAAGGAGGAGGGAGAGAGGACGGAGGAGGGAGAGAGGACGAAGGAGGGAGAGAGGACGAAGGAGGGAGAGAGGACGAAGGAGGGAGAGAGGACGAAGGAGGGAGAGAGGACGAAGGAGTGAGAGAGGACGAAGGAGTGAGAGAGGAAGAAGCAGAGAGAGAAAGAAGCAGAGAGAGAAAGAGAGATGGAAGTGAGAATGATAGACATTGTATAAAATAAGAGCAACGGGTTCAAACATGCAGTGAGAGCAATAGAGCGAAACTTAGTAAGATACGGGTGACTTGGTGAGTAAATTGTTAATTATGGCTAATTATCACAATTAAAATCGAATTTTTTTCAAACATAACTCAATCCCCAAACCAAGAAATACTTTTAACATATTCTTTCTGTGATTAAAATATATAGGAAAAAAGCCTTAGAGAAACAAACGTTGGTTAACCCAGCTTCAGTATAATAATAATAATATATATAATATAAATTTTTTATTTATACTAACATTTTTGCTACATATGAACTTTTTTTTTGTTTTCATCCTAACAACTTAGCCTGACAAGGCCTAGCATAAAGAAGACTGAAGCATGTTTGCACATATGTAGTCAAAATGATTGTATAAATAAAAAAAAAATATGTTAAATATATAGCTCTATTTGTTATTAAGCACTATTATATAAACATAGTAAGGATTCACTGGATTAACTCCGATGAACAAAACATTGGCAGAATTTATATATATATATATATATATATATATATATATATATATTAGTTTAGAAGGAACAATTCGAAATAATACTAGTTCCTTTCTGCTTATTCCAGCACTGTGTCCGATCATCTTACTACATTTTATATATATATATATATATATATTTGGATAATATAAAGATAAATATTTTATATTAGATCCTTTTGTGATAGGAGATGCTCGATATTGTAGATATAGTATTAATATAGGAAAATATTGAAATGATGAAAAAAAAAAATGAGATAGTTTACAGATTTATTAAACCATCAGGTGTTCAAGCAAGGAATATTTTATTCCTTGCTTGAACACCTGATGATTTAATAAATTTGTGAACTATCTCATTTTTTTTTTTCATCATTTCAATATTTCCTGTCTATCTGCTTTTCACCATCCAATGCAAATGTAAAATCCATATTAATTATAAATCACTACCCCCTGAGGATTGTTTATAGCAAAAACTCCCCATTGTGACATTGATGGATATTTAATCTAAATACACTTGACCCTGAATATAGGAACAATCAAATGTAAGGGAGAAAATTTCCCCCCTTTTAGACTCTACAGAAGAAATAAAGCCCCACCCCTCCTTTTTACATAGTATAGTTGATAATTTACATTAAAATTTTACGGTTCAGTTTGATACTGAAAAATGTAATTAAAAAAAAAAAAAAAAATTTAAAAAAAACTTTAAATATATATATAAAAAAAAAACTTAGATAAACCCGCTTAACCTTGTTGCTGATATATAAAGCAAACAAGAAAATCACTTGCACATTATTCTGCACAAGTCTGGGAAACAAAACAAAAAATATTAGCCCCCAAATAAATGTCTACGGCCGACCATCACCCTTTATTATTATTATATTATATTTTATTATATTATTAATTTAAAAAAAAATTTTTTTATTATATTATTTTTTTTATTTATTATATTATTTTTTTTTATTTATTATATTATTATTTTTTAACTTTTTTTATATTATTTTTTTATATTATTATTTTTTTTATTTATTATTACTTTTTTTTTATTAATTATTATTATTTGTTTTATCTATTATTATTTTTTGTTATTTATTATTATTTTTTTTTATGTATTTATTATTTTTACTTTTTATTTATTTATTATTATTAATTATTATTTTTTAATTTATTTTTATTATTATTTTTTTAAATTTATTATTATTTAAAAATAATTTTTTTTTTTTAAATTTATTATTATTTTAAAAAAAATTATTTTATTTATTATTATTTTTTTTAAATTTATTATTATTATTTTTTTAAATTTTATTTATTATTATTATTTTTTTTTCTTCTACTAAATAGTAATAATCCGAAAAGAAATAAAGATAAAAATAGAGAAAGAAAAATATTTAATAAAATCACTACATAATAACATTAAAATTAATGTTATTATCACTTATACAGTATTCTGTCCGGAAATTGGTGATCATTTTACGTTAAATTTATATAGGAAAGTGATCTACCACTCTAAAATCTAAAACATTGGAAAAAAAACCCCAAAAAACCTACAAAAAACGGAATTATTCAGCGACACACTCGATAAGAAAAGAGAAAAAAATTTGGTCACATTAGTGATGGTCAGAAAGTAGGTGATCATTTTATGTTAAATTTATATACGAAAGTGATTCCCTACTCTAAAATATTTTATTAAAAAGTAAATTTTCTAGCGACATTTTATGTTAAATTTATATAGGAAAGTGATTCCCTACTCTAAAATATTTTATAAAAAAATAACTGAATTCTCATGATCGGTAATTGTAAACAGAAAAAAAATAAAAATTAGTATATAAAAAAAAATGCCAAAATAAGTGGTGGGTAAATACCAAAAAAATCGCCAAAAAATGTAACTAAAATAAATAAGTGTACATTGCCCCCCCCCCTAACTGTTTTGCAAGAAGCACAATCTATCAAGCTACAATAAAACCAAGGACTGATTAGTTAGAGTTGGCACTGCTTAAGTATAAAAACGATCAGAGAATGTAAATCCATGCATTTACCATGATGATTTCCCTCTGGAATGAAACAAACGTTTCTCTGTAGTTTACTTGCTATAAGTATATATTTTTATACTACTATTAAGCTCTACTTATGTATTGAGAGCTGTTGAAGCAAACACTGAAAAAAATATATATATAAGTCTCTATATGAAATATATATATATATATATATATATATATATATAGAAGGTATGACTTCAGCTCTTGAGCGATGCTTATCCAGAAAATTTTAAGAATTTTAAACATTAAAACAAACTTTCTAAAAAAAAAATAAATAAATAAAAAATGTTAAAAAAAACGACTATTTTTTTTCCAATTTAATTTATTATTTTACTTAAGAAAATTATTTGTAAGCAAAAGTAAAAATATATAAAAAAAAAATGGTAACAACGTTTTAAAAAATGTTAAAATATTCAAGTTTAAAAATTAGTGAGTTAAAAACAAAGAAATCAGTTAAATTTTATTTCACTGTAAATAATATATAAGTTTCTTTTAAAATGATTCAGTTAAAAAAAAAAATAGTAAATATTTGAAAGCACAATATTAAAAAAAAATTAATAAATTATACATTTTTACATAGTAGCTCGTAAAATATTTATTTTTCATTACAAACTTAAAATTTGATACAACAAAACAAAAAAAATTGTAAAATTAAATTAAAAAGAATTAAGAATTGTTAATAAAACATTGTAATACTTAACTATACTTAAACCAAAAGTAACATGGACCGAACGAACACTCTCTCTCTCCTCTCTCTCTCTCTCTCCTCTCTCTCTCTCTCCTCTCTCTCTCCTCTCTCTCTCTCTCCTCTCTCTCTCCTCCCTTCTTTCTCATCATTATTTTCTACACTAAATTATTTAGCACTGTGTCAGCTTGGCTGCTTTGCTTATCATGATGCACAAACAATTTTCACAGATTTTAAAGCAATAAATTTGCTCCGACTTCACAGCCATATACATCTATACAACACCAGACTATCTAGCCTTCAGGTTATGATTAAAGTGTAGTATCTGTTCTGACCTCAGAGCAGGAGAAATCCTTCCAGGCTGAGTTAATTTTTATTTTTGTCCCAATCTTTTTGGGAGCTGGATTTACCCCCACATTAAAACCGACCTTGTGTTTTACTTTTCTCTCATCGGTTTGTATGTGACCTCAAATACTGTCAGACTATCATTATTTCCATGGAAGGTGCTCGACTGAACTTCTACCTCTTGTTCGTCCTTGTACGACATTCACAGCAAGAACTCTTTTTCTAACATAACTGCTGCAAAGAACTTTTTTTTCCGTCTCCATATGCTTAACATTAAACAGAATTTCCATGAACAGAGTTTCTTTCCAAGAATCTCTCATCTGTGGAACACGTTACCACAGGATTGCTTTCCTACTAGCTACAATATGGTCTTCTTTAAGCCAACAAATACTGGTTATAAACCATCCTCATAATCAATCAAATTTTGTTCATTTCATTCATCATTTTCAATCTTCCTATAGCATCCATCATCATCATTCAACTGTCAATCTATCCATCTCGTATTACCTTTATCCTCAAGTGGCTTTTAACCTTGATAAATGGTGACTCAAAAAATAGAAAGAAAAAAATAAGACATAGAAACCTACTACTTATACAGATTGTCGTAAGGAGGTGAGTGGGTGATATTTGTCGTTCTTCTTACAAAAAAGTTCCACCTCAAGAGAAAACGAAACTCTCTCCCAAAATTTAGTTAAAGTGCACAAAATTATGCTTGTTTTGATTTCCCAAGGGTAGAGAATCTGAAACGGCGTGACAATAAAACCAAAATAAGGAGGACGCTAAGTCTAAATAAATAATCTAAGCAGCGTTGCGGAATCAGAGATTTAGAAAGGAGTCGGACTCATAAGAATACTAGTCGAAGTCAGATTTTTTAATCTCAGAAGAATTAACAGAAATAAAGGAGTCAAAATTTTGGGGAATCCCAGGAGTCGGAATTTTTGGGGAATCCCAGGAGTCGGAATTTTTGGGGAATCCCAGGAGTCGGAATTTTTGGGGAATCCCAGGAGTCGGAATTTTTGGGCAATCCCAGGAGTCGGAATTTTTGGGCAATCCCAGGAGTCGGAATTTTTGGGCAATCCCAGGAGTCGGAATTTTTGGGCAATCCCAGGAGTCGGAATTTTTGGGCAATCCCAGGAGTCGGAATTTTTGGGCAATCCCAGGAGTCGGAATTTTTGGGCAATCCCAGGAGTCGGAATTTTTGGGCAATCCCAGGAGTCGGAATTTTTGGGCAATCCCAGGAGTCGGAATTTTTGGGCAATCCCAGGAGTCGGAATTTTTGGGCAATCCCAGGAGTCGGAATTTTTGGGCAATCCCAGGAGTCGGAATTTTTGGGCAATCCCAGGAGTCGGAATTTTTGGGCAATCCCAGGAGTCGGAATTTTTGGGCAATCCCAGGAGTCGGAATTTTTGGGCAATCCCAGGAGTCGGAATTTTTGGGCAATCCCAGGAGTCGGAATTTTTGGGCAATCCCAGGAGTCGGAATTTTTGGGCAATCCCAGGAGTCGGAATTTTTGGGCAATCCCAGGAGTCGGAATTTTTGGGCAATCCCAGGAGTCGGAATTTTTGGGCAATCCCAGGAGTCGGAATTTTTGGGCAATCCCAGGAGTCGGAATTTTTGGGCAATCCCAGGAGTCGGAATTTTTGGGCAATCCCAGGAGTCGGAATTTTTGGGCAATCCCAGGAGTCGGAATTTTTGGGCAATCCCAGGAGTCGGAATTTTTGGGCAATCCCAGGAGTCGGAATTTTTGGGCAATCCCAGGAGTCGGAATTTTTGGGCAATCCCAGGAGTCGGAATTTTTGGGCAATCCCAGGAGTCGGAATTTTTGGGCAATCCCAGGAGTCGGAATTTTTGGGCAATCCCAGGAGTCGGAATTTTTGGGCAATCCCAGGAGTCGGAATTTTTGGGCAATCCCAGGAGTCGGAATTTTTGGGCAATCCCAGGAGTCGGAATTTTTGGGCAATCCCAGGAGTCGGAATTTTGGGGCAATCCCAGGAGTCGGAATTTTTGGGCAATCCCAGGAGTCCGATATTTTGGAATCCTAGCAATCTTGTGTCAAAGTCAGATCTGATACCTTCTGACTCCGCAACCCTCAATGTTAATAACAATTTCTCATCCAAAAAATTCCATCAAACAATATAGTCTGGGGGGGGGGGGGGGGGCTAAGATTTGGAGCACTTACAGATTTGAATTGTTAAAGTTATACAAACTCTGGAATTTTGATAAGTTAGACAAATTCATTAAGAAGGAAAGAGAATGTTAAAAAGTAAATATTTATCTTCTAAATATATAAAATTATGAAACAAATTAACATCCGTATGTTTTTCTTATGTCGACATAACTTTGCATTTTATAATTATATTAAATTATTATTTTTTATATTAATTGAATATTTATTATTATTTTCATTCTTCGTATCTTATGCTGAGGTTAGACATTCCATTCTTCAGCACCCTACCGCATAGCTTTGGGCCATCAACATCGATGTAGGACATACTTTGGAGTGTTTCGAATGACTGATGGCGAGTGACGTGGCTGCACCAGTTAAGATGTCGCTGCGCAACATTTTCTCATAGAAGCTTTTACAGTGAAACTGGCAATTTTCTCTATCTTATGCGCTGCAGCCATGATCG
The DNA here is from genome assembly GCA_963556195.1 of Sepiola atlantica. NCBI lineage: Eukaryota > Metazoa > Mollusca > Cephalopoda > Sepiida > Sepiolidae > Sepiola > Sepiola atlantica. Next base: position 15,404,558 of record OY744536.1, on the reverse strand, counting down.
TGTCATTTGACGTTTCTATCGTCGACCACATCTTGCGACCATACAGAAGTACAGATCAGACATGCGTGTCGTATGCTGCCTCTCTTGCATATTGAAAACACGAATGCAATAAGTTAAAAAAAAATTAAATTCTTAAAAACTTAAAAAAAATTTTTTTTTTTTTTAAATTAAAAAAAAAAACCTTAATGCATTTTGTCTTATTTATAAAAGCGAAAATAAAAAATCCTTTTTCCACCCGGGCAAACAGAGCTAGTGTTAAATAATCCTAAGAAAGGTTTAGTTATTTGTATCAACTCAAGTACTGGTTCATGCATGGTAAAAGATTATAAAAATAATGTTAAGAAAAGTTAAAAAAAAAAATTTTTTTAAAAGTTGCTGTGCATGATTTGAATAAAATAGAAACACCACCACCACCCAAGCGGTGATTTATTGTTATCATAACCAGATAAGATTCAAATCTATATATGTAGGTACATCATGGTGCAAAAAGTTTATAAACTTACTAATTTTCATGATGCAGAAATTAGTTTAATGTAATTGATCTAAACAAGACCTGGCCCCTGCGCAAAAAAAGATCTTCACGCACTCGAGGTTTCCGACATGTACTGCGCTCGGCGCATCCTATGCATCCGTCTCTCTGACCAAATCATAAACCACACTATCCATACAAGATACAACACCACCGGCATCACAGAGATACTGCTGGTTTTGTCACGTTCTTTGACGCCCCGAGAAAGAATTTATCCGCAAGTTGGTAGACCCAAATGCACCCGCCGGCTGGAAGAAGTGCAGAGGCGGCAAACTGAAGACTTGCTTTCCAGAATTTGGTGCGTGTAGACGCATGTTAGCGACCTCCGGCTGAGACGCCAGTGGGGGTGTTAGGCATGAATTAAAGAAGAAGTTAATGTACGTTAATGTGCGGTGATTCTCTCTCACTCCCCCCTCCGTGCCAGCCAACTCAAGACTTGTGTTGTGTTAAATAAATATTTGGAAACTAAAAAACGGCCTTTGGTTGTGTTGTGCTTTAAGATGACTGCAGCGTGCGACCATTACGATGAACGGCGTGCGGCCAGCCAGGACAAAGCTGATACATCAGGTAAGCGAGAACTGCCACGACCCATGACGGGACGGCTGACAGACTGGAACCAAGAATGGCTGAAATATGCCAAGGACATAGCTGCCGATCGACGGGGTCGGACATCTCGACGCGAGATGTGGTGAACTCATTTGGAACTGGCTCACCCCACCCCGGGTGGGGTATACCGTTAAGTTACAGATCTAAATAACCTGAATGATGTCTTCATATATTGTCAATCGTTCTATCAGGGTAGATAATATTCTTGGTTTGGCTGGTTTGGAGAGGCTGACTTATTAAGTTAGGGATCAGTTTGTTTTCTGACATATCAATCATTTTCGCATTATTAAATAACGGCAAATTCTGACATTTTTATAAAAGTTTTTAATATCTTCAAATATTTATTTATAGTGTATACTTTAACAAGCCGCGTGTCCGCGGCCCCCCTTTGTATGTGACTCGATGTGGCGAGTGTAAAATGCAATAAATTTGGGCATTTTTGACCCCCCTTTGACCCCCTGGGGGCGCGAACCAGAATTTTTCTGAGGTCAAGGATGCTCATTTTATATCCAGTACAATTGCCTCTACATTTTGACCAAGTTTCAGAAAAATTGAATAGATGGCTCAAACGGTTATGGGGAAAAAAGGGTCATTTTTTGCCATTTTAAGGGGCTTTTGACCCCCTGGGGGCACGAACCAGATTTATTCCAAGGTCAGCGATACTTATTTTCTATTAGAAACAATTGCCTCCACATTTTGGCCAAGTTTCAGAGAAATTGAATGGATGGATGAAAAGTTATGGAACAGAAAATGTCATTTTTTGCCATTTCGGGGCCTTTTGACCCCCTGGGGGACTAACCAGATATTTTTTTTAAAATCGGAGAATGTCACTTTCTAACCTGACCAAAGTTACAACTTCATGCAAAATTTCAGAGAAATTCAATGGATGGTTGCGGAGAAAAATACGGACGGAGGGACATGCCTCAAATGATAAGTCCCCGATTTTATAAATCGGAGGACCAATAATAGTATTCTATATAATAAAGTAAAGTCGATTTTTCCCCTATTTCATTGGTTTAAGAACTGAAAGCCACTTAAGCCAATTCCTCACGTATGTTTCCAGAATATATGCGTTTTCACTCTCATCATAATATCTACTCCTACCGCCCTCAATATCACCGGGAACTATTGTTCATGGGATTATGTTTCACCATTAACACCGTTTGTGTTTCATTTTTCACGCTACTTTTTTTCCTATATAATTTTCAACCAAAATAATGACCGCTCCCTTCAAGTTCCGGGCGTTCTGATTTCTATTCAAAATTCTTTTTACATTCCAGTTTCATGGAATATAAGAATAGCAGCTTTGTAATGCTAACAGTCACTTCAGTAGTAATACTTAGAAATATTAATTTTTTTATTTACATTATACGATTTATGTAACAACAAAGAAATATAATTATTTGGTCACCCAGGAGAAATTAAGCTAATTCAGATTACTTCCTTAAAACTCGATTTTTAATTTCAATTTACTTTTAATTATTGAATTTTAATTACTTTTAATTGACATTAATTGGCAGGTACTTTTAATTACTTAATTTTAATTACTTTTTATTTAATTTAAATCTTAATTTTAAAAATTTTAATTACTTTTTATTTAATTTAAATCTTAATTTTTAAAATTTTAATTAGAACTCGATTTTTATTCGAGACTAGCAGATTAAGCTTCAGATTCTATTCTGAACGGTTAACATTCTTCTGCCTGAGTAACAAAAAAATGTCCGTTCCAAACTAATTTCTTACTTTACTTTATTTATTTGGTTAGGTTAAAATAAACAAAATTTTATATTTCGACTATGGGCATATTGACCAGACGTTTATTTCGGTAACCTTTTCGTTTACTAAGAAAAAAACACGAAAAATATTGTTGACTTGAAAAAGTCAACAATATTTTTCGCGTTTTTTTCTTCTTCTTTAACACATTATAGAATCACTTCCGTAATTCAATGTTGGGGCCCGGAATTTCTGGGTTACATATACTTTCCCGGGCAATGCCAAGACAAGAGTCCTGCTAGTAGTAATAATTCAAATAATAAATATTGATTTAGACAATAACAACATGACATGAAAGGCATGTTGCAATATGAAATAACTTGGATATATAATGCAACAAAAATGTAAAATGCAACAAATTTGGGCATTTTTGACCCCCTGGGGGCGCGAACCAGATATTTTCTGAGGTCAAGGATGCTCATTTTATATCCAGTACAATTGCCTCTACATTTTGGCCAAGTTTCAGAAAAATTGAATGGATGGATCAAACGTTATGGGGAAAAAAGGGCCATTTTTTGCCATTTTAAGGGGCTTTTGACCCCCTGGGGGCGCGAACCAGATTTTTTCCAAGGTCAGCGATACTTATTTTCTATACATTACATATACTTTCCCGGGCAATGCCAAGACAAGAGTCCTGCTAGTAGTAATAATTCAAATAATAAATATTGATTCAGACAATAACAACATGACATGAAAGGCATGTTGCAATATGAAATAACTTGGATATATCTTAGATCTGTTCCTGCATCTCTATTCAAGTATTTTTGTTGGTATGTCACGCTTAAATTTTGAAATAGCATATTCTGAGCGTCCACACATCTCTATAATAGGTTTTGTACGTCCATTAGAGGGTAATGCTTTGCTTTGCCAGCTCGCTCTCGCTCTCTCTCTCTCTCTCTCTCTCTCTCTCGCTCTTTCACATCACATTTCTCTTCTCCAGGGGTCAAATGTTTTCTTATATTTCAAAAGCTCACTCTCCAATTCTCACGATTCAGCAGGTCAGCTGTCTCCAAATTCCACTCTGAGCAATCTTGTTTAATCACTTGCTTTCAAGTTTTACACCTAAGCATGACAAACTGATGAAAATGTTATTTCAAACCTATGCACGACAGACTGACCGCCTGACAGACAGTCTATCATACAGAAATTTGTGGATGCATCTAAAAATAGACCTCGTTTAGCGCTAAAAATACTTTTTTCAAATTTAAGATGACAACACTCTGGAGATAGTAGGCTCTTTCTGCTACTTAAGAGATATGCCAAGCGCAGGTGATGGATGTGAACTCAGTACAATCACAAAAGATGAAGATGGCATGGGCTAAATTTCGTGAGCTGTTGCCTCTGATAAATTCTCAAGCAAAACTATTTTTTTTTGTGAAATCAGTACATATATAACCAACTAAATATGATGATCTATGTTGAAACTATAAAATCACTTCAAAACGATTAAAAACAAGCCGCGTGTGCGTGGTCCCCCTCTGTATGTGACTCGATGTGGCGAGTGTAAAATGCAACAAATTTTGGCATTTTTGACCCCCCTTTGACCCCCTGGGTGTGCGAACCAGATATTTTCTGAGGTCAAGGATGCTCATTTCATATCCAGAACAATTGCCTCTACATTTTGGCCAAGTTTCAGAAAAATTGAATGGATGGATCAAACGTTATGGGAGAAAAGGGTTATTTTTGCCATTTTGGGGACTTTTGACCCCCTGGGGGCGCGAACCAGATTTTTTCCAAGGTCAGCAATACTTATTTTCTATTAGGAACAATTGCCTCCACATTTTGGCCAAGTTTCAGAGAAATTGAATGGATGGATGAACAGTTATGGGGCAAAAAATGTCATTTTTTGCCATTTCGGGGCCTTTTGACCCCCTGGGGGAGGCTAACCAGATTTTTTATCAAAAATCGGAGAATGTCACTTTCTAACCTGACCAACGTTACAACTTCATGCAAAATTTCAGAGAAATTCAATGGATGGTTGCGGAGAAAAATCCGGACGGACGGGCCTCAAAACATAAGTCCCCCGATTTTATAAATCGAGGGACCAATAAAATATTTTTAAAAATGTTTATTAAATTACATCTTTGGAACAAATGCAACTTTTAGTTCACACATTTGACTTTTGACTTTTAAAAAAAATACTTTTTCAACTCGTATACGTCTGATAGTTTTTGTTCTTGCTGCTTCACCATTTTCTTTTGCATCTTTTGTGCTAGTTGGTGAATTGTTAGTTTAGTTGACTTTGTAGAGGTCTTTTTGATCTCCAAGTCTTCTGCTTTCTTCAGATTCTTTTCCGTATCAATTTTAAGGCTTCGATTATATCTTCCATACGCTAAACACTGAAATTCCAGAATTACAGGAAAACAAAACATTTTCATCATTGTAATTATATATTGTTTTACTTTGATAAAAGTTTGAGTTGTACAATATTTTTTTTTAGACTGGGAACTTTTGATTATCTACTCTATAAAATTAAGTCAGTTGGATTTTCAACTTCAGACCTTTTTGTGGAACATAGGTGCATGTTATGTGCATGTTATTAAAAACAATAAATTTGAAATAGCATTTTTATCGCTAAACGTGCAAACTGAATGGACACATCATACATATACACATTTGTGTTCTTCTGGTGCGCACCCAAGTTAGATTATTTGTTACTGTTAGACATATAAAAAGGTAAAAAATAAATTTGATACAAAAGGAGGAGAAAAAAAATAAGATAGATATCAAAGTATCTATCATAATGAGGATGATCCCCGAAACAAAAAAAAAAACAAAAAAAAACAAACAAAAAAACACCATGGTCACTAGGTGGGTCATCTTTTCCCCAACCAGAGGTTGAGAAGAGAGCAAAAAGTCAAGCCGGCCGCACAGTCTTTTTAACGCACTTGAGTGTTCCATCGACTTACATAAGGTTGGTCAGCACCAAACCAGGATGGCTTCTTACTTTTATCTACTGGTCGCGGCCACCATCGACCATCTGAAAAAGAGCAAAAACCAACAAATCCCTGGTGTGAGAGACAGAGAGAGAGAGAGAGAGGGAGAGGGAGAGAAAAAGTGAGGTGAGGGTTGAAGAGAGGTTGTGCAGGGGAAGAGAAAAGAGATGCGCAGACAATGGGCGAACTTTAACTTACATATAAAATTTATTTTTTTGTATTATAAAAAAGGAGGGATGGAGGAAGATAATGGAGGATGGGGGAAAAAGTAGCGTGTGGGTGGGGATGGAGAAAACAAATCAGGATCAGAAACTTTTTTTTATAAATGCTAAAATCTTGATACAATTTTTTAAGGTCATTATTTAGATGTCATACCGCAAAAAGGCTTTTTTCTTGTCCAAGAGGATTAAATATTCAAAAAACAAAAAAAACAAAAAAAACACAGGACATAAATGAACGAAATGTAACAAAACGCAATTTATAAATTCAGCAAATTATGATTAAAGATTTTTTTTCTTCTTTTTAATTGTTTTATTCTGTTTTGTTGGCATCAGTACTCACGGAAGGGGCCACATGAAGGTTGCAAACATCCCTAATGAAAGTGGCGTTGTAAATCTGACAGTACCTGAACACGGTATATTGAGTCATCAGTTTGTGTCGGCATAATCACGCTGACACACCGGTTCCCCATTAGATTACCGAAGTTAAGAGGCATTGAGTCTGGTCAGTACTAAATGGGTGACCATTTGAGAATACCAGGTTCTGTATGTGGGAAGGCTCTCTGCTTATCCTGCAACATTGTTTCCAGTCGTCCTGGACTTCTCCTTTCCATTCGACTTGTGCAATGCCGGCTCAAGAGAGGTGTGGTTGGCCATTGCGCAACCCCTGCTTCACAACACTCTCCCTCTAGAGACTGAACGAAGGCCTCCTACTCTGCGCTGATATCCACTTTACCACCATCACCTTCCAAGCGATGTAGCCTTTTTAGAAGAACTTTCTCAGTGAATATCAAAATGTTATTTCTAATTTCTTCACTATATTTTATCAATTTCTTTTATTTACTACTAATTTCTAAAATTAGAATCTTTATTCAGTAGAAATGGAGAAAAAAATATAAACAACTTTTGAACAAAATGTAATTGATGGAATTTTAGTTATTTGCAAAAAAATTGCATTAAAGAAAAAAAAAAAAAATTACCATTCGGAGGGCATTTTCGTTTCTATCTGTGTGTGCGTATATATATATATATATATATATATAATATTTATAAATAAATATTAAATTATTAATACCTACAGATGCTAGCGTTTCAAGCTTATTGCTCTCATCAGTGCAGGAAAGTAACAATTTCAGACGGTCAGAGTCAGCCTAGAATCTGCAAGCAGTCGCCATATCCACTCGGCCAACAGAAACTGTCACGTAATTAAGGGAAATTAAGATCTATATGTACCTAGAAGCGGGCACAGATAGAAGACTAGTCGAGAGTGTTCTACAAACTTATTCGGAACTTTGCATTAGAGCTATTTGCCAGTCTATTTTTAACATCCCCGAGAGTGCTATTATATATATATATATATATATTTAGGTTTACCAGTACATGATTCATGGAAATAACTATTTATTATGAATCTTGGTATATTTGGAGGTAAAAAAAACAAAAAAAACAAAAAAAAACAACTAATTGGGAGGAGGTGGGGGCGCACTTCCAGCCACTTGGAGTCAACCCAAAGTTCTCCTGTGATCACCAGTATACTTGAATCATGTAAGGAACCACTGTACACAACTTTTGTGGGATATGGAAAATAATAACGAACTAGCGGGAGGATCCTGTGGAAATTTCATGGTGATTTCTCCATCAATCTCTATAAATTTACTCTTACTAATAATATTCCTTTGAAATAATAAATGTCTGTCATGCTTAATAATATTAAGAAGAAATAACTTTCTTCTTCCGTAAAAATAATTGTCAATGTCAGCTAAATATTCTTTAAATAAATAAAACGAATATGTCTCTTTCTTTCTTTAAAATTGTAGCAATTTAATTCTTTTTAAAACAATAAATATTCTCCGTCTTAACATAAAAATAATTGTCAGATAAATATTCTTCAAATCAATAAAATGAGTGTCACTTTTTGAAATTTATTTAAAACTAGCAAAACCTACCCGCCCTCCGGGCAACAATTAATTGAAAGAAGGGTGTATAGTTAAAAAAATGTTTTTACTCAGAGAATTCCAAAATTTTAACAAACTTTGGTAAATTTGTAGATTAACACCCTCAGCTAAATTAAAACCCCCTCTTAAAAAAGTAGATTCTAATTTTTTGGGTCTTTCTAACTTATTAGGGCAGTTAAGTAATATATTTTTAACACTAACCCTAAGTTCGACTGAAAAGGTCGTAAAACACGTAATTGGCTCTCAATGTGCCCCCAACAAAAATAACACACACTACATCTCAAATAGCAAAAATAAAAAAATGATCAACTGCCATCAACGCTACAATGGCTTGAAAATTAAGGATCATTTTATGTTAAATATATGCGAAACTGATCCCCCACTTTAAATTCTGAAATAATTCTCTTGTTGTTTTCTGTTTTCACCATGTTTTCCAGGGTATTCACACGTAATGTTAATCTACAATAATACCCAAACTTTTAACATTTTTATTTCTGCCTTAAAAAAGTATTTAATTAGTTTGATAATTCTAAAGTTTTTTATTTAATTTTCACGGGAAAGGTAAACACAACTAAAATAAAATAAAAAAGAACGTATAGTTAAAACAGTATAAGATTTTTAAAAATAAAATATGGGTAAAGTTGTAGATTAACACCTGTTAATCCCCGCCCCCACAAAAAAATTAGATTCTGCTTTTTGAGCCGATCATGTGAACACCATGGAAAACAGAAAGGAACAAAATAGTTTAGAATTTAGATTAAGGGGATCAGTTTCGTATATATTTAATGTAAAATGTTCCCAAATTCAATTTTTTTAGGGAAGTTAAGCAAATTTTTTTACCACTAGCCCTAAGTCCGAGTTGCAAGGTCAGAAAAACACACATAATCGCCTAAAAAGTAGACCCGTCTACAAAAAGAAATATGCAGGCGATTTAGCCCCCATAGCAAAAAAAGAATTCAGTTAACTGCCTTAAAACTGGCCCGAAAATGGGAGATCATTTTACATTGAATTTACATACAAAAATTTTCCCCTACTTTAAATTCTAAAATCGTTTTTCTTTTCTTTCTGTCAAGCTTTATAGGGTGTTCAGACGTAATCACCTAAAAAAGGTAGAATCTAATTTTGAATGGGTGGGAGGTGGGGTGATTTAATGAGGGTGATATTTTTTCGTAATTTGGACAGATCAGTGCTACTAAAATTTCTTTTGTTTCGATTTGTCGATGAGAATAGAGAAAAGTTTTTTGTAAACATTAAGCGATTGTTAAGTTTGTTGTTAAACTTTAAAATAACGCATTTAATTAGCTATTTAAAAGTTATTTATTTTTCACAAAAAATGTAAAAATTGCAAAAACAGGGCGAAAGAGGAAGCGAGTAAGACAGCCCCCCCCTTCTCTTTTCGCTTATGTGTCACTCGTAGTTAGCGCTGATAGTATAAACTTAAGGTGTTTTAGTCAGTTATCCGATTTATTTATTAAATAACTTTAATTAATTACTGTTAATATCGACGAAACTATTGCATATAGATAGTAACAATAAGCCAATGCAATGATAAATTAATAATACCAGACATTAATTAACTATAAACTGTTTAAAAAATACTTATGCAAATTAGGCCTCTGAATGGTTCTCTTTTAATCGTTCATCTATCATATATATATAGAGACTCTGAATTATTGATTTAAATAATATTAACCTGTTTTGCTGGTAATATAGAAGTGACAAATAAAAAAATCTTTCACATTTATTCATTTAGATTGCACTGTTTTAGTCGACGGGACGATATAATTTGATTTTTAAACAATTCCTTTTAAAATTAGTAAATTCAGAATTGTTTACCTTAGCAATATCAGATTAATTACCAAGCATTATCTTTGCTGATCGGAAAGATCTCATTTTTTTTAAATGTGTGTGAAAGGTGATAATGTACGTACGAGCACGAAATGCCTGAATGTATTTATATATATATAAATATATATACTAGTATTGTTGAATATAAGAGACAACTCATGTCTAGATATCCTTTGGTAGATCCTTTCAATAGTCCGAATTAGGATCTTAGTTTCGGAGGGGAATTGGCTGATGAATTTGCCATAATTTGCATTTGTCTCCCAACCACGTTCTAGAATAACTCCGTCCTTGATTTCACCTACGAATTAAACATTAAAAAATTGCTTTTTTAGACGTTAAAAAAAAAAAAAAAAAAATAACATGGTCTAGACCTGATTAACCTCATTCCCCCGAAGATGGAACCAGATGGGTCCGAAAGTACTTGGGAGGCAAATGCAAATTATGGCAAATTCACCAGCCAATTCTCCTCCGAAACTAAGATCCTAATTCGGACTATTGAAAGGATATACCAAAGGATATCTAGACATGAGTTTTCTCTTATATTCAACAATACTTGCCTGCAAGAGAAGATGCTGCCAATATATAATATATATATATATATATATACTAGTACAGTGCTCTTCAAACTTTTTTTGTCGCGACCCCTTTTTGTAAAAAAATTTTTTTCGTGACCCACCAAAATTTTTTATAAATACAAAATAAGTTTGAATATTATTTAAAAAATTCCATAGTTATAATTTTGGCGACCCCCTTTCTCACTTTGAAGACCTCTGTACTAGTATATACTAATTAGATTAGTGTAAGAAAGTGCAGTTAGTGCTGGAATTCTTCCCGGAGTCACACGTACTTTATTCATGTTAACAATCATTGGTCGCGATTGTTGGTCAATTTGGAAGACATTTTCACTCATGAACAACAAGACAATAGCAAGAATCAAAGTGTTGTATCTGTTCAGCCTCAGGAAACAGTTCTTCTAGGTAATAACTCCTCTAAAAGAAGGGGGGTTTGGCTTATCGCCTATACGGTCGAGGCGCCCTCGCCAAAGAAATGCCGACAAGTCTGATCAGACATTTTTTTTTTTTTACAGCTATGAACACCACAAGGGCATTCAGAAACGGATAGCGCACATTAAGCTTGACCGTGTGTCACAACCAGCCTTCGTGGGGAGGCAGGTAAATAATAACTATAATTCTTATTAAAGTCAACAATATACGATGCATGTTTCTGACAAAGGGGGAAAAATTGCTGTTTTCTAGGTCAAAATCTATCCATCTAAGACTTATAGGTGGCTAGTTTTTGACCTTGAAGTAGTATTTTTTTTTTTTAGCTCCTTACATCAAGTGGCTTCATGCCGTGTCTGGAGTGATTTTCATTAAAAAAAAAATTTTTTTTAAAAATGTAAACAACTATTGATCGCAAATTATAGTTTATTTATGAAAAAGAAATAACAAAAAAAAAAAACGTGAATGAAATTTCCAATTAATGTTAAAAACTAATTTTGGGGTGGCATTTTTAGCACCCCTCAGGAGGGCAAACAAGTGTTTTCCTTGGATTATCAGTACTTGCATCAGGTTAACAACAGTATTTGGTAGATTTGAGGAAAACAACTTTAGCGTAATTTTTACTAAAAATTCCACTGGGTCAGTTTTTGCATAACTTCATGCAAAATAGTAAAAATCTAAAGAACCAATTTTGAAGAAAAAAAAAACAAACAAGCCGCACGTGCGTGGTCCCCCTCTGTATGTGACTCGATGTGGCGAGTGTAAAATGCAATAAATTTGGGTAATTTGGGACAATTTTGACCCCCATTGTACCCCCTGGGGGCGCGAAGCAGAATTTTTCTGAGGTCAAGGATGCTCATTTTATATCCAGAACAATTGCCTCTACATTTTGGCCAAGTTTCAGAAAAATTGAATGGATGGATCAAACGGATGGAGAAAAGGGTCATTTTTTGCCATTTTGGGGGCTTTTGACCCCTGGGGGCACGAACCAGATTTTTTCCAAGGTCAGCGATATTTATTTTCTATTAGGAACTATTGCCTCCATATTTTGGCCAAGTTTCAGAGAAATTGAATGGATGGATGAAAAGTTATGGGGCAAAAAATGTCATTTTTTGCCATTTTGGGGCCTTTTGACCCCCTGGGGGGCTAACCAGATTTTTTTTTTTTTTAAATCGGAGAATGTCACTTTCTAACCTGACAAAAGTTACAACTTCATGCAAAATTTCAGAGAAATTCAATGGATGGTTGCGGAGAAAAATCCGGACAGACGGATGGACAGACAGAAATGCCTCAAAACATAGGTCCCCCGATTTTATAAATCGGGGGACCAACAAACAGAACCGTTAGTGTGTGGAGGGGGTGTAAAAATTTAGAAAAGGTATACTAAAAGATTATAGCGAAACCACATTTTAAATCATAGCAACCACTCTTCTATTTACAGAGAGAGGGTTGTCAAGACTTTGTATAGATAATCTATTTATCAATCTTCTCTTTACAATCTGCTCACAGTAATTGCTACGGCTTTGTGTCATTTAGCTACAATTGTTAGTTTATAAGGTCTCTTTTGGTCTCTTGTGTCATTTTTACAAAGTAAAATTTTTGTATAGTTAACAGTCGAGAAATCGTAAAAAAACAACAAAAAAGAATCCAAACAATAATACCAAACACAGTTGAATTTAATTATCTACCGACCTGTATACTTTTAACATGCCGAAAGTTTTTTTTTTTTAATTTCAGAATTTGCTTTCAATGTTCGTGTGGCTTATAGTCACACTAAAACCGAAATAGCTAACTATGTCAGGCCTTACTTTGGTTAAATTCATGCTAAAAAGATAGTATTTATTAAAAAAAAAAAAAAAAAAAAAAAAAAAAATTACTTACCCTACCACTAACTTTAAGTCTGAGTGGCAAGCCCCCCCCCAAACAAAAACCCTCGTAAAACTACACTTAATCACCAGTTTAGCAAGGTAAAGACATTACTTTGGTTGCCATGTTTTTCGAGTTTCACTAAGACACATGATAATAAAAAATAAAATTCTGAAAATAATAATAAATAAATAAAAAACTTATTTTCCACACGTTAAAAACATGGATCAATAGAGAATTTAATTCTATTTAGTTTGCTATAAATTATTTGTTGTTTTTCTTTTCTCCTTTATGATTTCTCGACTGTTAACTATACTGCAATTTTACCTTTTACACTATTACTATACATTCAACCATCTCACATATATTCTTGTTTAAATAAGCTTATGAATGTCTGTAAAATTCTATCAAGGTTGTCAAACTGTTCTCGAGTCATAACTTTCTTTTGTTCCATTATTTCAGAATACAACGTAGTAGCAGACGACGATAAGTGCCCCAAACAAATGTTGTTAGCCTTTCAAGTGAATGTAAGAAATCCTCCAAGCATCTCATTAAGTCTTTTTAAAGTAAATGCTATCTGCCAGTGCCTAACTTGCAGACGCTATTATAAGCTAAGAGTCCAACTGACATTGCTTTCAAAGCAAAAGATTTTTCTCTAATAATTACTGGCCGTTTAGTTAACCAATGATATCATGGGCAGGATTGATTTGAGTAGAGGTAGAATCAGGAGTCGGCAAGTTTTATCAGAGTCGTTAAAAAATAAAACAAAATAATAAAAACATTAATTTTATCAAATTGCAAAGCTATTGATAAAACATTTTTTATGCAGTTTATACTATAAATAAAAAAATTTATATATATATATATATATATATATATATATATATGTGTGTGTGAAAAAAAAATGACAAACGGAAAACAAGTTAAAGTGCGGGAGAAAAACAAAAAGAGATTATTTGACCGGTTTTGTTCGTGGCGAACGTCTTCAGAAAATGAAGATATGGAAATAATTTTATTTTGAAGGCACACACATGGGATGAGGAAGGATGATCTGATTGAACCATATGAGAAGATATTAAATGATGTTGGAATATGATAAGTGGGTGGCACATTCTTCTATGTTTCTTATTCTTCTGTTTATATTTTTATTTATCCTCTTTCTCTTTTTTACTATCACACCTAATGAGCTAGTATAGAGAAAGCGGTGGGGGAGGGGGAAAGGCGACAAGAGGGAAGAAAGGACAGAGAAGCTGACTAAAGTAAACAAATGGGGTGGACATGAAATTGATACACTGGATGTTAGAACCCAAAGATTAATAAGAAAGAATCAGGGATAGGTCTGCTAATTTGTCACACAACAGTCATCCTTCCTCATCCCATGTGTGTGCCTTCAAAATAAAATTATTTCCATATCTCCATTTTCTGAAGACGTTCGCCACGAACGAAACCGGTAAAAAAATCTCTTGTTTTTGTTTTTCTCCTGCACTTTAACTTGTTTTCCGTTTGTCATTTTTTTTTTCACACATTTTGTCCACCACGACATTTCATTTTCATGAATTATCGTGTACCTTACCCCATATATATATATATATATATATATATATATATATATACACGAGAGAGAGTTGAGTATACACCCCACGTCAAAAGTGATGGAAAAAAAATTATGCTTCACTTGTGTTCGCACTAATATTCATATAAATAACGTCTCAGTCAGTGAAGTTAAAAGAGATAAGAAAGAAAGATAGAAAATGTCTAAAATTGGAAAGTTTAAAAAAGAAAACTGAAAAACTTATCAATTGGTATAGAAAGAAGAAAAAGTCACATTATGGAAATAGAGTGATGGATTCATTTCCGAATTCATTTTAGATTGGGGTGGGTGGGTCAAACTTGAGTGTTATCATCACAACGTTTTGGCCACTGTAACCTCCAGTCTTCTTCAGATGTATCTCTTTGAACTCAGGAATATTTCTGTCGAACTCGGGAATCTGGACAGAATTTCGAACGGAACCCTTTATTTAATCCACAGGGGTAGCATGCTCTTGTTCCGTCAGCCAGGACCCGTGGATATAGTACTAAGTTAAATTCAGTTCCAAGTGATAGTCATCTGAAGGTTGAAGGTTCAATCCTTGGTGCAGGCGATATGAAGAATTGCGAGTTACTGAAGACTTCTCCCAGTCATAGCTGACAGAACAAGAGCATGCTAACCCCTTGAATTAAATAAAGGGTTTCGTTCGAAATTCCGTCCAGATTCCCGAGTTTGACAAAAATATTCTCGAGTTCAAAGAGATACACCTGAAGAAGACCTGAGGTTACAGCGTTTGAAACGTTGTGATGATAACACTCAAGATGAGAAATGTAGTGCGAATAACCAAAATTATGCAAATACACATTGGTCTTTATTATAGAGTGGAGTATATAAGAATTCCATGAAAAATGCCAGTATACTGAAATCATATGCCCTTAATAGGGTTAAGATGAAAATTCATATACACTAAATGTACAAAAGCAAGGAAATTCCCAAATTTTAAAACTTTTATTGTCATTAAGGATATGACTACATATCAACCAAACCATTTCATTATCACATCACTACAGTATAAATCTCTATGCATGAGTGGATGAAGTGTGTGAGGTGCGCTGAAGAAAAATTCCTACAAGTAAAATACATAACCCTGTTGTGCTCGCATACCCTTAATGACAATAAAAGTGTAAAAATTTGGGAATTTCCTTCCTCATTTAGTGTATATGAATTTTCATCTTACCCTATTAAGGGCATATGATTTCAGTATACTGGCATTTTTCATGGAATGTCACTACTTTTGTAAAGGCTATGCCTCAATACAATGCCTTCTCATAACTGATATAGTTGGTAGTTTAACTAATCAAGGTATATGGTAAACTGAAATTAAAATGCCATCAACTAGGCACTAGAACCTCTATCTCTGCCAAAAATCAGCTGAATCCATCAAATAGTTGATGAGATACAGGGTGGCACGTACGTACGTACGTACACACAGATAACATGATTGAACTTTCTGGATCTCTGGGTCGCCTTGACTAATGATGCTGAAATTCTACACACTTATAGAACCTATCAAATAAAAATTTTGTGCAAAGTTTTAACTAATTTGGTTTATTGGTTTTTGAGTTATGATTGATCAAAGAAATGAGATTTCCAGCATAGGCCATTCGTGAAGACTATTAAGGGATAGAGCGCTCTCGCGCTTCCCTTGATTATGATACAAATCAGTTAGACTGGCTTTGTTGTTGTCCGGCCAAGGTATGGTTCTGTTCAGTCCTAGGAGGTCCATCCCCCCACCTTTTCTCTGAGAAGGGGTTAGTTTATTGCTAATCACCTGAGGCAGCACACCAGGGGAATATCAATGGGGCTGCTCACGCATTTTTGTAGGCCAGAGTGCACCTATCCTAGTGTGCTGGCTTCTCAAAATCACACCTGCCCTTGTGTCTAACCTCTTGGTAAGGAGGTAAATAATATATATGTATATATATATATATGTATATATATATATATATATATATATATATATATATATATATGAACATAGATATTAGATTTGCTTATAATTCTTTAAACAATTCTATCAAACGTTATGGTAAAATTGAATTATTTCACTCAAAATGGCTGACGACTGTGACATCAGTGTGTTGTCTGCTATTTGCAGACGGTGCACTGAAAAGTTTATCCCCTAATATACAAAAAACAACTTACTATTCCCGGTCTATTTAGTAATGCAGAGCAGGAGAGGCAGCTAACTGCTGTGGACCAAGACGCTTGTCTGCGGCGGTCGAAGAGAAGACGGTTGGTTTGCTGCTTGTGCGGAGGAGAGCTACGGGCGTGAACCCGGAAACGCCCATTCACGAAAAGTTGAATTTAATTTTTTTATAATTCTTTAAACAATTCTATCAAACGTTATGATAAAATTGAATTATTTCACTTAAAATGGCTGACGACTGTGACATCAGTGCACTGAAAAGTTTGTCCCCTAATATACAAAAAGCAACTTACTATTACCGGTCTATTTAGTAATTTGTTCTTTGTTGTGGTAAAAAAATAATATTAGACAATCTTTCCTTTTTCAATTTTATTGTGAAAATAAAATCAGTGTTTTTTTTTTTTAACACTTCTTGCGATATGTAATGCATTTATTAAAATCGAACATCGCAAAAAAAATTCTGCCAAAATCGAATGGTGTCAAATTAACAGATAAAACTTAGAAAAATAAACTTTGTTAAATTGTAAAATTCTAATATGAATAATTGTAAATTTTTAATATAAAAAAAACCTTTTTCTAAAAACAGATTTTATTAAAATAAAAAATGTTATTGTTTTTTTTAACTAGAAAAGAAAAAACACTGCAAAAAAGTTTGTTAAATTGTAATTTTTTCATCTGTAAAAAAAAAAAAATACTGTTTATAAAAACAGATTTTATTATTTAACAATTTAAATAAAAACAAAAGAACAAACTTTTATTGTTTGTTAAATTGTAAATTACTGTTTATTATATTTCGGATCCATTTATAAAAAAAAAAAACAGATTTTATTTTCACAACAAAATTAAAAAAAAAAAGAAAAAGAAAAAAGAAAAAAAAAAAAAAGAAGATTTTCTAATATATTTTTTTCCACGATAAAACAAAACAAATTACTAAATAGACCTGGGAATATTAAGTTATTTTCTGTAAACTAAGTGACAAACTTTTCGGGACACTGTCTGCCAATAGCAGATGACGACTCATTGACGTCACAGTCGGCAGCCATTTTGAATTAAATAATTCAATTTTACCAACGTTATTTATCTTACAACTTGATAAAAAAATAACCAGATCTAATAGACACAGAATGTCTATCATGTTTAACAAAATATGCTTGAAAGAATGATTGGTGAGTAACGAATATAGATGAAATGTCGATGAACAAGTTTTGTTTTCTCTTTTTTCATTACGTTGGATTATTAATTCCATAACTATTATCATAAATAATATACATGGACACAAAATTCAAACACAGTCAGTTGCCTACTGACCGTGTTTGAATTTTTTGTTCAGATGTGAAGAAGACTTAGAAACTTTATTAATACACTTCTCACGATTGGGTGCGCCATGAAACTGCAGTAAGGTGTTAAGCCACATTTAAAAAAAAAAATTATTATTGTGTTTAAGTACTTTCTTAAATCAGCACAAAATGCGCATAATGACAATTTATTTAAATGATTGACTAACAAGCTTTTTCATCAACAGACTGTTAAATAATAGTTTAAAAACGTGTTATGAATAGACTTCATAGTACAATTAGAGTGCTCAATCAAGATATGTATATATTTTGAGAGTGATATACAGAGGGGGGGGGGGGGTAGAATTCAGACAAAAGAGAAAAGAAAGAGAAAAAAAGATGGAGGTTATTCTCCAAGTCTTACTTGTCTGTATTTTTTTTTAACATCAGACATTGGTAAATCCGGATCAATTTGTAATACCTAAAACAAAAAAAAAAACAAAAAAATTAAAAAAAAATGTTAATTTTTTTTTTTTTTTTTTTTAAATTAACAAAAAGAAAGCATTAAAAGAAAAGTGAAATGGGGTGAAATAAAACAAAACATGGACATAAGTATTTTATAAGAAACAACGTTTTGGTTTTCATTAACATCTAAATCCAATGGACTTTTTTTTTATATACATGTCTCCACACAAGGATCAAGTTAGAGAAAAAAAAATTGTTCTTTAATGTAGAAAATCCAGCACCTCAAAAAGAGGCACTCTGAATTGAGAACAAAAATAACCTGTCTAGTGCACTCCTTCACGGATTAGAGCAACTACGGCAACTGGCAATCAATCCATCCTCTCTCCGAAAACGATGAACTAACGCCTGAGAGAATGGTCTCCGGAGACGTCATTTTAATCCTAGCTAAAATGCTGAGGAAAAAAAAAAAAAACAAAAAACAAAAAAAAAAACAATGTTACCTGCCGCCACTGGACTTGTATTCACACCTATTGCTTTCAAAACTTGTTTAAAACCCACCCCGGAGACATTTTGTTCAATTCTTATCTTTGAGGTAGGGAGTTTTCAATTTTTGTTTGGAGAAGAGAGTATTTATTCATTTTTTTTTTAAGAGACTTCTTTCGGTTATTTTATATGAGAGAGTGCATGAGGAAATTATGCTTTCTTTTGTTTAGAACAGGGGCGGGCAACCTCCGGCCCGCGAAGGCTTAGCGTTTGGCCCGCCACCCTGCTATGCTTTATTATTGCAATCCGGCCCGTGGACCTCCCAGTAAAACTGATATCATTTTGTGACATAGACGTAAATGTAGGTTTCGATTTACAGTGGGATAAAAATGTATAAATATCAGCGAGCGATGATGCATGTATATTTCATTTTTCTTTAACTATTAATTTCAAATCCTTGGCCTGAGATAAAAATAGAAAAAGAGAAAGAGAGAGACAAAGAGGAAATGAGAGATGAGGAAAGGACATGACACATAGAACTTATGTGAGGTGTGTCAAAACGAATCCTGGATCAACTTGCTACTTCCCTCATCATTATTTTTTATGATTCCAAAATAGCTCTTCGTCGGCGCCTTTTATAACATCACATACAGAAGTCTCTTGAGAAAAAATATCAGATTTGTAGAGTGTTCAATGCAATTTTTGTACAATTTATTTATGTAAACAAAATATAGTAATTCTGAGATTTCGTTTTTCACTCCGGCCCGCGATCTCCTTCAAAAAGTCTCATCTGGCCCTCACTCTGAAAAGGTTGCCCCACCCCTGGTTTAGAAGCACAAATGAACCGCCAGAGCTTAACAGTAAGACAAATTTAGTTTTGGTATTGTTTTTTTTTGTTTTTAAATCTATTTCATCGGTTTCTGGTTTGGTTTCGTTTTTTATTTAGTATTTTTCTTTCTAAAGAAACCATCCAGTCTCTTGTGTGATGATGGTTAGATATTATTCCACATCTCGTTGAATTGTGCCATAAGGAATTGGTCAATTTGGGAATTCAATCATTCTCTCATTTAAGGACTAAACTGTTGAAATACAACCTTCTAGGATTCATTTATTTTATTTTCAACAGTCGACTCCTTAAAAGAGTCACCACAATGAAAGACTTATGAAGAATAAAACTGTGGATCTTCGTTCTGATTTTTTTAACCCCTTATTTTGACATGTTCTTCTTGTGTGAAGGAATCATACCTAACAGCAGAATAGGCCAAAAGAAATTGGCGAAAGGTTCAGAATTTGAAGTAAATTAACCATCAACACCTTTAATGCACTCTTTATTTGTGAAATAATTGTTTTTTGAATTGTGTAACAATTTACTTTAAAATGACATTATAAAGTGGTAAGATCTTTTAAATAAATAAATTAAAAAAATTAAATGATGAAGCAATGGTAAAAATAAAAAATTATCATAAATGTAGTCTGCCGTAATATTGTAAATAAATGTAAAATACTCTTCATTTCAAATTTTGAGTTTTTTTTGTTATTTTAAAAGTTTAATTAAATATTTTAAAATTTCAAAAGAAAACAAGCCGCGCGTGCGTGGTCCCCCTCTGTATGTGACTCGAGGTGGCGAGTGTAAAATGCAATAAATTTGGGCAATTTGGGACAATTTTGACCCCCTGGGGGCGCGAACCAGAATTTTTCTGAGGTCAAGGATGCTCATTTTATATCCAGAACAATTGCCTCTACATTTTGGCCAAGTTTCAGAAAAATTGAATGGATGGATTAAACGTTATGGGAGAAACGAGTAATGTTTTGCCATTTATGGGGCTTTTGACCCCCTGGGGGCGCGAACCAGATTTTTTCCAAGGTCAGCGATACTTATTTTCTATTAGGAACAATTGCCTCCACATTTTGGCCAAGTTTCAGAGAAATTGAATGGATGGATGAAAAGTTATCGGGCAAAAAATGTCATTTTTTGCCATTTCGGGGCTTTTTGACCCCCTGGAGGGCTAACCAGATTTTTTTTCAAAAATCGGAGAATGTCACTTTCGAACCTGACAAAAGTTACAACTTCATGCAAAATTTCAGAGAAATTCAATGGATGGTTGCGGAGAAAAATCCAGACGGACGGACATGCCTCAAAACATAAGTCCCCCCGATTTTATAAATCGAGGGACCAATTACATACACTAGAGCACAAGTTTAAATTTATTTACTGTTATGGTGTAAGCTGATCTACCTATTTCAGAAATACATGGACTTACTCAAATACAATAAATACAGTTACATCTAAATTTCATGGTAGTGAATTGTGGCAGTTGTGGCCCTAGACTCATGATGCGTACTTCTGTAACATACTTCTGTTAATACACTTTTATTAATTATACCAGTGTTTGTTTTGATTATTACCGGCATGCAAGGCCACAACATTTATGTTGTCTCGTTTCTTATTTAGGGAGATTGTACCGTAATTCAAAAATGTAATAAATTTATTTTCGCGATGAAAGCATATAAAAAGAACACTTAAAGTAGGGGTGGGACGTAATGGGTGAAAATTTCAGATTCATGCGAGTAGTATTTTTTTGTGTTCATTTATACATAAATAACACTAAACAATCAAACATTTTGAAAATTTTGCAAAATTCAGAAGGTGCAGGCCAAAAATAGCCGTTAGGGCTCCACAGGACTCAAAATCCATCATTTTTCGGTGAAAAAGTGGTTTCATGCGACATTGCAGGTCCTAAAACATCCTCAAAAGCTATGAATGGATATAGATGGTTAAATCTGATATAGTACTTTAATTTAGGACCATTTTCAGGCTGTGAAAGGGTTTTCATGAATGTAAAATAGCCAAAAACTAGTGGCATGCACCTTCTGAATTTTGCAAAATTTTTAAAATGTTTGATTGTTTAGTGTTATTTATGTATAAATGAACACAAAAAAATACTACTTGCATGAATCTGAAATTTTCACCCCTATTGATAAAACATTATTTTTTATGCAGTTTATACTATAAATAAAAAAATTATATATATATATATATATATACACGCGAGAGAGAGAGAGAAAGAGTTGAGTATACACCCCACGTCAAAAGTGATGGGAAAAAAATTATGCTTCACTTCATACTACTCGCATGAATCTGAAATTTTCACCCATTACGTCCCACCCCTACTTAAAGAGACTGGAATAAATATGACAACAGACATCCCGTTTTTTTTACACATCGGACTCTCAGAGACGATGAACGAAAAGAAAAGAATGAAAAAATTTGTTTTCAATGAAATTAAAAAACATGACACTTGGAAAACAGTCTGTCCTGTCCTGTACAATAAACACTCCATATACCTTTTCCGCCTTTGTTATCATCATCGGTGTATTCAGCTCTACTCAAATCAAAGTTACAACTAACTAAAATCTCTAACACTTTATTAGATCACTTTTAAATAATAAAAATTGTTACATTTTGTTTATATTAAGATTTACTTGTAAGTAAATAAACCAAATTCTTATTTTCGCTTATCCATTTGTATTTTTTAAATAATTCAAATCATAAGCTACCATTTCCTTTCAAATAATTAGTTTTACTTATAATATTCATAATTACATTTAGTAAACATTTCACCACTCTCTCTCTGTCCAAATTAAGTACAATCTTTTTAAAACTCTCCATAAGTAAGCGAGAGAGAGAGAAAGAAGAGTGTGTGTGTGTGTGGGGGGGGGGGGTACTTTTTTATAATTTCTTTTTTGGTTTATATCAATGTTTATTCAATCAGAAATGACTTTTTAAAATTTGAATCTATAAAGTTTAACTGACCAGTACTGTCTTAACAGAAATTTTATTAAGATATTTACATAAAATCAAACAAAAAAATACAAGTAATTAGCAGCCAAGTACCTAATTGATTGTGTTAACAAACTCCCCACTATATATATATATATATATATATATATATATCGGGAATTAACTTCCTTCACTGAAGATTGTGTAAGCATGAACCATCGATGTTTGTAGGTAATAAATAATTAATATTTATTTATAAATATTATTGTATAGCCCCCTTTACTAAGGCTGGCCACTCTGAGTGAATTTAATAACAAGCAGTACTACTAGCTTCATTGCGAGATCCAACACGATTTGTTATCGTCGATCACTCTTCGCCACTTGCTGTGAATACTCGCCGACTTGGTATTTACAAAGTTAAATTCTTCCTAAATTCTAAGCTAATTTCTGGTGGCCAACTGGTAATTCCTGACTGCGAATCAGTGGCGATTTGTGATCGGAGTTCGCACCCGTCGACCGTTGAGAATTAGCTTCCTGCACTGAAGATTGCATAAGCATGAAACATCGATGTCTGTAGGTAATAAATAATTAATATTTATTTATAAATATTATTATTATTATTATATATATATATATATATATATATATATATATTAAATTGAGAATAAAAAGCCCTTTTTCAATGCAAGACATACTTTTTTTTTTTTTTTTTTTTTGACATGTATCTTATCAATTTCGGAGATAAACTCCATCATCAGAGATATTTCTCTTTTTTTTTTTATAAAGATAAACAAACTTTTTAAAGTTTGTTTATCTTTATAAAAAAATAAAAAATGTTGAACTTCCAATTTCCTAATATATATATATAAGTGGTTTGTGATCAGCAAGTGATCAACATATGATTGCGTCTCGTTGACATTCATCAGGTATTGTTGTGAGTTCTTGTTTTTGTGCTTTGTTTTTGTCGGTGACGTAAACTCAACTGTTTGTTATTAAAAGGAAAAAAAACAAACCTTTTCAACATATGGCTTCAATAACATTATGTAAAATATGCCTGATTAAACCCTTGATAAGAAAAAACAGGTTAATAAATAAATAAGGTGTCAGGCGAGATGTCACGACGCACGACTCCCCATTTTCCTACCTGAACTAACAACAATGGTTGATGAATGTCAACGAGATGCGATCAAGTGTTGATCATACAATAATAGATTAAATCAGTTGTCATGATATTTCAATGTTGAGGAAATTTACTGTGTATAAACAGTCAAATTTTATTACTTAGGTAAAAACAACAAAAAGGTTATTGTATATGGGTTTTTCGATATAATTAAAAAAAAAAAAAAAAAAAAAAAAAAAAAAAAAAAAATCGAGGAATTTGATTTTGTATAAGCATAAAAATGAAAATGAATTCCCATTAAAAACTGGTTATATAATGAAATGAATAAACATCATCATCACCACCACATTTAGTTTAAAAGATAAACATATCTATTTAATCATTAAAAGAAAAACTTTTTAGTCATCACGTTCAATGCAAGGTTTATTTTTTTAAAGAAATTATTCCAAAGTTATCTAAGTTGTTGATGTGTGTAAATGTGCTCATGTATAAACTTAACTGGAAATTGTCACTTGAATTTCAAAATAATCAAATCGGAAGTTATCATTTGGAATATCCTTTTTTCGTTAAATCACTTTAATATCAATATCAACAAAACTATTGTGTATATTTAAGAAAATAGGATAATAAAATTACAAATAAATTGTACAAAATATTAATTTATTAGAAACTGTTTATAAAAGAAGTAGGCAAATGAAGCATAGCCATAACTGTGTTAGGGAGTTTTCCGATCAGTATATTTAGGGTATTTGAATATGTTTTGTTGTATCATTAAATTAAATAAGCCTAAGGCGTTTTGATATGAATATAGTTTGGATAAATGGAAATTCTGGCAGGTGCAGGAATTTTTCTAGCCGGATAGAGGGAGGCCATTTTTTTTGCAGCAGACTTGATGGCAGTATTTTCTACGTATTTATTCCAATTCATATTGCCTGTGAACGTTAGGTCGAGAGATTTGAATGTTGGACTCTCGGGAAGGATACTATCAGCCATGGCATTCTGTGTTTCATGGCAATCAAAGGTCTGGAAAAGTTTCTGATAATTGTTAAAGGAAAGGAGCTTTGTCTTGGGAGCATTAAATGTTACCATCCATTTTGGGCCCCATTCTACTAGACTGGAGGTAATTTTCTAAGATGCGATTGCATCAAGGAGGTCGTTTATGAAGATCAAGAATAATAAAAATAACAAAGTATCGACTCCTAGGGCACACTCACATTAATGTAATATTGTTTAGATGTACGGCAATCGAGAATGACCGTTTAGCTAAGAAAGAGCTGATTATATTAAATATTCACCAAATTTATTTTTTATCTAGAAAGGGCCTTCATGTCAAAGGCCTTGGTTATATCAAGGGCATTCAGTGTATCGTATATTCGTTCAGAGATGATCGTTAGGATAATCGCAATAGAACAGGATTGCCTAAATGCATACTGTTGGCCAGAAAGAAGTTTAGCATTTTCGAGGTGGTGGACTAGCGCTAGATTAATTAATGATTCAAAGATTTTTGCAAAGAGTAGGATGACACTTATGGGGTGATAATTTTGCAAGTCAATTCTTTCAGATTTCTTGAAAACTGGTACCACAGAGGCAATTTTTCAGCTATCAGGAAACCAAGATTGGGCAATGCATTTGTTATAGAGTTTGAAGAAGACAAGGGCCGCTCAACAGAGCATTTCTTTATTACTATAATTGGGATAAGATCTGGTCCACATGCTTTGGAGGTGTCATGTTTTTTTTTTCATGATTTCCAGGACATGCGAAGGGGTGATGATCAGATCATTTTGCGCAGTTTCTGTTCGTAGTTGGAAATTAGGGTGGAGGGGTTTGTGGAGTTTAAGGTGAACTATTGGGCAAGCAATTCAGCCTTATCCAGGGTTGGATAGTATAGTGAGGGAATTGTTCATTGCCCATCGTTCACCACGCTATTATAGATTTTCCAGAAATCACAAGTTTCTAATTTCTGTGACTCAATGTGTTTTCTAGTCATCTCAGTATACCTACCGTTAGCTGCAGCTATTACGCTTTTACAATGGTTTATTGATGTTATAAATTTTTGTCTATTTGTAGTTGACTTATGGCGGTTGAAACAGGGAAATGCTTGCTGCCTATGCGCAATAGCAGTTTCACAGCTCAAAGTAAACTATTTTTTTTTTTTTTTAACATAGTTCACCCCAAAACAAGGCAGGGCGCCACTGACTGTAGACGTAAGGGGCTACTGAGAAAAAAGAAAAGGGGAGAAGGTTGGGGGGGGGGGTCAACCTAAATTGGGATCTGCGCAGCGAGATGTCTGTTTACATTAGTTTTAAATTTCTGCATGTCTGTACTGTCGAGGAAACAGGGGGCAGGGAGGGAGTTCCAGAGGCCAGCAGCACGAGGAAAGAAGCTATTTGAGTAGAAGGCTCTCCGACATCTGGGGACCTCCACAGTGAATGAATGAGATTTAGTTGATTGTCGAGTTAGTCTAGTGAATTTACGTCGAGGGGGCACCAGAGTAGCCAATTCATCGGAGCATAATACATTGAAGTATTTGTAAAAGCACAAGGATGCTACATTGCGGCGATGGGACAGGAGCTTGGTTGACAGTGAGGGGCCTATTAGGTTGGCGATTCTTTTTTGGACCTTGTCAAGGAGGGAGAGACTAGTAGATGATGCACCAGCCCAGATGTGACAATACTCCATGCATGGGCGGATGGTGGCTTTGTAGAAATACAGGATAATGTCAGGTGTGAGGAGTTTACTAGCACGGTAGAGGGAGCCAACCTTCTTTGCGGCAGCCTTGGCAATGTCTTCAAATGTATTTGTTCCAATTGGGGAGAGTGGGGCTTACTATGAAATTTCTGTGTTGGGACACATGCCTCTAGGCCTGCTTTGACCCATTCAGTTACCTCCCACGCACACTGTTCAGCAGGGAGAGAAAAAGTTTAACCCCAAGGTGCATCTCTGATGAGATCTGAGGGATTCTCAATCGGATCGTTAGTAATATCTTATGTTGAGTAACAGCGCTTCGGTTTGAGCCATTATTACGGGGTGATCAGCGTTCCTGAGTGGGCTACGGGCATCTGTCACATAAGCCCTGGACAGTGTTGTCATGAATAGCTCGAGAAGTAAGGCTTGCTGGTCCTCATGATCTGAGATGCGGGTTGGGAATGTGACAGTTTGTGAAAGGGAATGTGCAATCAAGAAGCTACAGGTTACTGTTATCAGCGGGGACTGTGTAGCTCGATAAACCAAGCTAATGTCTGTGGTGGACCTTAAAGTCCCCTAATTATTTAGATTGGGCGCTCGAATCCAAACAAAGTGCTGCATCTTAACTATTGGAGACGTAGTCAAGTAGGGTACAGTCTCGTGTTGAGAGAGAACCGTAGAGAAAATATAGGTAAATAACGCTGTGTTGTAAGGTTAATCTAAAGCATATGTAGGCCTAATCTTAAGATTCTAACCTATGTTTTCTAGTCATGGGGAGGATGATACAAATATAGACTCAAAGTCCGTGCATATGTTATTATGCAAAGCCAGATGGATACATTTAGTTACATGTAAAGTTTAACATTATGAGTACTAAAGACAACTTGATAGTAGACCAAATTCAATATGTGTCATTCTTGCCACCGGTTGTCATCAGTCAGCTACGAACAGTTGGAGTCAGGGTCAGAATTTTTGTAAAATCCTATGAGTCGGAGTCGGAATTTTTGTAAAATCCTATGAGTCGGAGTCGGAATTTTTGTAAAATCCTATGAGTCGGAGTCGGAATTTTTGTAAAATCCTATGAGTCGGAGTCGGAATTTCTGTAAAATCCTATGAGTCGGAGTCGGAATTTCTGTAAAATCCTATGAGTCGGAGTCAGAATTTTTGTAAAATCCTATGAGTCGGAGTCGGAATTTCTGTAAAATCCTATGAGTCGGAGTCAGAATTTTTGTAAAATCCTATGAGTTGGAGTCAGAATTTTTGTAAAATCCTATGAGTCGGAGTCAGAATTTTTGTAAAATCCTATGAGTCGGAGTCAGAATTTTTGTAAAATCCTATGAGTCGGAGTCGGAGTTGGAATTTTTGTAAAATCCTATGAGTCGGAGTCGGAATTTCTGTAAAATCCTATTAGTCGGAGTCGGGAGTTTTGTAAAATCCTATTAGTCGGAGTCGGGAGTTTTGTAAAATCCTATTAGTCGGAGTCGGGAGTTTTGTAAAATCCTATTAGTCGGAGTCGGGAGTTTTGTAAAATCCTATTAGTCGGAGTCGGGAGTTTTGTAAAATCCTATTAGTCGGAGTCGGGAGTTTTGTAAAATCCTATTAGTCGGAGTCAGAATTTTGAGAATCCCATTAGTAGGAGTCGGAATTTCGGGAATCCCATTAGTCGGAGTCGGAATTTCGGGAATCCCATTAGTCGGAGTCGGAATTTCGGGAATCCCATTAGCTGGAGTCGGAATTTCGGGAATCCCATTAGTCGGAATCGGAATTTCGGGAATCCCATTAGTCGGAGTCGGAATTTCGGGAATCTCAGGAGTTGTACCTTGACTTTATACCTTCCTACTCCGCAACCCTAGTAAAAAGTTTCCTGGGCAAAGCCTGGTGGATACGTCTAGTTCTATATCTTAGCATTATAGGCACAAAGCCAACTTGATAGACCAAATTCAATATGTGTCATTCTTGTCACCGTTTATCATCAGTCAGCTACGGACAGTTCAGAAGACTAGCAAACTATCATAGTCAGTGAGTCAGAGAAGAAAATCAACCAACCATTGGTTGATCAGCTAAAATGGTTATCCACAAACCTGATCTGAATGTGTTTTGTAATAAACCAACTGTAATTAAGTTACGAAAATGAAACAAATTAATTGACAAAAAAAACCTATGCGGAATCTTGCTCACTCGAGTGTTTCTCCGTTGCAGCTATCGTTAATCTCTCTGATGTAAGTTTTCAAGTTGTCGAGGTTGGTATTGCCAAGGAATTCCATATGCAACTCGAGCATCTCTGCTGAACAAACTTCCGTGTGTCCTTGCTGTAACACCGATTTCATTAAATTGGGAATCGCGTGAAAGCGAATGCTCAGCCAATAACTGATCACCTGCTCGTCAGAATCCAGTCAGCGTCCGTCCCACTCGAGGTCATGATGTTGGTGGGAACCTTTGCGTCTGCAAGCAACTTGCAACAAGCTATCATCAACTCAAAAATCATCTGACCGGAAACCAGCGATTCTTTTGGTTGCTGGTTGGCTCTTCCTGTATGTCTGTTGACATTCGATGGCGTGATGAACTGTAGCAGACAGCACTTCTACCACACTTGTAGTTGGGGTTCGCCTGAGTATTCCCACAGGGCCTCATGACTACATCTTTCAAAGACGACGTGAAAACCATGTCTGGACCTCGGGCATATTGTTCCATCGCTGGCACTGCAATTACAACGGAATTAGCGTTAAACCGGCGCACCTGGGCGGCAACTGTGTGCGGTATTATGAAGCAATACAAGGTTGGCTAAACTCCTGAGAGTGGAAGCCGACACAAGTAAAATTAATAAGCAGAGATTGGGGGCGAGGGGGTGTCTATTTTTTTAGTATTTGTTTTTGAAACACTGAATACAATCATTGTTTCTATTTATTGGTAATCAAGAAAAATAAGGGTTAACAAATCAATACTGTTAGCCAAAAACTATTGCATTGCTTAACTAGGCAGAGACTACTGTATATACAAGGTATGGACGATATTTGTTCGCAATTTTCGACTGCTAATTTTATGGACGTTTTTTTTTTTTTTTTTTTTCATTATCAGTTTTCTTTTCATAAAAAGTGATCATATTTCAATTTTTTTATTTTTTTTTATTTTACAGATTAATTGATTATGGACAATTTTGAACCTCCATATTTGTGGAAGAGACACAGAGTTCTCCTTAGAATCTGTGCCGGAAGGGGGGAAAAAAAGATGTTTAGATTTCCTCAATGTCAGCAGGAGTATGGTAAAAAAAGACGAGAAAGGAATTGAAAGATTTAGAATCCGACTACGAGAAGGCATCAGAGAGAAAAACGGATGATCAACGATCTGACGCTGTCAGAGCGTCAGAGTTTGTTGCTGAAATTCAAGAGATCATCGACAATGAACCGAGTAATTCGATTCATGCCATTGCAACGGAGAAAGACGTAGCTGAAAAACTCATTAGGCTGGTGGTCAATCAGAACATACGCTACATTTCATACAAAGTGAGGAACGGACAATTTCTGCCGAGGCGATGCAAGAAAAGTGACTGAAGCATGTAAAGAAGCTAATCGACAAGTTGAAACACCCACTGGAGCCAAACATGGCGTGGTTCTTCAACGACAAGAAAAACTTCTGCCAAGACCAGAAGATCAACTCTCAGAACAGGTGGCTCGCTGCCTCATCCAAAGATGTGTCCAGAGTTATGCTGACAAAGTTTCTAGTGACAACAATGGTGTTTGATGGCGTTAGCAGTGAAAGTGATATCATGCCATCCCACTGGGACACCAGGCTGAACTCCGATGTCTACATCCATGTTCAGACCCTGGATCGACCAGGTAGCTGCAGATAGGCCATATTTTTTTATGGAAATCGCTCCAGACAAGACATGAAGCCACTTGATGTAAGGAGCTAAAGAAAATACTACTTCAAGGTCAAAAACTAGCAAATGATAAGTGTTAGATGGATAGATTCCGACCCAGAAAACAGCAATTGTTCCCCCTTTGTCAGAAACATCGCTCACGAAATGTGAGGACTAAAGGACAAAATAAAGGAAGCGAGAGTTACAAAGTCCACTTTCTACTCTCCTTAAGTGGCAGCACGACTCAGCGCCCTGCCATACTAGCCAAAAGATTGAGGCCTGGCTGTCAGAGAACTTCATCAACCATACTTCACCTGAGATCTGGCCTTCAAACTCGCCTGACTGCACTTCCCCTCGACTTCTTGTGTGAGGTGCAGTTGAATGAGACCCCAACAGATCCAGCTGCAACACGAAAGATAAGCTAAAGGCCAGGATCAACAGAACCTTTGGGGAACCTAAGTTAAGAGAGTGACGAAGCCCTGTGTCCAGTTCCGCGATCACCATCAAAGCCATAGGCTGGTTCAGCAAATGAAATCACAGAACCGGTCATGATAACAAACTTGATGAATAATCTAAAAAAAGTGTCATTCTGTTTCCATAGACAGTAATAAAATCATCTCATATGTCATCCAAATATACTAAATCCTCTGTTGATGGAGGAGAAGGCCATGCAGATCTGAATTTGGTCTAAGAAGCCATTTATGATGTCACAGACAAGGAAGGAATGACAGAAGAAACATAACAAAATGACAATCATCTGTGAAGGTGCAATGACTCATATATATTCTTTGTTTCATGAATAAATATTGTCTGCACTCATATATATATTCTTTAAAAAAAATTTTTTTTTAACATAGTTCACCCCAAACAAGGCAGGCCACCACTGTAGACGTAAGGGGCTACTGAGAAGAAAGAAAAGGGAGAAGGTTGGGGGGGGGGGGTCAACCTAAATTGGGATCTGCGCAGCGAGATGTCTGTTTACATTAATTTTAAATTTCTGCATGTCCGTACTGTTGGGGAAACAGGGGGCAGGGAGGGAGTTCCAGAGGCCAGCAGCACGAGGAAAGAAGCTAATGGATGGGATTTAGTTGATTGTCGAGTTGGTCTAGTGAATTTACATCGAGGGGGCACCAGAGTAGCCAATTCATCAGAGCATAATCCATTGAAGTATTTGTAAAACAAGCACAAGGATGCTACATTGCGGCGATAGGACAGAGACTGGAGCTTGGTTGACAGTGAGGGACCTATTAGGTTGGCGACTCTTTTTTGGACCTTGTCAAGGAGGGAGAGACTAGTAGATGATGCACCAGCCTAGATGTGGCAACAATACTCCATGCATGGGCGGATGGTGGCTTTGTACAGATACAGGATAATGTCAGGTGTGAGGAGTTTACTAGCACGGTAGAGGGAGCTCACCTTCTTTGCGGCAGCCTTGGCAATGTCTTCAATATATTTGTTCCAATTCATGTTACCTGTGAAGGTTAGGCCGAGGAGTTTGAATGATGAATTCTCAGGTAGGGTGTTATTTGCCATGACAATCGGTGGTTGGAGAGGTTTCTTGTAGTTATTGAAGGAAAGGAGCTTTTTCTTTGCGGCATTAAAAGTTACCAACCATTTATGACCCCAATCCACTACATATATATATATATATATATATATATATATACTGCCAGAAGATATAGGGTGACATAAGGCAAAAACAAAGTGTGGGGAGTTATGCCCACTCCCTACACTTTGTTTTTGCCCTATGTCACCCTATATCTTGGAGGACACCACCATCCATTCCCACATCCCATCCAAACTCATTTTATCTTTGACTCCCCCTCCCTCCTTAATTCCCACCTCCAATTAGAGACCGACCTGCTTGTTTTTGGATCATCCGGAAAACAGTGGGCAGTCTATCACTTAGCAGAGTTTTGTATAGAACTTTTGTAAATATTGTCCCACTCCCACACGATGAATTTTACAAATAAAATATTTTACACAAATTGAGGATCATCTAAGTAGGTCCAACCCACAGAGCGAATGAGGTATTTTGGTGAGAGTGTCTAGCCTAGAGTAAAGTCAATGTATGACAAATTTTATGTCTAACGACCCCCCCCCCCCCCCACACACCCAACCATAACGATTCGGGCTTCATGCCTAAGACAAATGTAAAAGAATTTTATGTGCATTGTTTTTTTCTTTTAAAATATTTGTTTGTAAATTTTTGTTTACTTTTGTCTAAATAAAATCGTTAGAGAAATTCTGGTTGTCTTGAATTGGCAATAGACAATACAAGTCTCTTGGAGGCAACCATGTTCAATGAAACATGTAGAGCATAAAAGGTTAAGATAGATACAGCATTAAAGATACATTGGACAAAGAAGAATTATAAGAAGTGTGACCACATCCCAGCAAGTTGCGGACAGCTTAATAAAAAAAGAGAGAGAAGCATCCAAAGAAAGTTTGTTGAAATTGAATATGAGTGCTGGTGTATAGAATGGAATAGTCTACACTATTAAAAATGGACTCCCTTAAATAATTTCTGGCTTAAATAGACCAGTTTTTTTTGTCACAGTTTTTTTTTTTTTTTTTTTTTTTTAACAACGTGCTTGATGAATCTGGGTTATTTTTTACTGTTAGCATCTCCCTATGGCAAAATTAACAGTTATTATATCTGCTACGGTCTATGCTAGTTGTAGGAACAAATTAAATTTTGCAAATAATAATCTCTGGCTGGGTTGGTTGGTTGCGTCATAAATTCCTAGGATCTTTTATTTCTATCATTTCTTTATCTCGGCGAACCTGTTGACAGAGGCCAACACATGGGTGTCCACAGGCTACCACTGCTACTCAGATTGTGCTTGGCCTTTTGGCTAAGATCAAAGTGTAGTATCTGTTCCGATGGATACTACACCCCATAAACTGGTATTGTCTTGGCCTTCGGGGCTTGATTTATGCCAGTCTATGGGTCGGTCCTGTGCAGTTCTAGGAGGTCCACCCTCCCAGGCTTCGCCTCCCCTCTTTGGGAAGGAGTAAGTTTATTGCTTACTGCCTGAGGCACCCCTACCAGGAAATGCCGACGGGGCTGCCCAGGCAATTTTTAATGGCAAGAGTACTCACCTCTTGGGCGCTGGCTTTTCAAACCCCACTTTCCCAACCCGACTCGACCTTGGGTCACATCTTACTTGTGGGAGTAAGATAAAACTGGCCTTGTGCCTAACTTCTGGCGAGGAGTAAATAAATACTCAGATGCTCAATCAATCAGAGCCTTTGGCATCTCCCCCACCCCCACCCTATCCATTATCATCTAACACGTAGAGTGTCAAATAAATGTCTAAGGTATGTATATGGATGCATTCTTTGAGAGTCGTTTAGCTTTATTTGTATAGTTGAAGATGGTGGCACATCCTATCTTATTTTCACTCTCGGAGTTGTCAGAATATATGTGAAGGACATTACTAAAGTAGGTTGTTTGTCATAAAATCCTAAAGTGCTCAATACTATGAACAGTAGAGCAATAATATATATATATATATATATATATATATATATATATGATTATTTTTATTTACACAGACATGTACAAAATCTGCGACACTGGCATGTCGATGTTATCGATCAACAGCTATTACAGACTGAGATCTCATCAGACAGAGTTAGAATCCGATCTTAACTTTAGATCATATTTGGAAAGAATGAAATGGAGAAAAAAGAAAAGAAATTTAAAATTTCAAAATTTGGAAAGTCACGTGGTTGGGACCGTTAAGAATCAAAATGTTAAAATCAAAAAATAATAAAAAATATTAATATAAAAGATAATATATAAAATATAAAATAAAATAAAATAAAGTGAAGAGAGAGAGATATAATAAAAAAGGGTAGAATAAAAAGATAGATAGATAGAAATAAAATGAAATCGTCTGCGATCCATATGCGATTATATATATATATATAAAAATACAATTTTAATCAATATGAAAAGCCAACATTATCAAAATATATTTTGGAAAAAAAAAAAAAACAAAGAAAAAATAAATGGAATTATGGATTGGATTGGTTGGTTGGTTTTGCGGCATATCAACCTATGTGGTCATTTAATGCCGGAGTTTTTTTGTTTTTTTTATTGGGGGGGGGGGAGACTTTTTTTAGCCTTTCCTCCCTTTTTTATAAAATCGAACTAAGAAATTAAATGTTGTATTTATACATGGATAAGTATATTTGGGTAACTTTAAATTTTCTTATATAAATTTACTTTTCTTAGGTATGCTAAAATATTTGCTGAGTTGACCTTTTCGAACAGGTCTTCCATACTGCTTTCTGTATAATATAGTTTTCTAGTTGGGGAGAGGTCATCACACCCAACAATGGAATTATGTATCAGAATTTTTTAGATGAGGATTCATAATTTGTATAATTCAGACTACTGTTCTCGTTTTGGCTGTTATTCTCAACGTTTTGACTGATGTAACCCCCGACCTTCTTCAGGTGCATCTTGTCGAGCTTGGGAATCTGTAAGGAATTTGGAACTGAACACTTTATTTAAACTATGGGGGTAGATTGCTCTTGTTCCGTCAACCGACACTAAAAATATAATTAAGAATTACTAAAGGCTTCTACCGGGTCAGGGTTGATGGAACGAGATCAATATACTTCCGTGGTATAGTTCGAAATTCTGTACAGATTCCAGGGTTCGACAAAATGCACCT
The DNA here is from genome assembly GCA_963556195.1 of Sepiola atlantica. Taxonomy (NCBI): domain Eukaryota; kingdom Metazoa; phylum Mollusca; class Cephalopoda; order Sepiida; family Sepiolidae; genus Sepiola; species Sepiola atlantica. Next base: position 15,369,734 of record OY744536.1, on the reverse strand, counting down.
GAAGGTCGGAGGTTTTATTTACTCCTCCCCAGGAGTTAGGCACAAGGCCAGTTTTATCTTACTCCCACAAGTAAGATGTGACCCAAGATCGGGTCGAGAAAGTGGGGTTTGAAAAGCCAGCGCTCGAGAGGTGAGCACTCTGGCCATTTAAAAATTGCCTGGGCAGCCCCATCGGCATTCCCCGGTAGGGGCGCCTCAGACAGTAAGCAATAAACTTACTCCTCCCCAAAGAGGGGAGGCAAAGCCTGGGAGGGTGCACCTCCTAGAACTGCACAGGACAGGCGTGCAGTATCCATCGGAACAGATACTACACTTTGATCTTAGCCAAAAGGCCAAGAAGCCGCCAATATTCTGAAGGTCGGAGGTTAGATCAGTCGAAACGTGAGAATAACGTCCAAGATAAGAACAGTATTCGGAATAATTTAATACGTAAAATTTAATTACATTTTAAAAATTAGTTTCATACAAGGAAACATCAAAAAGATGCACTCTTTGTATCGAAAAAATGAACAATAACGTTACAAAAAAAGAAAAAGCGAGAAAGAGAGAGAGATGGTGGCAAAATGTCGACATGAAAACAAGTACATATTACAAGATAGCATGAAGCATACGTTAACACAATAACATCCATGACATTTATTTGTTATACAGGGTGGGCAAAAATAAGGGTCCTATTTTTAAAAATTCATAACTTTTTTATTTATTGATTTTTTTTTTTTTTTTTTTTTTAAGAATAAGTAAAGGACCCCTTCCGAAGCAAGCATGAGCCGTATTAGCCCTAAGGAACGTACCCTCATTTAGAAAACATTATTTTTGCTTAAAAAACTCAAAACAGTGTAAAAAACAATACTTTAGTTTTTGTAAGTTTTAAGAAGTGTTTTTCGGCTAAAATTTGTTTTGTTTATTTCAAAAAATCTCGGAAGGGCCAGTCTACACACACATAAAGTTTGGTGAGTTTAACTTTTATTTTGTGGAAGTTATTCAAATTCAAGTTATTCAAATTTAAAGATAGGACCCTTATTTTGGCCCACCCTGTATATAGCAAGGGATTACTTATGATAGACTTGGCAGTCATGCAAATAGGTTCTCAAAACTGGGGGAAAGTATGTGAGGGATCTAAATTACTACTAGATGAAACTTTTTGAAAACATTTATAACAGACTTGTTAGTAAAATCCAATAATTAGTTAATTTCGAACTGGACCTATAAACTGTTCCAGAGAGTCATTATATTTTTACAATAGACGATTTGTAATATACAATTATAAATTCTGCCATTACTATCCAACAGACTAGCTTAATTTCAAAAGCGTCTCAGATGAGTACCACCCATGTAGCACGGTTTTCAATAAACGACTTGGCAATCTTTAGTCACTTGTTCAAGACTGTAGATCTGAGGGTCCGTAACTGCCCGCAGGTCAGATTTCATTGTTGTCAGCTACATTTTAATCTGCCATCTGCACTACTTTCACCAGTTTTAATGTGGATGTGGTATCACGGAGTTGATGCAAAATTTCTCAGCAGGACAAGATAGATCGGCATGTCAACACTTTCCGGGTTATTTAATGACGAATCAGGTCATTTTGGTAAAAGTTTTATGCTTCAAGTTCTTTATATCTTCAAATATTTATATATGGCGTTTGGTTTGCTTTTTTTTGTAAAGGAAAATTGTTGTTTTTGTTTTTAGCTTTGCAGAACATGATTGAGTTTTGCAAAGGGAAAGGAAAAAAAACAACATCAATGTTTGGTGCGTTTTAAGTCAGGAAGCTGGTATTTTCAGACAGCTTGATCTGGTAGCACCAGTAGGACGGCAGACATCTGCACAACAGGTGAATACAGTGGCATTGAAAATAAGTTAGGAACGGTGTATTCTCAGAAGGCAACAAAGAGAACAATGGTTTAATACTTATTATTGCAACAGTGTTCACTCTGGTCGGCTGAGTCAGCTTGTTTCCTGGCCTGCATCACATCCCGAACCATGGAGGTCGTGAGCAAGGTCATACAAGATGGTTAACCAATTATGATTTCACCGTCAAAAGCTGACCACCTGTTGATTTGAGAGCTGAGCCAAGCCACGACCATTATAATATAACCAGGCCAGAGCACTGGAAAATGACGTCATGCTCTAAAGTAACAAACGAGATCTGTCGAACAGTCAGACTATGGTCATTTGGACCACTCCCTTCACTTAAAAATTCACCAAAATTTATGAAAACCAATTTTAATGAAATTTTCAGTATTTATTAATTAACGATCACGGAATATAATTAACCCATCAATTTATTAGAAATCTTAGTGCAAACGTATTATTTTGTGTAATTTGCGTAGACTAGACAGCAAACATTAAATTAATACTCAATAATAAAATGGTGTGGTCATAAATTTTTTGAATTTTTAAAACATTAAATTTTGTTCAAAGAAATGGAACAAGTTAACAATGATGTCCAAGTGAACGAATAATCCCTTAGGCAGAAGCCTGTTCGCTGTGTTGACTTGCTGAAAAAAAGATGGACGCATGAGCTTCACTGCCTTTTGCACTCCCGGTCCTCATTGATAGCGGTTCTTACTAACCACTATCAATGACGTCACCAGCAAAAACTTGACTCAGTGAACTGGCCTGGGTTATTACGACGGCCGTGGCCAAGCCCTTCCTGATGGTAGCTATCCAGGTCCTCAGCTGTCTACTGATACGATTGTGTCACCCAAACAAAGAGGTAGGGAGGATTATGTCGCAAAGTTGAATATGTATAATTGCTGCTGCAAGCCTTCTCCACAGACTGGCCACGTCCCAACACTTTTCAGACAAGGATTTGGTATATTTGGCAATTGGTTGAACGCTTCAATTCGGAGAAAGATCAGAGTTGATGTTTTAAATGACAGACCAGACAGAGTTGGGCAAGATCCCCCCACCCCCCACACCTATTAAAAGACGAGAAAAGACAAGTACAAGTTAATCTTTAATCTGTCGCTAATCATCCTTTCGATTGTTTTAGAAGTTGGAGCTTTTGGTCGATAGTTTGTAGGCGCCATACCAGATGACAAAAACTTTCACTGCTTACATTTCAACACGTTCGATTCTGTTGTTAATAGGAGCAAAAAATTTTAAAGATCCATGACATTCACATTTTTTTGGTACTTACATCAAAAGGGTTGAGGTTAAAGTAGGTAGAACCGGGCCTACAGAGGCGGTCGATCTGTTGTTTTGAAGTAAGACAAGCATCTCGCTTTTCTATTTCTTTCACCTGAAAAATCAAAAGAAAATTTAATTAAAACAAATTGTATCAAAATTTTTATGGTAAATATGTAGTTGGAATGGATTATCTGCAATTTTTTTTTTTTTTACTCAAGTTTACCCCAAACAAGGTACAATGCAACTGAGACGTAGACTAAAGTAGCCCCTACTTTAGTCAAAACGTCTACACTTGAATGCAATACACGTAGGTATCCCAAACCAAAATTTTATTTTCATTATATCTAAAAACTTTTGTGGGCACAGAGATCTTAGCAAAATATTTTTAAAAACTGGGTACTTATTTTTATTTACGCTCAAGTGAAATATTGCAATTCAAAATATCAGTGTACACCAAAAATTAAGAAAAAGAAGCGAGTAGAATTTTAATCAAAAATGAAATTAACTTACTATTCAAAGTCTACGAACTCGGAACGACAAGCTAGCGTGCCGTCTTTATTTTAGAAGAAGGGAGATAATCTTTTACGGCATGCTGGCTTGACGCGAATGTCGTTTGGAGACTCCAAATAGTAAATTAATTTTACTTTTTATTAAAATTCTACTCGATTATTTTCCGTAATTTTTGATGTATACTAATATTTTTTTCGCTGATAAGTATTTTATTTACCTCCTCTCCAGGAGGTTAGACACAAGGTCAGGTGTGGGTTTTGATCAAAGTGTTTTTGTGGAAGAAACTGGATTCGAAGCCGGCACACCCAGGTCCTCAGTCCGGTGATATCTGATATCTGATATCTGATATCACTCAAGCACAAAGAAAAAAAATGGCATAATTAAAAAAAAAAAATGCACGTAAAAACACTATCAGGCAATGCCGAATAGGGCCAGCTAGTAGTATATATTATTTACTAGGATGGCTATCTGCGTTACCCAGGAGAATGGACAACAAAATAAAAAAGTTAAAAAGTTTGTGTAACATCTTTACATTAAAACTTTCCCCTCTCTACCCCCCCTCCTCTGTCTATCTCCCATCTCTCCCCTTCCAAGAAGGATTTCCCATCCTCTGACTGTAGACTAGGACTTTGATCCTAGCTCGAAGGTGAGGAAAATGTATTTGGAGCAAGAGTACAATAAGGACCCCAGTTCATTAACACAACACGCGGAACATGTTCCGGAAGTCACCGGCGTCTTCCGGTTGACCTCGCAATACACTTTTTCTTAAAATACACAACACGAAATATAGAATGTTCTGCGTTTAAAATTTGTTGTTTTTTTTTTAGTAAATAAAAGTAAAGCAAAAAAAAAAACGATAAATTGTTTTGTTTATTGCAAAACGAAAGATTACAAGTCAGCCGATTTTTAAAAAAGCATATATATTTCGTTTATTTTATTTACAAGTTGTTTTGTAAATAGCGACCACGTGTATTGCGAGGTCAACCGGAAGATGCCGGTGACTTCCGGAACATGTTCCGCGTGTTGTGTTAATGAACTGGGGTCCTTATTGTACTCTTGATCCTGTATTTTAGTTAGAGTTTGACACCCCAAAAATATGCCTATATTTTGTCCGAAGCAAAGCTGAAAAAGAATATATCAGCTTTGTGTGTATGTTTGAAAAAAGTTTTTTAATTTATTTTATTCACCTAAACAAGGCATATTGTCACCGAGACGTAAGGGGTTAATGAGATTAAGAGTAGGGGTGGGACGTAATGGGTGAAAATTTCAGATTCATGCGAGTAGTATTTTTTGTGTGTTCATTTATACATAAATAACACTAAACAATCAAACATTTTTCAAAATTCAGAAGGTGCAGGCCAAAAATAGCCGTTAGGGCTCTACGGGACTCAAAATCCATCATTTTTCGGTGAAAAAGTGGATCCTTAATAAGAGCTAGATTTAAAGGAAGCATCCCAAGTGAGGAGTTGTGCATCAAGATATTTGTTTACATTACATTTAAATTTCTGCATGTTGGTACAGTCAGAGAAACAGGGAGGGAATTCCAAAGGTAAGTGGTCCAAGGAAAGAAGCTATTAGAATATTTGGTAGACAGTATGGGATCTATTAGGTTAGAGACTCTTTTTTGGACCCTGTCCAAGAGGGAGAGACTAGTGGTTGGTGCACCAGCCCAGATGTGGCAACAATACTCCATGCATGAGTGAATGGTGGCTTTGTAGAGATATAGAATACTGACAGGTGTGAAATGTTTACTAGCATGGTAGAGGGAGCAGTAGTAGTTCCGCATGTTGGTATAGTCAGGAAAAAAAGGGTGCAGGGAATGTATTCCAGAGGCAAGCGGTTTGAGGAAAGAAACTATTAAAGTAGAAAGATTTCCGGAATCTAGGGATCTCTACAGTAAAGGGGTGCGATTTTGCTGCTAGTCAGATGGGTCGGGGGTAATTATGTTGAATGCATACAAATGTAGTAAGTTCATTGGAGCACATTCCGTGGAAGTACTTGTAAAACAATCACGGGGATGCAACAATGGGGCGATGTGACAGGGGCTGGAGCTTGGTAGACAGTGCAAGACCTATTAGGTTAGAGACTCTTTTTTGCACCCTGTCCAAGAGGGAGAGACTAGTGGTTGGTGCACCAGCCCAGATGTGGCAACGATCTTGTGTAGTTTCTGACTTCTAGCAAATAGATTACTAATGAGAATAACATTCAAGATGAGAACAGTAGTCGGAATAAATCAAATAAAATATAATGGTTGGAATGTTAGTTTGAAACTAAAATATTTTTACGCAAAGCATCGAAAGTTTTGCTAAGTGGTTGCGAAGACTTTGAGGGAACATTGCCAATAAGTTAGGAATTCTTTGTTATCACTTCTTCATATCAGATTACCTGCAACTGTAATATGATCACGAGATTCTTCGGTTTATTTTCACATCTCTGTAAATTATCTCATTCTCAAACAGAATACAAATACAGCAAATAAGCGAAAGACGGATAGCTGAAAGACGAATAACCGCATGAACCCATTGAAATCTACAGTGTAATTTTTTTATTATTATTATTATTATTATTATATACTAAATGAGTCAAGGCGAAAAGCCATTCGAGGATAATAAAGGTTAATGAGATTGTCAGTTGGATTATAAACAAGTCGTGCATGCGTGGTTCCCCTCTGTATGTGACGAGTGTAAAATGCAATAAATTTGGGCAATTTGGGGCATTTTTGACCCCCCCCCCCTTGACCCCCTGGGGGCGCGAACCAGAATTTTTCTGAGGTCAAGGATGCTCATTTTATATCCAGAACAATTGCCTCTACATTTTGGCCAAGTTTCAGAAAAATTGAATGGATGGATCAAACGTTATGGGAGAAAAGGGTCATTTATTGCCATTTTGGGGGGGCTTTTGACCCCCTGGGGGTGCGAACCAGATTTTTTTCCAAGGTCAGCGATACTTATTTTCTATTAGGAACAATTGCCTCCACATTTTGGCCAAGTTTCAGAGAAATTGAATGGATTGCCATTTCGGGGCCTTTTGACCCCCTGGGGGGCTAACCAGATTTTTTTTCAAAAATCGGAGAATGTCACTTTCGAACCTGACCAAAGTTACAACTTCATGCAAAATTTCAGAGAAATTCAATGGATGGTTGCGGAGAAAAATCCGGACGGACGGACATGCCTCAAAACATAAGTCCCCCGATTTTATAAATCAGGGGACCAACAATACTATGAGAGCCTTGAATATGATGAACGAAATGGATAAAGTTTTATTATTTAAGAGGACGCTCGACAAGTATTTGTTGACATTGGATTTGAAGACGAACATGTTGTAGTCTGCAGAGAAGCAGTCCCGTGACAATCTGTTCCAAAGATGGAAATATCTTGGAAAGAAACTCTGTTCATGGTAATTCTGTTTGGTTTTAAGTACACAGAGGAATAAAGGTGGTGGTAAAAAGACAAGTTCATGCTGTGAATGTTTTACAGGGGGAACAAGGAATGGCAGCTCAACTGAGCACCTCCCATGGAAATAACAATAGAGTAGAGAAAGACTAACAACATATCTTCTGCGCGAAAGCATAATTTTTTTTTTTTTTTTTTTTTGTCAAAAATGGGGAGTCAGAGTTGGCATGTTTTGCAGAAGTCATAGTCGGGTTTTTTTATTAAAAGTGAATCCAGAGTAAATTTTTTTTTTCAGACAATTCCCTCATGATACCATCCTCCCAGAATTACCTTCTCCTTTTTAGGGGGAGGGGGCGAAAAGTAGTGTAGTATCGGTTCTGTTGTCATAAAATCATCTTCCCAAGTATTGACTACTCTTTTGGGGGGAGGGGGGGGGGGTTCGTTCGTCATAATACCATCCTCTCAGGCTAGCAAAAAGATGCAAACGGAGAGAGCATATACTTGCTTAAATATACATATATATATATATATATATATATATATATATATATATATTTTTGTACAGAAAAATTAGTATAACATTCGTACCGTCGGTTTCAAGTACAGAAGGACTTAGCCATCCGGCTCTCTTCAGCTTATGTTGTCATTTTTCTGTACCAAAATAAATAAATATTACGCTCTTAATTTTTAATTTTAATTCTCAATTAATCGAGCACTCTGCTGAGATTTTTCCTGCTACATTACAAAGAAGTTATATATATATTATATATATATATATATATATATATATATATATATATAATTCATAGTACTTTGATTTTTAAGAGGATGTATATGTGAAAACAGAGTGGAGTGTGGAGTCAGTCATCCAAATGACCGATTCACACTCCAAAAATGTTTAAAAAGACCGATTCTGTCTTTGAATCCTAATGAAATTAATTTTCTTGAACTACTCGACTTTGAAACCCTAAATGTGATACAGTACTTATTACATATAATGTGATACAGTACTTATTACATATAATGTGATACAGTACTTATTACATATAATGTGATACAGTACTTATTACATATAATGTGATACAGTACTTATTACATATAATGTGATACAGTACTTATTACATATAATGTGATACAGTACTTATTACATATAATGTGATACAGTACTTATTACATATAATGTGATACAGTACTTATTACATATAATGTGATACAGTACTTATTACATATAATGTGATACAGTACTTATTACCTATAATGTGATACAGTACTTATTACCTATAATGTGATACAGTACTTATTACCTATAATGTGATACAGTACTTATTACCTATAATGTAATACAGTACTTATTACCTATAATGTAATACAGTACTTATTACATATAATGTAATACAGTACTTATTACATATAATGTAATACAGTACTTATTACATATAATGTAATACAGTACTTATTACATATAATGTAATACAGTACTTATTACATATAATGTAATACAGTACTTATTACATATAATGTAATACAGTACTTATTACATATAATGTAATACAGTACTTATTACATATAATGTAATACAGTACTTATTACATATAATGTAATACAGTACTTATTACAATATAATGTAATACAGTACTTATTACAATATAATGTAATACAGTACTTATTACAATATAATGTAATACAGTACTTATTACAATATAATGTAATACAGTACTTATTACAATATAATGTAATACAGTACTTATTACATATAATGTAATACAGTACTTATTACATATAATGTAATACAGTACTTATTACATATAATGTAATACAGTACTTATTACATATAATGTAATACAGTACTTATTACATATAATGTAATACAGTACTTATTACATATAATGTAATACAGTACTTATTACATATAATGTAATACAGTACTTATTACATATAATGTAATACAGTACTTTTTACATATAATGTACAGTGACAGGTCACATTTTTAACAGGAATGCAGAGTCGGAGGTTTTAGAAGGAGTCAGAGTCAAACTAGGAGTTCGAGTCGAACGTTTTAATCTAAAAAAAAAAAAAAAAAAAAAAAAAAAAAAAAAAAAAAAATCAACAGTCAGAATATCGGAAGGCTTTAAAAAAAGGAATCAGAGTCAGATATTTTGAAATTCTAAGAGTCAGAATCAGAACTTATACCGTCTGACCCTGATTTATAACACACACACACACACACACACCCTTGCCTAATTATACATATTGAGTTTTTGTTTCCATCCTCTCACTTGCCATTTTTACAAAGATAAATATGTATAAAATGCCGTTTGATAATCTCTTTCCAAACTTTTTGTTTTTATTTTTGGCATGTTATCCAATTTCTCTCTTTAAGTAGCCGACATTTATAGAAAACAGGTGCATCAAGAAAAGAGTGGTGCAGCTTTTGAAAATCATTTCTGCTCTTCTAAAATAGATAAGAGAAATGATGAGATATCCATTTCCAAAATTGATGCTTGGCGGTTGATGGCAAAATTCCCCAGTGTTTATTTCACATATCTGCAAATCATAGCAACAGATACGAAAAAGTAAATAACGAAATAAATAAATAAACAAAATCAGCACAGATGTTAACAAGCCGCGCATGCGTGGTCCCCCTCTGTATGTGACGAGTGTAAAATGCAATAAATTTGGGTAATTTGACCCCCCCTTTGACCCCCCCGGAGACGCGAACCAGAATTTTTCTGAGGTCAAGGATGCTCATTTTATATCCAGAACAATTGCCTTTACATTTTGGCCAAGTTTCAGAAAAATTGAGTGGATGGATGAAAAGTTATAGGGCAAAAACATGCCTCAAAACATAAGTCAACAAGACATACTGATAATTGCATGGGTCATATAGTATGTTTTCCCATAATGTGACCAAAAGAAGAAAAAAGAAAGTAGTCGACTTTTATAAATAAATGAGTGGAAACCTTCCATGAAAAATGACGGAAAGATTTATGCTTTGCTAGTGTTCGCATGAATATTCATATTCATTTAAAAAAAAAAAAATGAACCTGTGAAGTAAAAAAAAAAAAAAAAAAGAAACTGTTTCAAACTGGAAAGTTACAAAAAAAAGGGAAGAAAAAACGTATAAATTGGTATAGAAAGGAAAAAGAAAAAGAAAGAAAATGTCTCATTATGAAATAGATTGTGATTGTCTAACTTGCTATTTACTTTCTCAATTCCCCTAAATACTTGAAATGTATTCTCCCACCCGTTTTTTTTTTACATACATACACACAAATAAATATGCAATGCTTTTTATTGTTGAGTGGAGGATACTCGTAAAAAATGGTTAAAATGGATTAATTTTTAATTTTTTTAACAAACACGGACTCCTGACATTAAGGTGATCTGTCACTGAACTATATTCCGACACGTCTGATATTTAATGGTAAAACAGAGGTTTTTATAATTATCTAATGTTAATGAGATTGTTTGTGAGTCTTCTGATTTTCTTTACAGAATGCAGAAAACTGACAGAGAGAGAATGAGAGCAAGAAAGAGAGAGAGAATGAGAGCAAGAAAGAGAGAGAGAATGAGAGCAAGAAAGAGAGAGAGAATGAGAGCAAGAAAGAGAGAGAGAAGGAGAGCAAGAAAGAGAGAGAGAAGGAGAGCAAGAAAGAGAGAGAGAAGGAGAGCAAGAAAGAGAGAGAGAAGGAGAGCAAGAAAGAGAGAGAGAAGGAGAGCAAGAAAGAGAGAGAGAAGGAGAGCAAGAAAGAGAGAGAGAAGGAGAGCAAGAAAGAGAGAGAGAAGGAGAGCAAGAAAGAGAGAGAGAAGGAGAGCAAGAAAGAGAGAGAGAAGGAGAGCAAGAAAGAGAGAGAGAAGGAGAGCAAGAAAGAGAGAGAGAAGGAGAGCAAGAAAGAGAGAGAGAAGGAGAGCAAGAAAGAGAGAGAGAAGGAGAGCAAGAAAGAGAGAGAGAAGGAGAGCAAGAAAGAGAGAGAGAAGGAGAGCAAGAAAGAGAGAGAGAAGGAGAGCAAGAAAGAGAGAGAGAAGGAGAGCAAGAAAGAGAGAGAGAAGGAGAGCAAGAAAGAGAGAGAGAAGGAGAGCAAGAAAGAGAGAGAGAAGGAGAGCAAGAAAGAGAGAGAGAAGGAGAGCAAGAAAGAGAGAGAGAAGGAGAGCAAGAAAGAGAGAGAGAAGGAGAGCAAGAAAGAGAGAGAGAAGGAGAGCAAGAAAGAGAGAGAGAAGGAGAGCAAGAAAGAGAGAGAGAAGGAGAGCAAGAAAGAGAGAGAGAAGGAGAGCAAGAAAGAGAGAGAGAAGGAGAGCAAGAAAGAGAGAGAGAAGGAGAGCAAGAAAGAGAGAGAGAAGGAGAGCAAGAAAGAGAGAGAGAAGGAGAGCAAGAAAGAGAGAGAGAAGGAGAGCAAGAAAGAGAGAGAGAAGGAGAGCAAGAAAGAGAGAGAGAAGGAGAGCAAGAAAGAGAGAGAGAAGGAGAGCAAGAAAGAGAGAGAGAAGGAGAGCAAGAAAGAGAGAGAGAAGGAGAGCAAGAAAGAGAGAGAGAAGGAGAGCAAGAAAGAGAGAGAGAAGGAGAGCAAGAAAGAGAGAGAGAAGGAGAGCAAGAAAGAGAGAGAGAAGGAGAGCAAGAAAGAGAGAGAGAAGGAGAGCAAGAAAGAGAGAGAGAAGGAGAGCAAGAAAGAGAGAGAGAAGGAGAGCAAGAAAGAGAGAGAGAAGGAGAGCAAGAAAGAGAGAGAGAAGGAGAGCAAGAAAGAGAGAGAGAAGGAGAGCAAGAAAGAGAGAGAGAAGGAGAGCAAGAAAGAGAGAGAGAAGGAGAGCAAGAAAGAGAGAGAGAAGGAGAGCAAGAAAGAGAGAGAGAAGGAGAGCAAGAAAGAGAGAGAGAAGGAGAGCAAGAAAGAGAGAGAGAAGGAGAGCAAGAAAGAGAGAGAGAAGGAGAGCAAGAAAGAGAGAGAGAAGGAGAGCAAGAAAGAGAGAGAGAAGGAGAGCAAGAAAGAGAGAGAGAAGGAGAGCAAGAAAGAGAGAGAGAAGGAGAGCAAGAAAGAGAGAGAGAAGGAGAGCAATCAAGAGAGAGAAGGAGAGCAATCAAGAGAGAGAAGGAGAGCAATCAAGAGAGAGAAGGAGAGCAATCAAGAGAGAGAAGGAGAGCAATCAAGAGAGAGAAGGAGAGCAATCAAGAGAGAGAAGGAGAGCAATCAAGAGAGAGAAGGAGAGCAATCAAGAGAGAGAAGGAGAGCAATCAAGAGAGAGAAGGAGAGCAATCAAGAGAGAGAAGGAGAGCAATCAAGAGAGAGAAGGAGAGCAATCAAGAGAGAGAAGGAGAGCAATCAAGAGAGAGAATGAGAGCAATCAAGAGAGAGAAGGAGAGCAATCAAGAGAGAGAAGGAGAGCAATCAAGAGAGAGAAGGAGAGCAATCAAGAGAGAGAAGGAGAGCAATCAAGAGAGAGAAGGAGAGCAATCAAGAGAGAGAAGGAGAGCAATCAAGAGAGAGAAGGAGAGCAATCAAGAGAGAGAATGAGAGCAATCAAGAGAGAGAATGAGAGCAATCAAGAGAGAGAAGGAGAGCAATCAAGAGAGAGAAGGAGAGCAATCAAGAGAGAGAAGGAGAGCAATCAAGAGAGAGAAGGAGAGCAAGAAAGAGAGAGAGAAGGAGAGCAATCAAGAGAGAGAAGGAGAGCAATCAAGAGAGAGAAGGAGAGCAATCAAGAGAGAGAAGGAGAGCAATCAAGAGAGAGAAGGAGAGCAATCAAGAGAGAGAATGAGAGCAAGAAAGAGAGAGAATGAGAGCAAGAAAGAGAGAGAATGAGAGCAAGAAAGAGAGAGAATGAGAGAGCATAAATATTCTGTGCAATGTTTCTTTTTAGGGTTGAATTAAGAAGATTGTTACAAAGGCGAGATGTCCACCAAACAGGCACAACAACAAGCAAACACTAATTAAAATCCATAGTAGTATTTAAAAGAATAGAAATCTTAAATATCTGATCGATGAAATGACAATTTGGTATTTCATTCAAGAACTGTTCTTTCTTTGCAACTCAGACAGGTTAATGTTGCAGTTTGAAATAGCACAGAAAATGCTATTTCAAACTGAAGCAGGACGGATGGACACTACTTGTATATTTATGTGAACACATCTAAAAATGTTATTTCACACTTCAGCAGGATATTATATTTCTGAATTTTTGAGATGGCGATTGATAATTTGGAATATTTGTGACCTTCTTCAGGTGTATCTTGTCGAACTCGGGAATCTTTCTGTCAAACAGTTGTTGTAGCTATATGAGTTTTTATTGTAGAGATGTTTGGATGCATTTAAAAATATGTTTAATTACTTATTCATTTTGTCATATAATCAGTTATCTACTATATATATATATATATATATATATATTATTATTAATGACGATTTAAAAAAATTTTATGATATTTCTAAACCAAAGGAATTGATATCATAACCTTGCGTTTTTCTCCACATTTATCAATGTAAAGAATGTTTTTCAATATCCTTATAATAACCGAAAATGTTTTTTTTAGCTATATCGAAATACTTTCACAGTATAAAAGCAGCTATTTTTTCGGCAAACTCAATCCTGAAATATTCCTCCCACTTTATGTCTCCCTCATCAGAAACTGTTAGAGTATGGTGTCCAGGCCTCTGCTCCATATCCATTACATAATATCCAGCATCTGGAGAGAGTTCAAAGATTGGCTACTCAAATTGTGCAGGGTCTATGGGATTTGCCCTATGAAAGCTGATTCAAGAAACTTTACCTTTTCTCCTTCGAGCGCCGACGATTATGCGGTGATCTCATTTTGGCCTACAATCTCCTCAATGGTCATTATCATATACCTCAGGACCTATTATTCACTCCTGCGCCAGAAAGAGGTCTCTGCGGAAACCACAAGAAACTATTTCACTGCTAATTTTGATTGAATTGGAGAAGGGCCGCCTTCTCAATCAGGATCCCTGGACCTTGGAATAGACTCCCAAGAGAGGTAATAAATGTGCCAATTACGCAGCAATTCAACGTGAATTTGGACAGGTGCTGGGTTACTGTATCCTCTTAGTCTTCTGTGTAAATTTATACCACCCTTTCTCTACATGGCGGCTGAAGCTGGCTTGTTTTATTTTTGCCAAATTAATTGAATTGAATGCCAGGGAATATCAAATTTTGCTTAACATTCCAAAATAAAACTAACTTTCTATCACTTGAAATCTGTTTACAATTTTATACCACATTTTAAGTAGGTTGAACATTTTGTTGTAAAAATGTGTTTAGATCAATAATTATTGTCTCATGGAATATTTTTAGTTTTTTTCTTCTTTTCTTGTTATCAACTTAATTTAACCTAGATATTAAACGTGAATTATTGTACAGATATTGAAATGATCTCTAAACTAAGCATCAGGTTCAAGTATGAGTTTAAATACATGGAATCAATCTACAAAAACCTGCACAAATCATCATCATATTTGGTTTAACATCAGTTTTACATGCTGGTACGCGTTGGACAGCTTTCAGAAATTGACTTCCAACCTAACCTATCTCTGACTGGGTCATTATTTATCCCTCTTTCTCTCAAGTTAATCCTTATCATTTCCTTCCATCTTTTCCTTGGCTTACCTCTGTGGGCTGACCCTGCTACCTCAACTGTTCTACATCTACTACCCCCAAGAACTCACATCCGTTCTTTCAAATGTGGTTGTACCATTGAAGTCTCCCGTTCTGCACACATACTTCTATACTGTCCAGATTTAATCTTCCCCTGGGGACATCAGATCTAAGCCTGTCTTTAAGACTCACATTGCATATCCATGGTACCATTCTCATATCATTTCTTTCCGTGTAACGCATGTCCTCAACCCTCATTGGCTTCCCCCTTGGTCGACAGTGATAACACTGCTAGTTAGTAATGGCAGAAACAATTTTTAAAAAGACAAGGTGGTAGTGGAAAATGCTTGAACTCTTCTAGAACATTTTGTAAATGCGGTACTTAAAATCTTTTTCCGTTTTTTTTTTAAAGCAGTCATCCTGGCAGACTAGTGAAAATGGAATTATTCTTTTTTAATCTTTTTTTTATCAAACACCAGGAATCCTGACCGACATTAAGGTGACCTGACTTTCTCTGCTCTCACGGCATTCCTCTCGTTCATAACACTATGCTGAGAGCTCCGACATTTAAAAGGTAAAAGAGAGGTCTTTATCAAGACTGCCTAATTTTAACTACAAAAATAATTTAAAACTGCATCCATCTTGTAATTTGATTCTAATAAATAAAGCATAAAAATGTATTTATATTAAAGCCAAAACCGATTCTATATATTTGTTCAGTAGTTTAGACCGTTTGGCTAGACGCAAAGTGTAGTATCTGTTGTGATACTACACTTCGCCTTTTCTGTCCTTGGTCGATGAAGGAGAAATCCTTCTAGACTGAGGCAATTTTCATTTTTTTGTCTCAATCTAGGGTACCCCCTTGGAGTTATCCCACATTAAAAACCGACCTTGTATCACTGCCCTCATGAGAAGGCAAGTAAATAAGGCTTTCATATTTAGTGCCGACACAAAATAAACTCAAAGTACGAAAAAAGATTTCATTAAAATCAACCAATTTTTTTACCTTCAATTAGTAATTAACACTTCAAACCACCATTCTCTCTCTCTCGTTTTTTTTAAAATTTATTTTCATATGAGTTAAATTTATATCCGAGGGCTCTCTTAAGGATAGATGTTCTTCCTGTTAGGGTTGCTATCTGTACTTTTCTATAGTTTGGTCTTCCAGGGATTTTATTTAAGTATTTATTAGATTTTCTTTTCATTAGACCAGTTGTCCCTACCACAACAGTTATGATGTTTATTTCTTTCAAAGACCATGTTGTTTTAAGTCATTCTTGAGGTCCTGATATGTGTATGTGTTGCATTAACTTCTTCTAATTTTAAACTCTTAAAAGATCTCCTTCTAATCACGCTGACTTACTCAGTTCTTGGCCTTTTGGCTAAGATCAAAGTGTAGTATCTGTTCCGATGGATACTACACTCCATAAACTGGTATTGTCTTGACCTTCGGGGCTTGATTTATGCCGGTCTATGGGTCTGTCCTGTACAGTTCTAGCAGGTCCACCCTCCCAGGCTTTGCCTCCCCTCTTTGGGGAGGAGTAAGTTTATTGCTTACTGCCTGAGGCGTCCCTACCGGGGAATGCCGACGGGGCTGCCCAGGCAATTTTTAATGGCCAGAGTGCTCACCTTCTCTTGTGCTGGCTTTTCAGGCCTCACTTCCCCGACCCGACCTTGGGTCACATTTTATCTTGTGGGAGTAAGATAAAACTGGCCTTGTGCCTAACCTCCTGGAGAGGAGGTAAATAAATACTCAGTCATTCTAAAGATGAATAATATGTCAGGAGACATAGAAGAGTCATCCCTCTCCTCCAATCTTCACCCAGAAAGAACATTTTTGTTTGCCAGACATAAATGCGTACTTCAGTAACTGAATAAAAACATCAGTTCTGGTATGATTAGCTAAATAACCGTCTATGTCAGGTGATAGGTTATTTTATAACTAACAAGCTGTACTTACCCTGCGTTGCCCAGGAGTGTTTTACTTTTATCCCCCCCCCACCACCACAAATTCATTGAACCCCTACCTCTCCTTTTGTCTTTTCTCTTATTTTCTTGTAAGAAAATATGTTTGTGGAAAAAAAAATTCAATGAAGGAATCTAAGAAAAAAAAATCTGTTTTGCAATATAATCCATGTAACGTCTAACAAAATGTTAAAATGTAAATAGCAAAAATGCTTTTGGAATTTTTTTTTTTTTTTAACTCTTCAAATATGTGTAAATATAAAAAAAAGGAAAAGTAACTATTCACGCACGCGCTAAAAAATCCTTGTCAGTATTTCTATGATATTTTTATCGAACTCTGGAAGCAAATGAATTAAGAGATTTAGTAAAAAAAATAATTTACTTTTTTATTTTTTTAAAATCAAATTTGTCGATATGCCGTAAAACAAATAAAACTAAAATGGAGCAGAAGGATTAAAAGTTGGTTTAAGAAACAGACAAACCCAGCAGTATCAAAAAGAATTATTTTTTTTCTAATTAAAAAAAAAAAAAAAAAAAAAAAAAAAAAAAAAAAAAAAAACGATGTAGCAAAGAAACTACTTGATATATGTCATAAAACATACCAAAAAATAAACAAAAGCAAAATTATGTGAAATATGTTTAAAGAATAGACAGCATAACCAAACAGTAGTGTAATTTAAGTAAAACAATGAAAGAAAAACTAAAAATTAAGTATTTGGGTTTTGTTAGCAAACATTAACAGCCAGTACTACGCAGTACGGCTAATGGCAGAATAGCAGGCTAATGACTAATAAGCGCTTCAAGACGGTGGCAATGGCAAACTATATAAGCACACAAGCACTGAGAATCACTTAAGAATTATATTTGCATATAATCATGGATAAAATAATGAAGACAAAAATATTAATCGAAAAGAAAGATGTTATTTAACAATTGTTTAATATAAAGGAAAAATCAATAAATAAAACGTTATATACCGTTTGTAATTTTATTTTTTTTTTGTAAACTATACTGTTTATTTATTTATGGAAGGTATTAATGTGTTTTTGAAATCTAAGTTAGGAAAATGAAAGGAAGTAGTATTTGTTTTATTATCAAAGTAATGTCAATTTTTTAAAATTTGGTATTAGTTTTAGTGAAAATAGATAACAGTAATGAGATTACACGAAAAAAGAAGCCATTATTCATGAATATGAAACTGCCGCTTATATCATGCAAAATCTATTATTCAAGAATAAACTACTGTGTGTGACAGTTTATGGAAACAAGTGTAAGGACTTGTTAGAAAGTAGAAAAATGTATCTACTATTATGTTATACAAGTAATTATAAGAAATAAATAAGTAAATAATTTATTGCAAACACATGTAATAGGCGAAATAGAGAAATGTCAAAACTTTATCAATAAGGGCGTAAGTAAGAAAAAATGTTGCCACTGTAACAATATTCCTAGCTGGAATAAGTATTTTCAGAAAGAAAATAAATCGAAATACATAATACGTGCAAATAACATGGTGAGGGGTAAAAAAAAAAAGAAAACAATCGCTAGTTAGAACCAAATATCGATTTGTCAGATGCAATGCTATTTAGGTCTAACTTTGAGAATCCAGTTGGCTTAATTTTATATATTAAATATGTTCTATCAGGGTGAGAGTTAGAACTTTTTGAATGACTCTCATATCCTAAATAGATTTGGATGTATAACAATCAGGAAACATAAAAAAATAATTTAAATCACGTTAGGTGTGGGTGTGCCTTGTTTATGAAAATAGAGGGTGACGGCACCCTCTTTACCTGACATTAAACTGAAGATGCCCAGAAATCGTACAAGATATACAAACTCTACTTTGTAAGCAGGAAGAGTGAGAGGAAAATAAATAAAAAAACAGCTAATAAAGAAAGACTTTTTTTTTTATTATGTTGTTTCTTCTTTACAGGCAGCCTGGGTATATAACAACACAAGTCATTTTTTTTCTTTTCTTTTATATTAGCAAACCAAGAAAATATAGTGATTGAGGAAGCATTTGCTTATATGAAGTAAATTAATGAAAGTAAGGAAAGGTAAGAACTGAGAGGAGGAGGAGGAGGAGGAGGAGGAGGAGGAGGAAGAGGACGAGAGATGGTGGGGAGGAGGGGTTGTTAACCGAAATAACCATCTTCACATTGTCTGAACAACCCATTATATAAAAGTGCATATATTAACATTATTATATCCCGCCATATCTGGCTAAGTTGAAAGCCATGTTAACATTGGATAAATGCCAATATACAACATACTTTCTGTCATTTCCCTTACATTGTAATATCAAGTTCTTTTGAGTGATGACCCAAGGAAAGGAAAAAAAAAAAAAAAAAAAAAATGGTACCGTCGTATTAATTGGAAGCATTTTCAAATTCTTATTTACAGAGTAATAATTATTTCGGATTATTATTTGGAATTTTTTTTTAGATGAGGATGGATAATTTGCATAATTCGGACTACTATTCTTATCTTGGTTGTTAGATTCACCTCCGACCTTCTCCAGGTCAATCTTTTCAAACTCGAGAACCTTCTAGTTGAACTCGGAAAGCTGGACGGAATTTCGAACTGAATCCTTTATTTAAATCAACGAGGGGGGGGGGGGGGGTTAGTTTGTTTTCATGTGCAGACATGGACCCATTGTCTAATGGTTAAAAGCGTTGATTACCAATCAGTTCTAAGTGACAGTCTTCTGGTGGTTGAAGGTTCAATCCTTACCACATGCAATAATAACTAAAGATTACATGAATTAACACTTCTACCCGATCATAGCTGACAGAATGAGAACGATCTACCCCCATGGATTAAATAAAGGGTTCGGTTGAAAACTCCACATATATTCCCAGGTTCGATATAAAGATTCCCGATTTTGAAATGATGCACCTGAAGAAGGCCGGAGGTTACATAGGTCGAAACATTATATTTATAAAAACCAAGAAGAGAACAGTATTCGGAATAATTCTAATAATAAATGTTAATCGTATATGAAAGATAGTTAATCTGAAACGGAAGACATTATCAAATATGCTAATTATTAAAATAGAATAAGAATTTTACAAGGGACTTTTTAAAACGTTTTCTAGTAAATTAAGTGTTAATAAAGTGGATTTATGAAGAAAAAAAACAAATGTTTTCTCTAAAAATTACATATTTATAATTAACACGTTTTTCCACCAACAAAAACATTGTGACTGTATATTTATTAATAAGAAAAAAAAGAAACTAAAAGAAAAAGAAACGAAACAAGAAAAACAAAGGAGAGAAAAAGAAAAGAAAAAAGGAGAGAAAAAGAAAAGAAAAAAGGAGAGAAAAAGAAAAGAAAAAAGGAGAGAAAAAGAAAAGAAAAAAGGAGAGAAAAAGAAAAGAAAAAAGGAGAGAAAAAGAAAAGAAAAAAGGAGAGAAAAAGAAAAGAAAAAAGGAGAGAAAAAGAAAAGAAAAAAGGAGAGAAAAAGAAAAGAAAAAAGGAGAGAAAAAGAAAAGAAAAAAGGAGAGAAAAAGAAAAGAAAAAAGGAGAGAAAAAGAAAAGAAAAAAGGAGAGAAAAAGAAAAGAAATAAGGAGAGAAAAAGAAAAGAAAAAAGGAGAGAAAAAGAAAAGAAAAAAGGAGAGAAAAAGAACAGAAAAAAGGAGAGAAAAAGAACAGAAAAAAGGAGAGAAAAAGAACAGAAAAAAGGAGAGAAAAAGAACAGAAAAAAGGAGAGAAAAAGAACAGAAAAAAGGAGAGAAAAAGAAAAAAGGAGAGAAAAAGAAAACTTATTGGGTTGTCTCGTCTTGCCAATGCCAAGAAGAACCAAACTTACCAACTTTCACTTTCCTTACCAGGCTGTCACTAATTTCTCATAGCGAGTAGTCAATCTGTCACAAAACTAATTTACAATTTATATTTTTAAATTTCTATCTGTACATCCATCATAAGAGTTAAAGTTAAACAATGTTACAAAAGATGAGTGGTTGAGAGATAGCGATGTCAGGGCACGACGTTTGAAATAGACTTAAGTAGCAGTTGATGCTGACTTGTGGTGACATACAGAGACCTTTAGTTCTCATGTCCCTAGAAGGGAAATGTTAATGGAAGGTTCCGAGGGGTCCAATTGGTGAGAGGATAAATCAAATGATCTTGCGAGTATTCAGTTTTTCTATGGCCTTCAAGTCACTTTCCAGATACATGGAATATGTCTCACCTCGTCAGTCCACACGTAAAATCCAGATGAAAGCTACTAGTAGGTATCCCCAAACCAAAATTTTATTTCCATTATACCTAAAAACTTTTAATAACCAAATTATGAGTGTTCAAAGTTCATTGGAAATTAGAAAATTTGCCATCTTGTGTGCTATTGGTCCAGAAAGCAATTTTCACAGTGTATAACTAAAAATGAAGGCTTCAAACAAGTAAAAAATCCTTAAAAAATATAACGTCATATTGTGGTAAATGAAAATTAATCATAATAGAAGCAATAATTATTAGATTAAACCAGCCTAAACATTGGGCGAAATCCAATTACTACTAAAAAAAAACAAAAAACGTGCAAAAATGACTGCTCATATAAGATTAATTTCAACAGCTAATACATTGAATCTTCTTAAAATAATACATAGCACATTAGAGATGAAGGTAGATTTTTCTTTCAATAGTAAATCAATAAAGAAACTCAAATTTGGACCATGTAAAGACAGACATAAACACAATTTAATAATATGGCAAAAATTTCTTTCACTAAAGTTTTCAACTTGGATTTTTTTTTGTGAAAGACAACTTAAAACCCTATATTACGTCCACCATATTGACGAGTGACCCCTCCTCTTTTAAAGATGGAACTATATACACAATATTGTGCGCACAAAATTAAAAAAAATAAAACTGTCCATCGCTGAAAATAGTAATCTAACTATATAAGTAGCCTGAACAACACAAAAAAAACCCAAAAAACTATTAATGACACAAGAGAAAGAATTGTACATTTATAAAGAAAAAAAATTAAATTTTGTTTACATTTAAATTTGATCAAAATAAACCCCAATTTCAACTTGTGATAGCTTTGTTTATTAACAAGCTATCACGAGTTGAAATTGAAGAGAATTTCACTATATTTACCTCATTTTCGCACTCTAAAACTAGGTTGGTTTATTATACTTACTATTAGATGTTTATGAAGGAATATTCACCAAATAAATATATTTTATAATAAAAAAATTATGTAATAGATACTTTCATCTGACATTTCAAAAGAAACAATGTCCATCATTACACAGAAGGAAGGGGGTGGGGGGGTGGGGAATAGGATGTTTACCACAATCTCCCCTGCCATTTAAAATTCAAATTATTGGTATCAGTTAGTCAATAGAACTTAAAGTTTATAAGCAAAATGATTTTTTTTTAAGCGCCAAGCATTTATTCATAGATTAAAGCAGTCATGTTTATGTAGGGTACCCGAACACTCATATCGACGTGAAGGAATAGTAATTTCATTTACTAGTAGGGGTGGGACGTAATGGGTGAAAATTTCAGATTCATGCGAGTAGTATTTTTTTGTGTTCATTTATACATAAATAACACTAATCAAACATTTTGAAAATTTTGCAAAATTCAGAAGGTGCAGGCCAAAAATAGCCGTTAGGGCTCCACGGGACTCAAAATCCATCATTTTTCGGTGAAAAAGTGGTTTCATGCGACATTGCAGGTCCTAAAACACCCTCAAAGGCTATGAATGGATATAGATGGTTAAATCTGATATAGTACTGTAATTTAGGACAATTTTCAGGCTGTAAAAGGGTTTTCATGAATGTAGAATAGCCAAAAACTAGTGAAAAATAGCCAAAATCCTCTGTTAAGCAACCTAATTGGTTCCCAAGCCTTTACAATGGTTATGAATGGGTGTAGATAGTTGAAACCATTGTAGTGTCGAAACCCTTGCATTGTATTATATTCAAGCAGTTTAATAATTATTTTCTTTTGTTTTCAGTTCAGTTCAGTTTAGTTGAGAAGATAGGATGAGTGGAACAAAGTACCAGTACGATGATTGGGAGTTCACTTTGCTTGAAAACCTCCCAACTGTACATGAAATTTTCACCCATTACATCCCATCCCTATTACTAGTGTATCTTTAATAGATTCAATATAGCTAGGTGTTGGAATTCTTCATTCGGGATCTAATGTCTCAGAGTTTTGAGTGGGTCAGTCAGAGTTTTGTATCCCGAGACCAGCAGGAACAAGATCTTCGAGTGATAACTGTAACGGCATTCACCAGGGGTAGGTTGAGCCGGCTCCAAATGAGTTCATTGCATCTCGCGTCAAGGCGGTCCACCTTCGCCGATCGGCAGCTGAGTCCTTGGCATATTCAGCCATTCCCGGTTCGAACGTCGAACACCAAAAACACGAGGACCAGCTATCAGCTCCATATCTGTCCTCACTGTTCCTATCAAAGTCTTCAGCTGGCTGCTTCTGTGCTTCTTCCAGCTGGCTGGTGCGATTGGGGTTATCAACTTGCGGATAAATTCTTCCTCAGGGCATTGAAGAACGTGACCAAACCAACAAAGTCTCCTTTTAAGAAGAGTCTATGTGATGCTGATGGTGTTGCACCTTGCATAGATGATGCAGTTTGGGATATGGTCGGAGAGACGGATGCGCCGAAGGCAGTACATGTCTAAAATCTCGAATGTGTGAAGATCTTTTTTGTGCAAGGACCAGGTCCTGCAACCATACAGCAGTATTGTCTGTATCTGTTAAGACATCTAACGAAAACGGATTTACCTCCCTTGAACCATTTCGGGAGTTAAGAGTTATCGCCCTTGAAAACGGTTGGCTGCTCAGAGAGAAAAGATAAACAAAGATCACGGCATCAGACAGTGAATATAACATTCACGTCCAGCGGCTAATTAACTCATTAATTCATTCTGTGTTTAGTTTTAATAAATCTGTTAAACGTTTCTCTTGATAGTTCATCCATTTATTTACAAGTTATTATTTATTATAACCTAAATTACGAGGTTATAAAAGTATCAGCTTGGAATATTTTCAATTTTGTTGAGTTTTATCGCTTGTCGAGACCACTATCTACTTTGGAGATGGCAGAAGGCTGCGCGAACATGATCGATACAGATTGCAATCTCATCCTTACCCTGTCTAGTAGCTGTAAAAGTGTTTTTTTTTAAATGGAAATCGCTCCAGACAAGGCATGAAGCCACTTGATGTAAAGAAAAAAAAAAACAACTTACCACTTCAAGGTCAAAAACTAGCCAACGATAAGTGTTAGATGGATAGATTCCAACCTAGAAAACAGCAATTCTTCCCCCTTTGTCAGAAAGATCGCTTATGAAATGTGAGAACTAAAGGACAAAATAAGGGAAGCGAGAGTTACGAGGCTGCCGAAAGTAAACCCAAAGTCCACTTTCTACTCTCCTAGGTTGAGCCAAACAGACCGATACTCTGGTTACCTTGCCGTTTAGGAGACGAATGAGGATTAGCTTCCATAAGTTATGCCTCTGCCACAATAGGGTCATACTTCCATAGTCTAACATGTCGTATCAGAAGAATTTTTTCTGATGTCATGTTTTCAAAGAATTAATGTCTATATCTAATTAGTGAATTAAAAATTCACTTTAATCGCTCATATCACTGGATCTTTTCAATACCTCTGGGGAGGGGGGTACAATCTACCTGATTGATTAGTTTTATGGCATATCAACCCATTTGGATTATTTAGTGCTGATCCCATTTCTTTTGGTAAAAGGTTGTTGTATTTGAGGTTCTTAATATTTTCAAATATTTAATAGATTCTATTCTGTATACAAATCATTTGTAGATTAATTTCTTTTGCATGTGTACATTTTGTAAATAAACAGTCTGAAGTACATAAAATAGATGATTTGGTTTGGTTTATTGGGCTTATAGATATTAGATTTTGGGGTATAAGATCACAGTCTCCAAAAAGCAGCCTAAGTTCCACCATGATGTCATCAAACAATTCCTTCATGGTGCCAATCCACCAGATTTAAGAGATTTTACAATCGTCATAGCAAGTGTCATAATCCTCCTAGTTCTAGTGTGTAGTATATCGGAGAACCTATTTAGAACAACAATTTAAAGACTATAGTCATAAATGCTTTTTTCTGTCTATCTGAAAACTTGTTTACATCATCAGATTCTACAATAATCATAATGAATGCTATAAAACCTCTTTTGTTAACAGACTACAATACAAACTTACTTATAATACAAATAGAATTATTTTTTTTAAGATTATACAACAGATGTAACAATCACAAATAGATAGCAAAGTAAAAAATAAATAAAATCTCTTCAACATCTGTTGAAATCACGATATAAAAATCAATCTGGTCTAATTAGAGCTTTTTTATTTTATTTTTTATTTTTTTACAACAATCAAAATTGATTTATTGAGTTTTTATACAAGTGATTCAATAGAGATGAATATTAAGTATGAAAAGTTCTGAGACTAACATCACATCTAGGAGCTCTGATTTTCCGTTTCAAATTTTCAGTGATTCTGTTTTCCACTTTTGGTAAATTTCGTTTTTCTTTTGTTTTTGTTTTTTTCTTCCGTTTCCACTTTTGAGTGATTTCATTTTTCCTTCCATTTTTATAGCATTTTATGAGAACATTGATATAAAATGTTTGTGAAGGGGAATATCAGACAAAGTGCACATTTTTAGCTTCTTGGTTCTTTACGGGATTTTTAGTTTTAGCTTAAGATTTTTGCCGTGTCTTTTGGCGGGTTTCCAGATTTTGTTTTGGGATTGTTTTGCTTCAAGTCTCATTTTCAGTTTCACAATTTTCCAGTGCTTCAAATTTATTTCTTGGAATTTTAGATCTTAAGTGCGATCTAGATCGCTTGATTTTACATCCGACATTTCTATTTGTATCATTCAGTTAGTTTGTTTTATTTGTCTCGGGTTTGGATTGAGAGTTTGAGGATTCAGTGTGATTTAATCTTAAATTTTCATTCAAAAATATTTAGTTCTTTCTTCAGGTTTTGTTTTATTTGGTTTAGGTTCTTGAGTTTCGGTTACATTTTGGCTCCTGGAGTCGGTTTTTAAGTTGTCAAATAGAAGTTTTGTTACCTTTGTGATACCATTGGAGCACAGGGTGGAGCAGGTGCTAGTGGGATTGGAAGAATTTGGAGTAGATGGAGTAACCAGCAGAGTCTTACCACTGTCGACCAAGGGAAGAGTATATCAGGCATGTACACGCAATGTTATGATATATGGAAGTGATATTTGTCAAGTGAGGGTTGAGGACAGGCGTTGCATGGAGAGAAATGATATGAGAATGATACAATGGATGTGTAAGGTGAGTCTTAAAGACAGGCTTAGTTCTGATAACCTTATAGGAAGATTAAATCTGGACAGTATAGAGAGATGTGTGCGGAACCGTGGCTGTCGTAAAGTAAACTAAGGCTTGTTCACTGAAAAGTGACGTCATGCTAATAGGTAGCAAGTAAGATCTGTCAAACAGTCAGACTGTCAGTAATGAATGAGAGCCTTTTTAAAAAAGCATTGAAATCTTTAAAAATTGCAGTTAAAAAAAGAAAAAAAAGAAACACGATTTGAACTTTATTCAATACTAGCGAAACCCATCGCCCGGCGTTGCACGGGATAAAGTACTACCTATTGCATAAAAAAGAAACGGCCTATTGTTCTTCCCCCCCCTCTACCGTGTTGGTGAATGTTTTAAATTAAAAAACATAAAAATAAAAAGTGGTAGAGTAGAATGGGATCGAACGCCGAAACTGGTGATCATGAAACCTCCCTTTTTAACCACTGCGCCACAGTTTCGACTTTAAAATACATGTGAAAATAGGCCAATTAAGCTAAGCTTGTTTATTGGCAGCTTCTGCCGACCAAATATAAAGTTCAACAATGACACGGTTTAGGTCATTTATTTGGGCAAGTTTTCTATAACATGCGTGTTAAAGATGTATGATTTTGAAAATGTAAATGTATCACGGTCTACCAGTATCTTGGCGGCTAATGAATTAAATAGGAAGTCGATTTGTTGAAGAAATTGTAGCCGCCATGTTTAATGAATAAATGTTGAAGGAACTGTTAATGTAATTTGCTTAATTCCGGAATGAATATAAATGTAGAAGTCATAGGTAGAAGTAGAAAGAACGTAATCTGATATTCGCGGAATATCATCGGAGTGAACGGGAGTGATCAGTAAGTCTTTGCATATTGATTTATATTATGTAGTAAATTAATACCAGACAAATAATAAATAAGGACGGACTGTTTTGTGAAAAGTAAACTGTGTTTATTACTTCCCGGTGTCGATGAGTGTAGTCACAGTACACAATTGTTAGGGGGAAAAGTCTTTGCTACCACCTATATGGAGTTGGTTTTTCGGAGAGACGTTGATGGTGGGCCAAATGTAATTTTTAGTGTTAGGTAGAAAAAAATAATAACAAACTTACTAAAACACGCTCGAGTGAATAAGTGTAGTATAGCGGCGAGTTTAGTAGCCTGTGACGCATGTGGTTATTTTCCTATACTCCGAGAAGGTACAGGGGAAAAATCGTCTCTACTTTATATATTAGATAAATAAAATAATTTTAAAAAACGAATTCAAAATGAATAGTTGTGTTATTGCTGTGTTAAAGTAAATAAAGATTACATTGTTTCATGGATTTTTATTTACTATTTCTATTTACTTGCCTCCCCACGAGGACACGACAGAGTTAGACAGAAGTTCGATTTTTAATGTGAGGAAAATCAAGCTCCCATAAAGGAACAAAAATTAAAATTGCCTCAGTCTAGAAGAATTTCTCATTCACCTTTACTGACCGAGGACAGAAAAAGGCGAAGTGTAGTATCAGAACAGATATTACACTTTTAATTATTTTATTGCAAAAAATATAATACAATTTAAATTTTAAACAAATTAGGCACAAGGCCATCAAAAGTGTGGGGTGTGGAATGTCGTTGTTCATCCTCTGTCTATCCTACTCTTTGCTAGAATCATTAATCACTACGATACATTTATTCTTGGGGGTCAAAATACCCAATGTGTTAGAAAATTTAAATTTTATTTATAAATATATATATTTAATTCAATGTTTTAATCATTGTTTTTTTTTCTAGCACCAAATATATTTGAACTGTTTTAGAATTTTATTACACACAAAGAACGTTTTGGCACAAAAAATAATTTTTTTTTTTAAATTGAAAAGAAACAAGTTTGAACAAAATTCCTAGTTGATATTATTTTATGACACTCGACAGATAAGCATAAAAGTTAATTTTGTATCAGGACAAACAAAACGTGTTATTGTTATGCAGAGTTGTTCTTGTGTAAAAAATATTTCAAATTTTTGAGAAAGGCAAGTATTTTTTTAAAATTTAAATCTTTTCTATCAAGACAGGTTTGTCAATCATCTTGAATTTTAGTCTATGAGTTTATTTTATAGTTTTACCTTTAAATCACTATGAGATTTCCAACCATGAAAACGACATGAACAAAATCATTGGTATCTTTTTTAAAATATTAAACAATTACTAGATCAAAAATTAAATAATTTCAAACAGAAATGACCAGTCATACGTTGGCATATAATAAGCTTTCTCTTTGAAGCGTCTTGTTTTACTGTGGGGAAAATCCAGCTCCCCAAAAGGGGGATTCTAGATTGGGGTAAAAAATTAAAATTGTCTCAGTCTAGAAGGATTCCTCATTCACTGACTGAGAACAGAAAAGATGAATAGTAGTATCAGAACAGATACTACACTTTGAAGTTTTAACGAAATTTCTATTCAATAATATTTTATTGCAAACAAATTAAAAAAAAAAAAAAAAAAATGGTGTCAACGCATGGACAGAAAAGTTAAATTTTATATACATTCAAAATTAAATTAGAATTTTTTTTTCAGGACAAACAAAACGTTCTATGTTATACAGACTTGTTATTGTGTAAAAAATATTTCAAACTTTAGGGGAAACAAGCAAGTATTTGTTTTTTTATTTAATATTTTCCTATCAACACAGGTTTGTCATCCATCTTGAATTTTAGTCGAAACTAGTTTTTTTATTTATAGTTTTACCTTAAAATCACTATCAAAATTCCACCTTGAAAATGACATGAACAAAATCATTGGTATCCTTTTTTAAATACCAAACAATTACTAGATCAAAGATGAAATAATTTAAGAGAGAAATTGCCACCGTCATATGTCTACATGTAGTGTGTAACCGTTCCCTTCGTAGGGTCTTGTTTATCTTCTTAGTACCGACCACTGTGACGTCAGAAAAAAAATGAGACTTAGTAAAACGGCCTTCTCACTTTACGACGGCCACGGCAGAATAGGAGACTTTGATGGAATGGCCACGTTGACAGAATGGATGAGAGTTCTTGGGTTAGTAGAATGTAGAAGAGTTAAGGTAGCAGGTCCAGTTCACAGGAAAAGGTTAAGGAAAATATGGGAGGAAGTGATAAAAATCGATTTGAGAGAAAGAGGGATAAGTAAAGACCTGTGCAGAGATAGGTTAGTTTGGAAGTCAATTTCTTAAAGCCATCCAGCGCATGCCAACATGTACAACGGACATTAAACCAAATATCATCATCATGATCATGATGATGATCATCATGATGACGACGACGACGACGATGATGAAATAGGGTCTTCAACTCTCTAATCAAATTAAATATTTCAATTAAGTCTTTCAGCTAGTTTTCATTGTTTTAGTTGTTCTTTGAATTATGTTGGCATAAGTATCACAGAAGAGAAGTTGTTAGTCTTTCTCTACTCTATCGTTATTTTCATGGCAGGTGCCCAACAGAGCTCCGATCTATGGTTCTCACTGTTAAACATTCACAACAAAAACTCATCTAGCTACAACCATTGAAAATAATTTTCCTTTTCTTCCTCTGTGTACCTAAAACTTATCACAACTTCCATGAGAAAAGTTTCTTTCTAAGAACTAACCGCCTGTGGAAGACAATACCATGGGGCTGCTTTCCAGCTGACTACAACAGGGTCGTTTTCAAGTCCAATGTTAACAAATTCTTGTTGAGTCATCCTCTAAAATAATCAAATTTTGCCCAGTCCCAACCATCGTTACCAATCATCCGGTCAAACTCATTAACCCTTATCCTCGAGTGGCCTTTGGGCCCTGATAAGCAGTGACTCATTAGTACATAACCTTCTTCCGTGAAGGATATGTTTGTTTGTGTATTTAACTCAAATTGTTTCCTTTTCTTTTTTTATGGAAATCGCTCCAGACAAGGCATGAAGCCACTTGATGTAAGGAGTTAACAAAAACAAAAGATGATTATCGTAAAGACAGCAAATGCCTATTGACCTTAGTCTTGAAGAAACAGTCAGCAGGAAAAGAGTTCCACAAGCCTGCAGTTCTTGGAAAGAAGCTACTGTAATAGGAAGCTGTATTACAATGAAGTATCAAAACAGCGAATTAATGGAGACCAGTAGACCAACGAGTCAAATGAGCTGGAACAAAGGAAGCAGAGAATAGATCATGTTTATAGATGCTGCAGTTTTGAGAATTGGTAGGATGGTTTTTAACGCAATTTGAACACATGATCTTGTTTGAGCAATCTTCCTTTACATGGTCTGAATGTTCTATACTCCATTTTCCACATATTTGTAGGGCATTCCCGCCAAGTTCAACAAGGATCTGCAATCAGATCTTACTGGTACTTAAAGAAATGATATTTGTTATTAACTTACAGCTGTGATACAATGAAGGCCGCGAGGATAGGAAGTGACTCATCGACAGAGACAAAAGTAAATGCAGGAGTGGTCAGTTTCCATTGTTCAGGACAGGTGACTCAGAAAAGAATACCGACAGTATGGTACGACAGTTTGACGACAGTAAGGTTTATGGCAAAAAGTTAACGAGTTTGGGGTTCGGAGAGAAGCCGAGCAGTTAGAGATCGAACCTCCGCAGAGAGCGGATCGGATAACGATGAGATGAGCTGACGACTTGAGCAACGACAATGGGGGTCTCGACAGTCTGCGACGGTGTCACACACACTCATAGTTCAAACAAAATTATACACAACGTATATGTGTTCGTGTTCTTTCTCGAGAGTTGTGTTTCTTTTATTTAACTTGTGGACCAGTGCTGTGCCCTCGACGATTCGTCAGTGGTTAGACGATGAAGACAAGAAGAAATTCACGGACACACAACATTGGGGTTGACGGTCGTCGAGTGGGACAACATGGTTCTACACAGCAGCCATATAAAACTATACATCTTATGAAAGTACACAAAGAGGTGATTGTAATAAGGAAAAAATAAAGGATTTTGTTTGTTTTACGGCATATCAACGATCTATGGGTTATTTAATGCCGAATCAAGTTGTTAATTCTATAGGTAAGTGGTTAACGACACGGACTGATCACCTAGGTGTGCCGGGTTCGAATCCACTTAGTTCAACAGAAAGACTTTCATCAAGAAACCCACACCTGACCTTGTGTCTAACCTCCTGGAGGAGGTAAATAAAATATAATTCTATAGGTAGGATAATTATTTATATTCCTAGAATACATTGCTTCCAGAAAACATTACTCTCAGAAGTAAATTTCACAGAGAGTACCTAAAGAACAGGAAAACAGAGCACCCCACCAGAAATAAATTGATTAAAATCTGTATATAAGTATATTTCTATTATCTAAAAATGGCTGCACCCATATTTCATCTTTCTATTATCCAAGTATTTCAGATTGTCTGGGCTTAGCAGTTCCTGTCTTTCAAATTGATTGACTCTCTGTCACTCCTTTCTATTTTGTCATATGTTTGGGAATGTGTGTTAGTTGTATCAGTGATAAACTGGGATGGGGGGGGGGGCTGTTATCAGTTGCTTAGCATGACTAATCGGATCTGACCCCGGTGTCCTCCAGTTTAGTTCAAGTAAGAGCCAAAGTGAAGTATTACAGCTATTGGCCTTTTAGTCCTACAGTCATCAGCTGCTCAACCATCAGGATTTTATACTCGAGAATCATGGGTTGCCACCCACGGTTAACAGGTAACTATTTTTGGGGGGGGGGGGGGACCCCTGAGCAAAGATGCAGCCAGTGAATTCAACAGCTACAACCAACAAGGTGATTTCCAAATGATAAAAATAATGCATTTTATTTTGCAAATATTTCCCTTCGCTTTCGCACAACATCCGACTTCAAATCTTTCTGTGTGTCACATGATCAAACTAACAGATCAGTTACCTACACTCATATGGGAAGAAACCATGGTCATATACTGTCAACCATACCTAATAACCGTTGCACCTGGAGGTTCATGCTGAGAGATGGAGCCCCAGAAAAAAATAATGTTGCTACAGATACGAGGTTCTCTGCTGTGATTATGACTTAATTAGGGTCTTCCAAATTGAATGACTGTCCAGATACGGATATTTATTACTCAAATTTAAAAAAATTAGGATTCATGGTTATTTACATGAAACAAATACTAGTGACCCCCCCCCCTCTCTCCAAGGAAAACATTCGCCCGGCTTGTTGAGGAGGCACTATAAAAATTTAAAAAATAGATGACAATGACATGGATCTTTTTAGCCAGACTATGAAGTCACGTGAGGCAATGACTCTGGGTATCATCAAGAATGGACGACATGACACTGGAGCAAATTCTAACCAGAGCACGGACCATCATGTTAGACTAGCGAGAATCTGTCACAGCGACTATACAACTACCAACCAAACTTTGTCTAATTCGTTGGCCGGTGGTATTATTATATGCTGTAACTGCTCTTAACCAAATCACTTTGTAAGTGACTGCCTGTATAAACATGGCGAAGGGTACAAAATACAAGGAAGGGTACAGTTGTTAAATATTGGGCGAGTATAATTTTGTTAGTTGAGAATAACAGGAAATAGGGTTCAGCTTAGTGTACTCGGATGTCAGCTCGACCTCCTGTGCGCTAGAATCGGATGTGACATAACATGGCGCAAAGAGAGAGAGAGTGAGTGAGAGAAATCATCGGTTCAGTTGGAAACACACATGTGTGAACTTTGGGTTTTAGAGATGTTCGGATAAGATATGATTAAGCAGTAATTATCGACCTATCGCTGTCTCCCCAGTGGTTTGGAAAAACAACAAAGTGAATAAACCCGTTCTTATCTTCAACTGTTTGTCTTGTCTTGGTCCGTGTTGGTACTTGCAGGCAGCGTTTCCGTGGTCGGTCAAGATCACGATAAGGAATGAATGTCCAGCAAGGTATGTTATGAACGTACATTTATTTTAATTGATTGTGACTTGTGAGACATTAGACCTCCCCTAAGAGGCGAGGTGTATATAACAGTGTTAGAAGATGGGCCACATCGCATCTGAGTGCTCTGGAAAATGCAAAACGAAGCGATACATTAGTGCCAGTCTCTCCTCAATCAAGCTAAAAGAGGTGTTCCCCACAATTGAAGCATTGAATTGAAGAAATTCACAGATTCGGGATGTTCCCAGACTTTTGTAACTGGATCAGTGTCCTACCTCCAGAGTTGACAAAAGTTTAATATGGTGACAACTAGCAGGAAAAAAAAATCATCCACAGTGATGGTGTTGGAACCAGCATGCTGGCAATAACTGAATTAAACTCCAGGTGCTTGTTCATAATTGTCCACAACCCGTTTTTCCCAACTTTTTTTACTGACCAAATTTTTTTTTTTTTTTTCTGCGTACAATTACCTATCATGTCGATAGATGATTCTGTTTTTTTTAAAGAATTTTTTTCAAATATATTTTAGTGGGAGGATCAGTTTCTTATATAAATTTAACGTAAACTGATCCCCCATTTTGTGACCATGACCAATTTTTCCCAAAATTTCCAAACAACTCGAAATTCTCTAGCGGCATGTGTACACAGGAAAAAGAAACAAATTTAGTCTTTAAAAAAAGGTGAAAAAAATGGGTGAACAAACAACATGCAACATAGTCAAAAGGTGGGTGATCAGTTTACGTTAAATTTATATAGGAAACTGATCCCCCCACCTAAAACCTAAATTATTTTGAAAAAAATGTCCAAAAAACACAGAATTCTCTAACAACCTTATAGGTAATTAATTGTACACCAAAAAAAATTTTTTTTATAAATTGGTCAGTAAAAAAGTTGGAAAAAACGGGTTGTAGACAATCACAAACAAGTGCAAAAAACCCGATACAAACCGATATCTGAGTTGTGGACAATCAACTGTTAGGTTTTGACAGGCTACTTGCGATGGATATCATAAAAATGCTGGATGAAGCCATCTCGCACGGAACGGATTTACATACATGCACTGCAATCACGATAGAGGAACCAGATTTCAGCTCGGAGTTTGACGATCAAGCCAAAGTACGGAAATAGTCAGGTGATCATCTACCTAATAAACTCGCAAACAAGGTGCCTGAATATTCGGTGCCAACTCAGATCTGACAAGATAATGAACATAAGCTATAAATGATTACTTCCCTATCCTGAGTAGAAACGGGGGCCCCCCCCCCCCCGATTCTGTTAATGGCAATCCGTAAGCAAAATAAATCTAAGTGTACCCGTATTAGATTTTCGCAAACTGCAAGGGCACGTCAATGTCTACATGGCACATGCCTACGTCGGTGCACACAAGCTGAGAGATTAGTAAAACCGTCAGTGCTCGATCTCCGAAGGGCTTACTTGCATGTGCATGTACATCAATCCTTGTAGCCATACGAGAAAAGGAGGTACTGTCTCACAGTGTCGATATCACACCAGTTATCATGAGTGATTGTAGATACTGCATTATCGAAAGATGTTATTCAACGGGTAACATTAG
This sequence comes from Sepiola atlantica, assembly GCA_963556195.1. NCBI lineage: Eukaryota > Metazoa > Mollusca > Cephalopoda > Sepiida > Sepiolidae > Sepiola > Sepiola atlantica. The sequence goes on along the minus strand of OY744536.1, from coordinate 15,335,363 downwards.
TGTATATTGATGATGTTTTTGTAGATAAAAGTTATGTCTGCAGCCGGAGTGATGCAACACCTGACCACCTTTGGGCTGATAAGCAAAGAACCATAATATCTGCTGGATAGTGCGCAAGTACTTGGCTTAAAAGTTTGGAGGGGAGGGGGGGGCGGTGACATATTGAAATGGACAAAAAGATTCTGAGTATACCATGCATTCTTACCCAACGTATCAGGTTTTCCCTGTGTGGAAAGCTCGTTGGGTATTTCTCAGCAGTTAAATGAGAGGTGACGGTGATTAAGTGGATATCGACATGGACTGAAGACCTGGGTGTTCCAAGTTCGAATCCAGTTGGTTCCACACTACCACTTTCAGTTAGGGATGTTGGCAACCTTCTCGTGGTCCTTCCCGTAAGTGTTAGATAATGGCCCTATGGGAATGGACGTGTCTGTTGGAGATCAGGTTTGACTTGCGCGATTTGTAGCGGAGGCACCTCGTGCAAGTTGGTGCGATGTGTTCTCACGATTTGCGGGGACAGTTGACGAGACCTCGGGGTCGGGGGTTAGGTCACACCTGTGCGTCGATCACAAGGTTTTGTGACATCAGTTTTCCCACCGGGAAAACTAAGTTCAAATTAAGAGTTCTTGACTGGAAGCCAACGAGTCAACACGCTTTAGCCATGTAGCGATTACAAGCTAGGGGATTTCGGATCCCCCAAAATTGAGAGCCAAGCGATGTCCCCCATCTTCCTTCCTTTACAAGTAGCTAAGTAGTTAGAAAAATAACTAGCGTAAGCCTCTCTCTCTGCTACAACGAACTTGCCCAGTATCGACAAGCAGTATAGTAATAAATGGTTCTAAATTAAAAAGGAGAAGCCTTGTTATATTTTATTGTGCGTGGGGGATTTGATTTCAGCCCACGAAGAAACCGCCGGTATGATGGAAGAAGCAAGCGAAGATTATTACGCTCGGCTAAAACGGCAGATGATAGCAGCAGCAACCCAAAGCAGGCGACAACGATGACAGTGAAGAAAGAGCCACGGTTAGTACAAATAGTTCTATACAACGGCGAGGCAATGGAGAAAGAGAGAGCCACGGTTAGTACAAATAGTTCTATACAACGGCGAGGCAATGGAGAAAGAGAGAGCCACGGTTAGTACAAATAGTTCTATACAACGGCGAGGCAATGGAGAAAGAGAGAGCCACGGTTAGTACAAATAGTTCCCTGCAGCAGGGAAACGCGAATAGAAACGACACATCCTCCCATTTCGGGATCAACAGACGAGAGTTCTACAACGTCCAGAGATTCCAACATCACAACGTGTTAAGAAACGTGTTATTAAGTAACCAGCAATGTCACTTAGGGATGTTGGCAACCTTCTCGTGGTCCTTCCCGTAAGTACCCGATGTCTTTCCAGAAAGATTTCTAACTAGAAAAACATTGGGGAAACTAATGCCAACACCAGAATCATCTGATTCACACGAAAGAAGAAGAAGCAGTTAAATGGTTCAGACTGGCAGCAGCAAGCATCAATGATCACAAAGAGTCGGGACGACGAAGTGGACGATGTTCCGTTGATGATGAGAGTATGCCAAGACGACCCCCGTGCGAGGTAAGTGATGTATGAATCGACCAGAGCTCGACTTTTGGATCGATGCAAGTTCTATAGCCACTAGAATCTTGCTGGAGCACAATGGTGCCATGAGTTGGTTGCAGAAAGAAAAGGATGCATAGCCTATAAAATTAGTGAAAGTTTATGCCGTTCTAAAATGGAATAATATTGTACTAATGTGGGAGGCGACAACCGTGCTCCTCTTTACACAAACGGGTCACAGATACTCTCACGGGAAAAGCCAGAGTGCGTACCAAAGTGGCAGGCAAAATGCTGATCAGACCCCGGCTCAGTGCACTCGCCAGTTGGTCGAAAACTATGAACTGACAATAGACGTAACCTTAATGAAGTCAGAACATAACGAAACAGATAGTACTGCAGTAATGGCTTGAGTTAATTAAGAAGACCGCAGAATCACAAAACCATGTGTGTTCTGCAGTAATAAGCATGTCCAACTGACCGAATACGGTACATTTATGATCTATGTGGCCATTCCGGCCTAAGGAAGACATCCTACTTTGTCAGGCAGGTTGATTTCACAATTTCTAAGGCATCAGTGAGGGCCCTAGTCAGAAGTGCCAATCAATCTACTTGCTACCAACGCATTGGCAGAAAGAAAAATCAAATGTCAGTGATCCTTGACATTGAGTAAGAACAGAGGTGACCCACTACTAAGGCAGGTAATACCTGTCACTCATTGACTGCAGTTTCATGTCTGACGTCATCTGAAGTAGTAAGCACGGCTGACCACTTGGAAGCTCTACCAGGGATGTGAGTAGCCAATGGTAAAAAAAGCTGAAATCAAAATCAATTTCCCAACAACTAAAGAGAAATACATCGAATGTGCATGTGGGGTGAAGGAGACAGGAAGTCATTCTTTGATGAAAAAAAAGTATCTAACTCTCCTACCTCCTTCATGAATCATTTTAAGTATGAGTCTTCATCGATGAATAAACATTTTCAGTTTTCAGAGAACTGTCATAAGAGGGAAAAGAAAAACAAGACTGAGAGAAAAAAAAAAAAACAGGAAAAGAGAAAGATAAAGCAAGAAAGAGAAAGAACATCCAACCAAATGGCGACCAAAAAAAATAAGAAGTAACACTCTAGCGTTTTTATCATTTAAAAAATTTTTTTTTTTTTAAATGCATATTTCGACAAAAAAAACAAAAACACATAACCATGGGAGGCTCTAGCGATTTAAGTGTTAACTCACTTTTCTGGATACCCCCCCCCCCTCTCCCTGAATTCTGCTACAAAGCGGAAAACTCACATCTGCAAACGTGGTCCCCCAACTGAAACGATCGTTGACATTACACCTTTTTACAGCAAGGCCTTCAGCGTTTTCCTGAATAAATGGAGAGTTCAGTTACAATTCCACTGTGCGCACATCCCTTCAGATAATGTCATCACGGAGAGGGGCCATCGAAGCATGAAAAGGCAGTCTACTGGTTTAACGTCACCACCAAAAACAATGTGTCACCGCTGAACACCCCTGCAACATGATCCATTGCAAGTTAGAGTAAAAGGGATCAATTCCTTACCCCTAGATGGGCGGGAACAGCAACGCATGGGTCACAAAGTAGGAGATCATGTCTGAGTAAAAGATTTCAGCGGATGATATACGTTTCCTTATACACATAACCAGTCAATAAAACACCATCGTCGATGAAATGCCGCATCATACGAAAGACGTTTGGGTATTTCAAGGAGTGGAAGTGACAGTGTCTTCAACGCGAGAATGAAGGGCGCAGTCAACGCGAGAATGAAGGGCGCAGTCAACGCGAGAATGAAGGGCGCAGTCAACGCGAGAATGAAGGGCGCAGTCAACGCGAGAATGAAGGGCGCAGTCAACGCGAGAATGAAGGGCGCAGTCAACGCGAGAATGAAGGGCGCAGTCAACGCGAGAATGAAGGGCGCAGTCAACGCGAGAATGAAGGGCGCAGTCAACGCGAGAATGAAGGACGCAGTCAACGCGAGAATGAAGGACGCAGTCAACGCGAGAATGAAGGACGCAGTCAACGCGAGAATGAAGGACGCAGTCAACGCGAGAATGAAGGACGCAGTCAACGCGAGAATGAAGGACGCAGTCAACGCGAGAATGAAGGACGCAGTCAACGCGAGAATGAAGGACGCAGTCAACGCGAGAATGAAGGGCGCAGTCAACGCGAGAATGAAGGGCGCAGTCAACGCGAGAATGAAGGATGCAGTCAACACGAGAATGAAGGACGCAGTCAACTCTGGGCCCGAATAAAACTCATCAGATGAGGTGTAAAAGGAGGATGTTGCAGTCGCATTGCCACAAGAGGTTGCCCCGGGTTGTCCTGTGTGCAATCAGGGATGGGTTTATCATTAATTAATTAATAAACCCGGTTGAAATTCTTTGGATTATATATATATATATATATATATATATATATATATATATATATATATATATATATAAAATGTTGTTGCTTCTTATGGTAATTGTTTGCTTGTGTTATTTTTAGTCACGATGACAGTTTTTGTAAATTGTTGCATTTTGTTTTTTTTTTACAAAGATATGTATGCATAAAATGAATAAATTTACAAAAACAAATACAATACAACAATAAGTAAATGTGAAAATTGGATGATGATTAAGATTTTTCGAAAAGGCGATACACAATAGCTCAAAAACTGTATATTTGTAAAAAAGATTATGACATGCTGAAAGTATTGCAGTTAAAATCAATTGAGTATTACATATTAATAGGAAGAAGAAAAGACACTTTAAATTAGTACAATGTACAATTGTACATCGGTTTATTACTAATATGGCGGCATGATCAATACAAAAGTGGAATGGAAACGAAGTGAAATGCAAAGAAGTAAAGACTTTTAGTGCGTTATAAAAGTAATTTATTTAAAAAATTAAAATATTTATAAAAATATTTGTTTCACAACATAATTCTTATAAATATTATAATTTAAATTATTTTTATATAAGTCAATCAAAGATTTTACTTCTTTTCATCGAACGTACTCCCGATTCTGGTTTTTAACGACTAACTTCGATCTAATCAAACATGTCATTTAGGAAATAAGCTGATAATACCATCATATTTACTCATTAAAAAAAATGTTTTTCTTCATATTTCATACATGATACTAAATTGATTAAAACTCCAATACGTTCTATTCAGCATGCCAATCTTTAAAAGAAAAATAAATATCATTTTTATCGCCTATACATAATTTTATATCGCCTTTTCGAAAATATTTAAGTGTCACCTAATCTTTATGTTTGCCCAACAATATAAATCAAGGGAGGCGCGAGAGCGCTCTATCCCTTAATTGACTTCAAAAACGGCCTATGCTAGAAATCATAACTCAAAAACTAATAAACCAAATTAGTTAAAACTTTGCACAAAATTTTTTTTTGATAGGTTCTATAAGTGTGTAGAATTTCAGCATCATTAGTCAAGGCAACCCAGAGATCCAGAAAGGTCAGGCATGATTTTGTGTTATCCGTGTGTATATACGTACGTATGTGTCACTCTGTATCTCATCAACTATTTGATGGGTTCAGCTGATTTTTGGCAGAGATAGAGGTTCTAGGGTCTAGTTGATAGCATTTTAATTTCAGTTTACCATATACCTTAGTTTTCCAGAAAATTCCAAAAAACCTTAAAAATGACCATTGTATTGAGGCATAGCCTTTACAAAAGTAGTGACATTCCATGATAAATGCCAGTATACTGAAATCATATGCCCTTAATAGGGTTAAGATGAAAATTCATATACACTAAATGTACAAAAGCAAAGAAATTCCCAAATTTTCACATTTTTATTGTCATTAAGCATATGTGAGCACAACAGGGCTATGTATTTTACTGGTAGGAATTTTTCTTCAGAGCACCTCACACACTTCATCCACTCTTGCATAGAGATTTATATTGTAGTGATGTGATAATGAAATGGTTTGGTTGATATGTAGTCATACCCTTAATGACAATAAAAATAAAAAAAATGCAAAATAAGTGGGTTATTTTTTCAGGAACTCAAGTTTCATTTCATTTGGTCGCTTTTCGGCTGTTATAACTCGTTACCGGATTTTCCAAGCCAATATTAGCAGCCATTGGGGCTGATCTGTATAAGCACCAAGTTTTCTAACCACTGACATTTCAGACTTCGTATTATCCGTTACAGTATAGTACAGACGACACAGACAATACACAAAAGTTGACAAAATACATTTTTTCCATAAATTTATTCATTAAAGAAATCTGTATATAATCTTTATATAATTGTGCAATTGTAGACAAAAAATGCATTAACAAGTAAAATCAAAAGAAATGAGAATTGTATTCATTTTGTTGTTTAAATTGAAGTGATGATCGACACATTTTCAGCATTCACGGTTCATCTCTTTTTCCCTTTCACCATTTTCTTGTGAGTTGACCCAAAGGTCAGAAGAAGAGGAAAGTCCTATTGCTTACTCTTAACCATCAAAGTGTAGTATCTGTTCCGATGGATACTGCACCCCATAAACTGGTATTGTCTTGGACTTTGGGGCTTGATTTACGCCGGTCTATGGGTCGGTCCTGTGCAGTTCTAGGAGGTCCACCCTCCGAGGCTTTGCCTCCCCTCTTTGGGGAGGAGTAAGTTTATTGCTTACTACCTGAGGCGCCCCTACCGGGGAATGCCGACGGGGCCGCCCAGGCAATTTTTAATGGCCAGAGTGCTCACTTTCTCGGGTGCTGGCTTTTCAAACCCCACTTTCCCGACCCGACCTTGGGTCACATCTTACTTGTGGGAGTAAGATAAAACTGGCCTTGTGCCTAACTCCTGGAGAGGAGTAAATAAATATTCTTAAGCAAACCTAGCTATAAAAGGAAACTCTGAACTACACCCTCCCCCAAAAAAACGAACAATAAATTGAAGTTTTGCCTCATGAAATAAGAGGCCAAAACATGGCTTAATATCGATGAGGCTTAGGAGTGAATGGGTGTTTTACTCGCCTCCCCACGAGGGCAAGATATGGCACAAAAATCGGGTTATGTGATTTCCGGGTCGTTGCTATACCATTGAGAAGGTCTAAAGCAGTGCGTCGATTTAGTCGTTTCGCAGTCAAAATGGCAGACAATGAACCGCCTGCTAATTTCTGATTTTTTTTCCGACCTCACAAATGTGTAAGTAAACCCAAATAAATTGTTTTGGACTAATTTCGAATTTACTTTAAATTATTTAAAAAGGAAATACAGTTGTGAAATTAGTCCAAAACAATTTATTTGGGTTTACTTACACATTTGTGAGGTAGGAAAAAAATAAATCAGAAATTAGCAGACGGTTCATCGTCCGCCATTTTGGCTGCGAAACGACTAAATCGCCAGCAATGCTTCTAAACCTTTTTTTTAGTCCGTGAACCGTTTCATCGTGTATCAGAATGATATTCTCTCCCTTTCAGTAGCGATTGGCATTTTTTGTGATCCCCCCCCCCCCCCGAGGGGAGTTCCCGTCTGTTTGAGAATCACTGGTCTAAAGAATAGAACTAACGAATCTCCCACAATTGGGATAACCGTGTATAGACATCAAGACCATAAACAACCCCGTTAGTGTTTACTTTAGAAATTTATTTTTGGCCTCAAATTCATGATTTGTGCCGTTCAGTGGGGGGTGGGGGGTAAAGCACCAAGTAGCATTAAATTGACAGAATATTTTGGAAAAAAATGTACCTCCCTTCTTATCATCCGCTGCCAGTCGGCCTTATAGAAAAGGTCACATAATAATGACTAACTGATAAAAATCGACAGGTAGATTTTATGTTCGAGGATGGGTGCGTATGCCTTTAACGCTCGGCGAACAGAAAACAGAACAAACTTTTTTTTTTGCCAAACCAGAAGTTGAATACCCGACACAAAGTTAGCAACAAACGGTGTTCGGTCAGATTTAGTTCCTGATATTAAACTCCATCCGTAATATAACCTCCGCCGAGAATTAGTTTCCCAAATGTATTTATTAAATTGTTACATAAAAGTACAGAATAGTTAACAGAGCCCCTCCCCCTCTCCATGTTAAGAATGACGTTCTAAATAACATAACGTGATTATTTCAGTACGGTCCGTAAACTGCAGAAGATTATTTAGAAAGCCATTCTTAACATGATGAGGAGGGGGGGGTGTTAACTTCTGTACTTTCATCTAACAATTTAATGAATAAAAATTAGTACAAAAATTGGCAAACCAGAAGAGTAAGCGATCGAAAACAGAAAGTCTTTAATATCAATCAGGAACTAAATCTGACCGAACACCGTTTGCTGCTGACTTTGAGTCGTGTACTCTACTTGTTTGTCCACTTTTTTTTCCAAACAATTTGTGTATTTTCCTTGATTATCCAAAAAAGTAAATGTTTTTTTTTGTTGTTGTTGGATGGGGGGGGGGGGAGGGGCAATGAAGGATGAAGTCCAATAAATTGTTTTTTTTAAATATTTTTTTCGGTCTTTTTTTAGGGGAAGGGGGGCGTTGCCAACTGGACTTAGGATAGGGTTCCAGTGTGAAGGAAGGAAGACTGCAAATGGATAACGTAGGCTAATAAATTGGAATTACGAAATGTTAGAAGAAAAATAATAGGAAGCGAAGTTTCGGAAATAGAAAGTGGATGACGTCCTTTACCTGAAAACGGGTACAAATCAGATCTCTGCAAAAGTAAACTGGAGAAAGGGGCGGGTTTTTCAAATATGTTTCCATAATTTATCGCCTGCATTTCTCGGCCAAATCCTGAATTTATGTCAAAACTCGGGAATCTGTTAAACTCTTGGATGTCTATTCTGCATAAATACCCGAACATATTCTATTTAATGCTACATAATTTTGTTTTATGCCAAAAATAATCAATCGTTTTGTTATATTTAGTTCCTATTTACTTGTCTCCCCACGAGAGCAGAGTTCACACAAGGTCGGGTTTTAATGTAGGAGGAAATCCAGCTCTTCAAAAAGGGGCACTCTGCGATCCAGACAAAAATTAAAATGACGAATGACACAACAGTTGAAATATAATCAAGACATATTACACTTGAATTATAAAAAAAAACATGGGTATCTTTTACAACAATCCGCAGAGTCGCGGACGGGGGTAAAAAAAAAAAATACAACAAGTGAAGGTGACCTACGTCGAGAATATATATTTTCCTACTTATCTGTGACATTTGTTTGTATTTTTACGTAGTATAAATGGGTTTTTATTAGATGTAAAAAAAAAAAATTCTTGTTTTTTTTGGGCACGGATTTTTACTAAAAAAAATGGCGCCGACGAGCCTATTTTCCAGCCTCGCTTACGAACACCCCCCCCCCAATGTTCGTGTGACAAAAAATACTGGTTTCTAATAAATAGCAGTTGAAACGGCTTAAAAATACAAACAAATGTCACAGATAAGTTGGAAAATAACTTTTATCGGCTACAGTTACTTTTATTTGTTGTATTTTTGTTTTTTATAGCGTTTTCACTCTGCGAATTATTGTAAAAGATACCCAAAAACATTTTACCAAATTAGGCACATCGCCATCAAATGGGGGGGGGGGAGTGGTCATCATCTGTCTATCCTACTCTTAGCTAGAATCTTGGCCAAGGGATCTTATGTTATATTTCTTAAATATAATCTACACATGAAAAAAACAACAGCAAAAAATATAATTAAAATCAAACGGACCAATCGATAATTTATATTTAGATATAGATTACAAAATGTGTGATCTCGAATCTCTTCTCGTGTGACGGGTTATTACTTTACAAATAAATGACATCAAAGCGAAGGTTAAGTTTAGCATTTATGAAAATAAAAATAATTTTGATTAATTGGTAAAAGGTGATTGCGATCGCTGACCTTACTACTAATGCAATACTGTACTAAGCAGCCATTTCTAAGCAAACAACATCAATTTATTTTGTTAGAAAATGTATTTTAATAGTTTCATTTTTTTTTTTTTTAGATGAGGATTTATAATTCGGACTACTATTCTCATCTTGGTTCTTATATTCATAACGTTTCGGCTGATGCATCTTTTCGAATTTAGGAACCTAGTAATAGTCGAATTGGAAAATCTTTGTCGAAATTTGGGAGGCTAGCCAACAGAGAACGCTCACCCAGATTCTAGTGAGGAGGACAGGGTTGTGAACTAGTTATATTTATTCCTTGTTTACAAAGAGGGCGACTATATTTTTTCAGCCTCGTTTTTTATTTCGACGTGTATGCTGACATTGTGTTTTTACTCTTTTTTTTATTATTATTACTAAAACATGGTTTAAGTAAAAAAAATAACCAAACCGACTGAAATCAGAACCAACCATTTTTCTCTACAATAATTGGAAAAAGAAAACCCGTTACGGTGTTTACGTTGTAATCTTTGGCATTCGAAAGTTATTTTGAAGCCTTTAATTTGGCGGGTAGAAAGTGATTTTTGGCTAAAATTAAAGTGTATTAGCAAAAGTATAGTAATTTTATAGAATAACTCCCGTCACCAATCAGATGTTTTTTGGCAAACAAAAACACGCGAATGGAGACTGGAGTGATTCGGGCATTTTTAACAAGAGCCAACAAAAAAGGGATGACCCCCCCCCCCCCCCCCAAAAAAAAAAAAACAAAACAAATAAATGTTACCAAAGGAAAGATAAGTTGCTCTTCTACCTACCTGGATAAGTTTATTTGTTTTAACTTATTTTAAAGCGTTATTTTGTTTAAAACAAACCTGGTGTCCACTTTTCTTTCAGTTAGAACGAAAAACAAAATGGCTGGCCATGAACTATGCCCCTTGATAATCGCTCAAAAATCGAAATATAAACAAAATACTGGTAGAAGAAACACACCCAATAAATGTCAGTAATCGTCAAAAAATAAAAATGTAACGTTCTACCAGTATTTTGTTTACTTTTCGATTTTTGAGCGATTATCGCGACTCAACGTGACTGTAATGTCAACCATTTTGTTTTTCGTTCTAACTGAAGAGTGGACACCAGGTTTGTTTTGAACAAAATAACGCTTTTAAATAAGTTAAAACACAAATAAACTACCAGGTAGGTAGAAGAGTAACTTATCTTGGCACCATTTATTTGTTGTCTGTTTGTTTTGTTTTTTTCATCCCTTTTTTGTTTTGTTGGCTTTTGTTAAAAATGCCTAATGATTCTATAAAATTACCTATTATTGTGAAAAAAAAAAAGTGAATGGTTGTACCTACTGATGGGAGTTGATGCATTCGGGGGTGGAATGTTACCACCAGGAGCGAAGTGGACGAGTCAGAAATAGGGTGGGACAGGTTGTTACTACCCTATAAATTTAGGTTCTGCATTCTCTTGCAGACGTCCTTCAGTTCCATCCCGTTCAGTCTTTCATTAACTTCGGTTGATTGAGGACGTAGGGATGGGGGTTATACCAGTCGAGGATTCGTTCTCGACAATCAGTCCGGCAGAAACTGGGATTTATTAAATTTTTTTAAACATAGTTCACCCCAGACAAGGCAGGCCGCCACTGTAGACGTAAGGGGCTACTGAGAAGAAAGAAAAGGAAGGAGGTTGGGGAGGGGTCAACCTAAATTGGGATCTGCGCAGCGAGATGTCTGTTTACATTAGTTTTAAATTTCTGCATGTCAGTACCGCCGAGGAAACAGGGGGCAGGGAGGGAGTTCCAGAGGCCAGTAGCACGAGGAAAGAAGCTATTTGAGTAGAAAGCTCTCCGGCATCTGGGGACCCTCACAGTGAATGGATGGGATTTAGTCGATTGTCGAGTTGGTCTAGTGAAATTACGACGAGGGGGGCACCAGAGCAGCCAATTCATCGGTGGCCTTTTATCTGCCGGGCTGAGGTATATTGTCCTGGGTAGTCCTAAGAGGTGCACCTTCCCAAGCCTTGCCTCCCCTCTTTGGGAAGGAGTAAGTTCATAGCTTACTGCATGAGGCGCCCTTACCGGGGAATGCCGACGGGGTTGTCCAGGCTATTTTTGCTAGGCCAGAGTGCTCATTCTTTAGGGGGCGCTGGCTTGCCTCTTCCCCACTTTCCGGCCTGGTGACACATTCCTGCGGTGGGGAGCAATTAAATAAAGGTCTTTCAGCTCAGTGGATGGCGGACCATACACTTTTTGCTTCAGCTGAGAACTCCGTTCTCGACAGAGAACATTATTACCGGACCCTGTTGGGTGGGTCGCTAGAGAACATAAGATCAAAGTGTAGTATCTGTTCCGATGGATACTGCACGCCTGTCCTGTGCAGTTCTAGGAGGTCCACCCTCCCAGGCTTCGCCTCCCCTCTTTGGGGAGGAGTAAGTTTATTGCTTACTGTCTGAGGCGCCCCTACCGGGGAATGCCGACGGGGCTGCCCAGGCAATTTTTAAATGGCCAGAGTGCTCACCTCTCGAGCGCTGGCTTTTCAAACCCCACTTTCTCGACCCGATCTTGGGTCACATCTTACTTGTGGGAGTAAGATAAAACTGGCCTTGTGCCTAACTCCTGGGGAGGAGTAAATAAAACCTTTCCCCTCCTGACTACTGCCTCGGCCCTTTCAGGGTACAGCCAGGAAAAGATACTTTATGTTTGAAACAGTTCACATAATATTTTATATTTTCCCCCAACATTATAGCTTATTCGTGCTCTTACACACAAGAAAAACGGTATTTCTCAAAGGAGTCATTAATCTATGAGAACTCAACTTTCGATCGTTTTAAAGTCATGTATAAAAAAATTAAAAAATTAAAAGAAATAATTACAATTAAAAAAAAAAAATATGGATTCATTTTTTGGTGAACCCGAACCGAACCAACTTTTGCCCAACTAAACTTAAAACTTAGGTTAGGGTTAAAAAAAAAAAAAAAATTTTAAATGAAAAAAGAAAACAGTTCGATTCAAATTCTGTAGAAGTACCTTCATTTTTTTGTTAGGAAACGTCAGGGTTTAGGTAAACAAAAATAAAATAAAAAAAGTTTCTTTATATTAACTAGTCAAAACCAACTTGCAATAAATATTGATCGAAATCAGGTTACCCTTCTATGTAAACAATTTAAATATTATTTATTTCCTCTATTAATACTTCATTTTATTTTGTGAGGACAGAAAAATATTCTTCTTTCAAACTTGCTAAAAAAATAAATAAAACCCGAACATTCAGGCCGTGCTTGGATACAGATTGACTCGAAAAACTCCGGTAACGAGCCGAAAGGCGATCACTCGAAATTAAAATCAGGTTCCTGAAAACGGAATAAAAACACCGATTTATTTACATTGCATTATTTAGGTTGTTTTTTTGTTTTTTTAATTAACTTTGCATTTTCTTTTTAATTGTTGCTTTTTATCTTAATATATATTGGAGATAACGTGGAGATGAAGGAATCTCCCAATTTTCTGTTCGCGTGAAATGAAAATTACAAAATAAATAAATATCAGTAAAGAATAAAAAAAGTGTTTTCGTTTTCCGTTTCGGAAACCCGGGTTTTATTTTGTGTTGTCGCCGTTCGGCTGTTATCGTAACTGGTTACCGGATTTTACCGAGCCAATATTGGCAGCCGTGGGGACTGATCTATATAAGCACCCGAATCACTTTAAAAGTACATTAAAAAAAAAAAGAAAAAAGAAGTCAATTTCCATCATAGAGAGAGTAGAGATATTTTTTTCTTAGGATACAGTGACTGTAGATATTAGACACAGTTTAGAGAGTAAGACGCTTAAATACTAATTCAGTTTCAGATAGAATTATATTACCCGTTCGTTTTTTAAACGTTAAGGCGACCAAACCTTTTAGTAGAAACCTTTTTGAACAACAACACCAAAAAAAAAAACACACACACACACACAAAAACGAAACACTTTCAAACACGTGCAAAGTTTCCGATAGACATAGATAAATAGAGAGGAGTTATAAATATATATAAATATATATATGTATTCCAAGCGACAATCAGTTGTTGGAATACACATAAATTCCAATAATTGAAAAGAGAACGAAAGATGCAGTTTTTTTTTTCGAAGAGGGACTGGCGTGATTTCACCACCACAATGATGATGGCAAGTGAGCGGGGGTTACTTATTCAGATCCGTGTATGCTTCATTTAAAAGAAGCAAGTAAAACTTCTGATCGCATGAGCCGTGAAAACGAACGGTAAAGTAATTCTTTTGAAAATAGACGCATAGAATCTAAAGAGACTTACTTCAGAGTAGAAATCTGTAAAGGCCTCCTCGGCACCTTTTGCAGAGGAAGATTCCGCCATTTTGGAATGAAGCATACTGACTTCACCAAGGGAGAGTGCTTATGACTAAGGGGAGATAACCCACCATTAACACGTCTAATAACTGTCATTTTCTCACCTCTTGTGTAGTGTCTATGATTTTATAAACCACTTTCTATCTCTACCAGCGATCTTTAATTAAGTACGGCAATGATGTAGTATAGTTAACAGCCAAGAAACTGAAAACAAAATATACAACAAATAACTTTTACCAAACACAAGAAAATTTAATTTTATATCTGCCTGCACAGTTTTACAGTTCTTCAACTTTTTATAAATGCGTTTTTTTGTTTTTTTTTCAGAATTTGTATCGGAGCTTCGAAGGCTTGTAAAAAAATTGGCTGACCACGTTAGGCCAAAAGTTTCGAGATACTGCAACTTATTTTAAAATAAAGAAAAACTTTAGAATAGTTTCAGTAAGTTAAAAATACACAAATCAATTGAAAATGAAATTTTAATGCGTTTGGTGACAATTATTAATCATAATTTTTTTAAATTTTCAATTTCTCGGTTGTTATCTATAAAACATAGAAGCTTAAAGGCATATCTGATGGCAGCCATGTTGAATTGTTAGTCGATAAACCGACAGATATAGACGCAATCTTGTATTGAAATAATAAAAAAAAAAAAAACTTTAAAACACTTTTAGAAGATTAAAACTATGCAGGTAGGTAAAAAAGTAAATTTTCTTTCGTTTGGTAACAGGTATTTGTTGTATATTTTGTTTGTTTCCGATTTCTCGGTTGTTAACTATATTACCTTATTGCTAAAAGTACTGTATTAATAATAATAAAAATCTTCCCCCAAAATGTGTTATTTAATCTTCTTTATATCGAACCAGGTGAGATACCTGTCTATGCTAGGTGTCTAAACAATTTGCAGATCTTGAAGCCGTTTTATGAAAAATCCTCCAGGGACAGGCTTTGAAAATCTCAAGGATAAAAAAATTTGGTACTTCCATAGGAGAGGACCTATATCGATCCGAATATTTCCAATTACGATTTACAGAAAGGACCTGAAATGCCCATTAAATGTTTAGATATTTTGGCTGACGCTTGGGCAGTACCAGTTATCCTATATATATATATTTGCGTTCAGAATACAAGCATGTCAATGGAAACATTTTTTTTTTTTTACCAAGGGCTGAGAGTTGATTGACTCTATAGGAAGATACCTAATGGACAAAGTCGGCAGGGTTTTTAAAGGCCATGCTTAGATGGAGCTGGTCGGACAGACGTTTATACACTTTGAAAGTTGTGCCAATAAGAGGAAGAACTTGCGTTTTTAACTAAAAATAAAAAATAAAATGTATTCCTGAATATTTATTTTTACCTGAGAACTTTTCAAAGAAATCTGTGAGAATAATTTGAAAAAGAGAACGGAGATGTTCAAGTGAGGTTAGAGAGTTCTTTTTATTTGTGTTTGATCTTTTTCAGGCGAAATGTGAGGTGACCGGCAAGATCACCAAATTTAAGCTTTAGTGGCTTTTTTTCCTTTCGGATACTTAAAAGAAAACGTTTCTAACATCATTTTTGAACACTTGAAGATTTGAAGGAAAGGATTCGAAACCTCCTCCTCCTCCTCCTCCTCCTCGTCCCCATCATCATCATCATTGTGGAGGTCTTGGACTGCCAAAAGTGTTCAAGTTGGTAAAGGATAGGTATCCAGCCGTAAAATTGCCTTAAATACAATGTCTAGTCGAAATACAGCAGGAAAAAAGAAAGGCAGTGCCAGTAGCACTAATGCTGCTGGTAATGTCTTGGGCTTCGTAGATCCCAGGATGCGTGGATCTTCAGGGCCTATGGATTCCATCAAGCCTTGCCAAAGACAGGAGTGGAGAGGAAGACTTAGATTTCGAGACTAGACAATCAGGCCCCACCCTCATCAGAGGATTAATTGTGGCCTGATTCAACAAATAAACCGGTTGATGATGATGATGATGATCATCATCATATTCTGTTTAACATCCGTTTTACATGCTGGCATATGTTGGATGACTTTAAGAAATTGACTTCCAAACTAACCTATCTCTGCACAGGTCTTTATTTATCCCTCTTTCTCTCAAGTCCATTTTATCACTTCCTCCCATATTTTCCTTGGCCTTCCCCTGTGAACTGGACATGCTACCTTAACTGTTCTACATCTACTAACCCAAGAACTCTCATCCATTCTTTCAACATGGCCATACCATCAAAGTCTCCTGTTCTGCACATATCTCCCTATACTCTCCAGACTCCATGATATTATTGTAAAAGCCCCTAATACAAAATTATTATCACCATTGGATTCCTGGTAAAATATTATTGATGAAAAATTGCATTATTTGGATTATTCGGACTACTATTCTCATATTGAATGTTATTCTTACAACGTTTCGGCTGATGTAACCTCCAACCTTCTCCAGGTGTGTCTTTATGTCGAACTCGGGAATCTATATGGAATTTCAAACTGAACCCATTATTTAATCTACGGGGAGTAGTTTGTTCTCGTTCCATCAGCCATGACCGGGTAAAAGTCTTAAGTAATTTTTATTTTTTTTCTTAGTTAGTATCGCCTATACTGAGGATTGAACCATCAACCTCCAGAAGACTGTCACATGGACACATGGTGCAACAGATAAAGTGTTATGTAATAATTTAGTTCTTCTGGAAGTTGAAGGTTCAATCCTAAGTACAGGCGATACTTGAACCATCAACCTCCAGAAGACTGTCACATGGACACATGGTGCAACAGATAAAGTGTTATGTAATAATTTAGTTCTTCTGGAAGTTGAAGGTTCAATCCTAAGTACAGGCGATACTTGAACCATCAACCTCCAGAAGACTGTCACATGGACACATGGTGCAACAGATAAAGTGTTATGTAATAATTTAGTTCTTCTGGAAGTTGAAGGTTCAATCCTAAGTACAGGCGATACTTGAACCATCAACCTCCAGAAGACTGTCACATGGACACATGGGGCAACAGATAAAGTGTTATGTAATAATTTAGTTCTTCTGGAAGTTGAAGGTTCAATCCTAAGTACAGGCGATACTTGAACCATCAACCTCCAGAAGACTGTCACATGGACACATGGTGCAACAGATAAAGTGTTATGTAATAATTTAGTTCTTCTGGAAGTTGAAGGTTCAATCCTAAGTACAGGCGATACTTGAACCATCAACCTCCAGAAGACTGTCACATGGACACATGGTGCAACAGATAAAGTGTTATGTAATAATTTAGTTCTTCTGGAAGTTGAAGGTTCAATCCTAAGTACAGGCGATACTTGAACCATCAACCTCCAGAAGACTGTCACATGGACACATGGTGCAACAGATAAAGTGTTATGTAATAATTTAGTTCTTCTGGAAGTTGAAGGTTCAATCCTAAGTACAGGCGATACTTGAACCATCAACCTCCAGAAGACTGTCACATGGACACATGGTGCAACAGATAAAGTGTAATGTAATAATTTAGTTCTTCTGGAAGTTGAAGGTTCAATCCTAAGTACAGGCGATACTAAGAATAAAATAAAAATTACTTAAGACTTCTACACGGTCATGGCTGAAGTATTAAGAGCGTCGGTCCAAAAACACAGAGTTGGGAGTTAGAATTATACAGCTACCTTGCCTTTTAATTGAACAAGTTTTTTTTTATTTTCTTTACCAAATAATTCTTCTTCTAAAGAAACCCTAACATACCGAGTTGTTTAAGATTTTATTTTTATTTTAATTGTTCTGCTTGAAATGACCCTTCGCTTTGCGGTGATACCAAGTTGCTGACACAATCCGGATAATTACCTACTGAGCTATCAATCACAACGTGGGAGTGCGGTAATTGCTGGACAAGGCCTTTCGACATCTGTGGCCTTCATTGGAGCAGCATCTTTTCCCGAGCAGTGTCAGGTGACCAACCGAACTCAGGAACGGCGAAATTGGTGACGTCACCGACTCTGGGAGAATGGGGCACATTAACATATATCTGAATAGGTCGGTGGGTAAGATATCTAGCTGATAACATCAAGGTTGTTGTTAAAGTAAACTTTCCTTAATATGATGTTGTGTATGATGCTATTCAACAAACACTCTAACTCTGCTAGTATTTTATAAGAAATACAAGTTTTCAAATTTAACATCACAGCATTTGACAAAAGAGTTTGACGAAATTTAAGTTTGGGCAAGGTTAATGCACATTGCACAATGGTAAGAACTTTTTTTTTATATATGTTGTTGCCGTTTATAGTTACTCTCTATGATATTTGTGAGAATATTTTAAGTATGGGTGTGAGAATTTCTCCTCACATAGATGATGGCTAAAAATCACGAATCGCAACGCTAGCATTCACACTTACCTCGATTCCGGGAAAACATCAAAATGGAAGTGGCTTTTCTTGGTTGCAGAAACGTTGCGCCTTTTAGTAGATCATCAATTAGTGAATAAAAAAAATGTTGACACGAGGTTACATTATTACTCGGTCGTTAGAGTTCTTATACTCTGTTAGAGTTGGCGCGTTGTTGATTCCTCGCAAAACACAACACTAGAGAAATTGTAAAATGGTCCATGGAGTCGGCACAAGGTTCATTGTAGCCTCGCTAAATCTCAACTGCACAAGCACTTCCAAAAAGACCCCCTCGTCGCAAAAAAGGTGCCCAAAAAACCCCCCTCGCCAAGGTTCACTCTCCGCTTAGAGGCGTTAATATGTCTACGGTCAAATGCCAAGGTCACTTTCCACCTCCCGTAGGAGGGGGTCAGCGAGTGTAAACTGCCAGCACTGCGATTTCTAACATGGGGCAAAAACTGAAACAAAGGAAGCCTTCAGAGTGCTGCTCAAACCATAACTTTCGAGATCTACAGCAGCAACAACCCCCCCCCCACCCCCGGGCTATGCGTATGCATTGATTTACTCCTCTCCAGGAGTTAGGCACAAGGCCAGTTTTTATCTTACTCCCACAAGTAAGATGTGACCCAAGGTCGGGTCGGGAAAGTGGGGTTTAAAAATTGCCTGGGCAGCCCCATCGGCATTCCCCGGTAGGGGCGCCTCAGGCAGTAAGCAATAAACTTACTCCTCCCCAAAGAGGGGAGCCAAAGCCTGGGAGTGTGGACCTCCTAGAACTACACAGGACCGACCCATAGACCGGCGTAAATCAAGCCCCGAAGGCCAAGACAATACCAGTTTATGGGGTGTAGTATCCATCGGAACAGATACTACACTTTGATCTTAATTTGTGTTAAAAAAAAATTAAAAATCTAATATCAAGAACTAATTGACCAAAAAACAAACATTGTGAAAAACAAGAGACTAACAGAAGTTGAAATGTGAAAGATAGATTTGCCATCTTTTTTTTTTTTTTTAGAAAAAAAATGTTGAAAAGAATACCAAGGATCTATAAAGCAGTAATTAACACAAGTGGTGGTTTATTGACAAAAACAAAATATGATACTTTTTCTTTTATCGTTCAGTGTTTATTTTTGATTGCTCACCCACTCAGAAAATCCCAAGACACTCATATCCCACTGCTGAATCAAGATCTAAAGTTTATATGCATATATCTTCTATATATATAAAACTAAATGTCTGTGTGTATGTGTGCTTGTGTGATGTTTGTGTGTTCCCTATAGAAAATAAGGTTAGAGAATCTACATAAAATCTAAAAGTGTATTCTTATGTAAAATTTACCGGGAAAGACAGTGGAAGTGTTCCCGAATCTCCAAGTGCACTCCTAAGGGGCTATGAGGGCATAACTCCCTTAAAACTTCAAATATATCCTATTTTAAATCATATATATATAAAATTTTCTGAGGAAGACAATGGAAGTGGTCCAGAATCTCTAAGTGCCTTCCTAATCTAAGGGAACTAGGGGGGCCGAACCTCCTTTAAAACTTTAAATATATCCTATTTGATGAAATTTATATCATATGTATAAAATTCTCCTGGGTAGACAATGGAAGTGGTTTCGAATCTCTGTGTTACCCTCTACGTGCCACCACTTCTAAGTGACTCACGGAGACAGAAGCCCCTTAAAACTTCAAATATGTATATCCGATTTTAATGAAATTTAAACCATATCCAGAAAGTTTTCCAAGATTTCAGCTTCTTCTGACAATATTAGAGGGCGAAACGAGAAGAGGGGGGGGGTAGTAAACACAAAGAAAGTTATATGGTGTTATGAGCATAGTGGAAAAGTACATAGTAGTGATCCTCATTCAACCCTGAGCAATGTCAGGATTCCTGCTAGTATATATATATATATATATATATATATATATATATATATATATATATATATACATATATATATATATATATATATACATATATATATATATATAATTTATTTAGATACTGTATATTACATATTTCAGCAATGTACCACGGTTTCATCCAAAAGGGCAGATTTAGACATCTTACTAAAGATGTCTAAATCTGCCTTTTGGATGAAACCGCGGTACATTGCTGAAATATGTAATATACAGTATCTAAATAAATTATATTAGCTCTCTTATATGATCGAGCACTTTTTAAAATTTCTTTTCATATGCAACCTGACACACTATGACGGCTGTGAGCCAGAAACACGTGTCCATGGATTACTTTTATGTACGTATAAAATAAATAAAAAAAAATATATATATATATACATACATATATATATATACACATATATATATACATATATATATATACATACATATATATATATACATACACATATATATATATACATACATATATATACATACATATATATATATATATATATATATATATATATATACATACATATATATACATACATATATATATACATACATATATACATACATATATATATACATACATATATATATATATACATACATATATACATACATACATATATACATACATATATATATATATATATATATATATATATATATATATATATATATATATATATATATATATATAAAGTGAGTTGAGATCAACAAAATTTGAACATTGTTCCAAGAATTCAAAACCAACGAATTATATGGCATACGATCGTTTCCAAGACAATTTGGAAATATTTTATTCAGTATTATTGTTCTGAAGACTCCAAACCGTCTCTTTATCAGCGCCATTTATAACATCACATAAAGAAGTCCCCCAAGAAAACCCCAGGTTTCAGTACTATCTAAAAAAAAAACCCATATATTCAGACAATACTGGGGACAAAACCTCTCATCATCTAACCACATATTTTTCCATCAGACAGCTTAAAAAAGATATAGCAGTGAACGTACTCTAGAAACAGCAAATTAATAGTAAATCAAATAACAAATTGAATATTTAAAATATTCACAATATAGGATGAATTAGGAAAAAAAAAGATAAATAAATAAATAGAAAATAATGAAATTAAAATAATGAAAAAATTAAGCAAAAAATAAATGAAGAATACTATACTAATAATATTTATTTTATTTTAAAGAAAAAAAGATAGAGTAGAGTTTAAATTGATGAAAAGTTATAAATATAAAAATGGCCCGAAGAAGCTGGATTTTAAATAAAATCACAGCTGAAACATGTATGCACATATTTAGCCAATAATGTTTGTATAAATAAAGGAATTTATACTATAATACAGCTCTGCCTGTTATTGAGCACTATCTTATAAAGACTGAAGTTTCATTGAATTTACATATAGGAAACAACAACAATACAAGTACTATATATATATATATATATATATATATATATATATATATATATATATGTAAAAATAAAAATGGAATAAAGGATAAGCAAATCAACAACTAGCAAAAATAAACTCAAAAACACATGTTTAATAGTTCTACCAAAATATTTAAATTGTTAAAATACAATCATCATCAGTTGGTAATAGAACTTTAATTAAAAACTGAAAAGTTTTCAAATTTATACGAAGAACGTAATTTGGAAAAAAAAAGTAGTCACGTGTAATAAACAGTAGAAAGGGAGAAAGAAAGAAAGAAATGTTAAATAGGAAAAAGAAAGAAAGAAAAAAATCAACAGTCAGCATATAAACGCCGATCGGAAATGCTGTAGTTGTTGATTTGCTTATCCTTTATTCCATTTTTATTTTTACATTTTGTCTGAAACATTGTTTCTTTTATTCCTCATATATATATATATATATATATATGTAAAGGAGTAAGGCTACCAACATTTGTAATAAGTTTTTTTCAACATTTATTTATTATTTTGTTATTTTATCATTTTATAATTTTATATAACGCGTTTCAAGCGGTGGTCTGCTCTCATCAGATATGTAAATCCATTTGAAGAAATGTCTTTCGATTTGAAAAAGTGTTGTTTCATTTGAGGAAATGTGTTATTGTTTGGCGTTTCTGTGCATGTGTGGGTTTGCGGGTGCGTGTGTATGTATTTTGATATTTTAAATTTTTTACATTTTTTTCTGCTTCTCTTGGTCAAAGTAGTGTGTGTTTATTAAGTACGTGTTATTTTGACCTTTATTTTATCGGTCATCTCCATTTCTTGGAGTGCTTGGATTTTCTTTTGAAATTTATTATTTTTTATTGCCCTGTCGCTGAATTGGCTGTTGTGCCCGCATGTGTGTGTGTGTGCGGTTAGTTCTGAATCTTGTACATAAGTGAGCGACATACACACACACACCCACACACGCACACACACACACATACATATATATGCATACACACACAGGCGTATAGTTAGATAGATGGATAGAGAGAGGTAGAGAAAAGTTGATAGAAGTGCGGTCTGTATGGTGTGTAGTTTGAGTTACGATCTATTCAATGCTGGATTGAATTTAAATATAAAGTTTTTTCTTGTGTTAGTAAGTATGTGTAATCTTGGCTTTGGAAAATTGGCATTATTTTAAATTTTCCTCTGCTGCATGAGTGCACATGTTGGGAGACGAATAATTTACGGTTTTCTTTGATTTTATATCAATATTTTATTAAATAAATATTAAATTATTTTAAACTACATATGCCGGCATTTCAAGCTTTTGCTATCATCAGTGTAGGAAGTGACAATTTCAGAATGGTCGTTGGGCACAAACCCAGTACAGAATCAGCCTCGACTCTGCAAGCTAGTGCTCTAACCCCACGACTATGGAAAATTATCACGTAAAGAAGGGAAATTAAGTTCTATTTGTGTGTTAAGAAAGCAGGTCACAGACAGTAGACAGTCGAGAGTGTTCAACGAACATATTCAGAACTTTGCATATAACTAGGTGACAGTCTATTTTTGACTCCCCGAACAGGGCTCAATTTTAATTCCTTAAAGGGGCTAATAACAATATTTTATTAAATAAATATTAAATTATTTTAGCCTACATACGCCGGCGTTTCAAGCTTTTGCTATCGTCAGTGTAGGGAATGACAATTTCAGACAGTCGGCGAGCATGAACCCAGTACAGAATCAGCCTCGACTCTGCAATTATTATTACTTCATGTATATACACATATAATATTATAAGCTGATATAATATATTATGTATAGATATTCAGTATTTACTTCAATAGTGCTCAATATGTGAGTACAGCTTAGTAGTAGTAGCATGAAAATATATCTATGGCAATTAAGCTACACAGAGGCGTTCATGTTTCATCCCAACAGGGAATCATCAAGCTAAGTGTATGGATTAGATATATAAAAACAAGCAATAACAAAAATTTGTGCACTTAACCTTATGATTCTCTGTGGGGATGAAACATGGACGCCTCTGTGTGGCTTAATTGCCATAGATATGTTTTTATACTATATATATGATGATTGTCACTTTACAGAAGAAGGCTATCCCTACAAAATTGCAATGTCAGGTTGTGGTCACTTAGGTTGTTCAGCAGACCCGACTTATTTTTACTAGTCTTTATCGCCATGTGTCTTGTAGGAATATCTGTACATATAGATGGCCATGCTGTGCACTTGTACGACACGCAAAACATGCTCTCCATCTACAAATACTGGTTTCAGTGACAAGCCGAAGCAAAATAACTGAGAGATGATGTAGAGCACAGGTTTTATATCAGAGTTTCCATCTCCTAGATAAATGATCTAACAAAATCTACGGCTCCATCTCACCGAGTAGTATCATGCCTGGGTACTATACCAGGTATTTCTACGTCCCTGCTAATAATATATATATATATATATATATATATATATATATATATATATATATATATATATATATATATATATATATATATATATAATTTTCTTTTCTTTTTCTTTTAAATGCCTTCTGATATCGGTTATAGTTTTAAAATTCACTAAAATAGCGACACTGCTCGCCCTCGTTCTCGTATCAAAAACAAAACAAAAATTCCTTCTGGTTGAATCCAGTTAGAAAGGCACGGGCAAAAAAACGCCTTCCAATAGCGATGATAATTTTTAAATTCATGAAAATAGCGATACTGTACTCGTTTTTGTCGTTGTATCAAAACAAAACAAAAATTCCTTCTGGTTGAATCCAGTTAGACAGGCACGGGCAAAAAAACGCCTTCCAATAGCGATGATAATTTTTAAATTCATGAAAATAGCGATACTGTACTCGTTTTTGTCGTTGTATCAAAAACAAAACAAAAATTCCTTCTGGTTGAATCCAGTTAGAAAGGCACGGGCAAAAAAACGCCTTCCAATAGCGATGATAATTTTTAAATTCATGAAAATAGCGATACTGTACTCGTTTTTGTCGTTGTATCAAAAACAAAACAAAAATTCCTTCTGGTTGAATCCAGTTAGAAAGGCACGGGCAAAAAAACGCCTTCCAATAGCGATGATAATTTTTAAATTCATGAAAATAGCGATACTGTACTCGTTTTTGTCGTTGTATCAAAAACAAAACAAAAATTCCTTCTGGTTGAATCCAGTTAGAAAGGCACGGGCAAAAAAAACGCCTTCCAATAGCGATGATAATTTTTAAATTCATGAAAATAGCGATACTGTACTCGTTTTTGTCGTTGTATCAAAAACAAAACAAACATTCCTTCTGGTTGAATCCAGTTAGAAAGGCACGGGCAAAAAAACGCCTTCCAATAGCGATGATAATTTTTAAATTCATGAAAATAGCGATACTGTACTCGTTTTTGTCGTTGTATCAAAAACAAAACAAAAATTCCTTCTGGTTGAATCCAGTTAGAAAGGCACGGGCAAAAAAAACGCCTTCCAATAGCGATGATAATTTTTAAATTCATGAAAATAGCGATACTGTACTCGTTTTTGTCGTTGTATCAAAAACAAAACAAACATTCCTTCTGGTTGAATCCAGTTAGAAAGGCACGGGCAAAAAAACGCCTTCCAATAGCGATGATAATTTTTAAATTCATGAAAATAGCGATACTGTACTCGTTTTTGTCGTTGTATCAAAAACAAAACAAAAATTCCTTCTGGTTGAATCCAGTTAGAAAGGCACGGGCAAAAAAACGCCTTCCAATAGCGATGATAATTTTTAAATTCATGAAAATAGCGATACTGTACTCGTTTTTGTCGTTGTATCAAAAACAAAACAAAAATTCCTTCTGATTGAATCCAGTTAGAAAGGCACGGGCAAAAAAACGCCTTCCAATAGCGATGATAATTTTTAAATTTATGAAAATAGCGATACTGTACTCGTTTTTGTCGTTGTATCAAAACAAAACAAAAATTCCTTCTGGTTGAATCCAGTTAGAAAGGCACGGGCAAAAAAACGCCTTCCAATAGCGATGATAATTTTTAAATTCATGAAAATAGCGATACTGTACTCGTTTTTGTCGTTGTATCAAAACAAAACAAAAATTCCTTCTGGTTGAATCCAGTTAGAAAGGCACGGGCAAAAAAACGCCTTCCAATAGCGATGATAATTTTTAAATTCATGAAAATAGCGATACTGTACTCGTTTTTGTCGTTGTATCAAAAACAAAACAAAAATTCCTATTGATTGAATCCAGTTAGAAAGGCACGGGCAAAAAAACGCCTTCCAATAGCGATGATAATTTTTAAATTTATGAAAATAGCGATACTGTACTCGTTTTTGTCGTTGTATCAAAACAAAACAAAAATTCCTTCTGGTTGAATCCAGTTAGAAAGGCACGGGCAAAAAAACGCCTTCCAATAGCGATGATAATTTTTAAATTCATGAAAATAGCGATACTGTACTCGTTTTTGTCGTTGTATCAAAACAAAACAAAAATTCCTTCTGGTTGAATCCAGTTAGAAAGGCACGGGCAAAAAAACGCCTTCCAATAGCGATGATAATTTTTAAATTCATGAAAATAGCGATACTGTACTCGTTTTTGTCGTTGTATCAAAAACAAAACAAAAATTCCTTCTGGTTGAATCCAGTTAGAAAGGCACGGGCAAAAAAACGCCTTCCAATAGCGATGATAATTTTTAAATTCATGAAAATAGCGATACTGTACTCGTTTTTGTCGTTGTATCAAAAACAAAACAAAAATTCCTTCTGGTTGAATCCAGTTAGAAAGGCACGGGCAAAAAAAACGCCTTCCAATAGCGATGATAATTTTTAAATTCATGAAAATAGCGATACTGTACTCGTTTTTGTCGTTGTATCAAAAACAAAACAAACATTCCTTCTGGTTGAATCCAGTTAGAAAGGCACGGGCAAAAAAACGCCTTCCAATAGCGATGATAATTTTTAAATTCATGAAAATAGCGATACTGTACTCGTTTTTGTCGTTGTATCAAAAACAAAACAAAAATTCCTTCTGGTTGAATCCAGTTAGAAAGGCACGGGCAAAAAAACGCCTTCCAATAGCGATGATAATTTTTAAATTCATGAAAATAGCGATACTGTACTCGTTTTTGTCGTTGTATCAAAAACAAAACAAACATTCCTTCTGGTTGAATCCAGTTAGAAAGGCACGGGCAAAAAAACGCCTTCCAATAGCGATGATAATTTTTAAATTCATGAAAATAGCGATACTGTACTCGTTTTTGTCGTTGTATCAAAAACAAAACAAAAATTCCTTCTGGTTGAATCCAGTTAGAAAGGCACGGGCAAAAAAACGCCTTCCAATAGCGATGATAATTTTTAAATTCATGAAAATAGCGATACTGTACTCGTTTTTGTCGTTGTATCAAAAACAAAACAAAAATTCCTTCTGATTGAATCCAGTTAGAAAGGCACGGGCAAAAAAACGCCTTCCAATAGCGATGATAATTTTTAAATTTATGAAAATAGCGATACTGTACTCGTTTTTGTCGTTGTATCAAAACAAAACAAAAATTCCTTCTGGTTGAATCCAGTTAGAAAGGCACGGGCAAAAAAACGCCTTCCAATAGCGATGATAATTTTTAAATTCATGAAAATAGCGATACTGTACTCGTTTTTGTCGTTGTATCAAAACAAAACAAAAATTCCTTCTGGTTGAATCCAGTTAGAAAGGCACGGGCAAAAAAACGCCTTCCAATAGCGATGATAATTTTTAAATTTATGAAAATAGCGATACTGTACTCGTTTTTGTCGTTGTATCAAAACAAAACAAAAATTCCTTCTGGTTGAATCCAGTTAGAAAGGCACGGGCAAAAAAACGCCTTCCAATAGCGATGATAATTTTTAAATTCATGAAAATAGCGATACTGTACTCGTTTTTGTCGTTGTATCAAAACAAAACAAAAATTCCTTCTGGTTGAATCCAGTTAGAAAGGCACGGGCAAAAAAACGCCTACCAATAGCGATGATAATTTTTAAATTCATGAAAATAGCGATACTGTACTCGTTTTTGTCGTTGTATCAAAAACAAAACAAAAATTCCTTCTGATTGAATCCAGTTAGAAAGGCACGGGCAAAAAAACGCCTTCCAATAGCGATGATAATTTTTAAATTTATGAAAATAGCGATACTGTACTCGTTTTTGTCGTTGTATCAAAACAAAACAAAAATTCCTTCTGGTTGAATCCAGTTAGAAAGGCACGGGCAAAAAAACGCCTTCCAATAGCGATGATAATTTTGAAATTCATGAAAATAGCGATACTGTACTCGTTTTTGTCGTTGTATCAAAACAAAACAAAAATTCCTTCTGGTTGAATCCAGTTAGAAAGGCACGGGCAAAAAAACGCCTTCCAATAGCGATGATAATTTTTAAATTCATGAAAATAGCGATACTGTACTCGTTTTTGTCGTTGTATCAAAACAAAACAAAAATTCCTTCTGGTTGAATCCAGTTAGAAAGGCACGGGCAAAAAAACGCCTTCCAATAGCGATGATAATTTTTAAATTCATGAAAATAGCGATACTGTACTCGTTTTTGTCGTTGTATCAAAACAAAACAAAAATTCCTTCTGGTTGAATCCAGTTAGAAAGGCACGGGCAAAAAAACGCCTTCCAATAGCGATGATAATTTTTAAATTCATGAAAATAGCGATACTGTACTCGTTTTTGTCGTTGTATCAAAAACAAAACAAAAATTCCTTCTGGTTGAATCCAGTTAGAAAGGCACGGGCAAAAAAACGCCTTCCAATAGCGATGATAATTTTTAAATTCATGAAAATAGCGATACTGTACTCGTTTTTGTCGTTGTATCAAAAACAAAACAAAAATTCCTTCTGATTGAATCCAGTTAGAAAGGCACGGGCAAAAAAACGCCTTCCAATAGCGATGATAATTTTTAAATTCATGAAAATAGCGATACTGTACTCGTTTTGTCGTTGTATCAAAAACAAAACAAAAATTCCTTCTGGTTGAATCCAGTTAGAAAGGCACGGGCAAAAAAACGCCTTCCAATAGCGATGATAATTTTTAAATTCATGAAAATAGCGATACTGTACTCGTTTTTGTCGTTGTATCAAAACAAAACAAAAATTCCTTCTGGTTGAATCCAGTTAGAAAGGCACGGGCAAAAAAACGCCTTCCAATAGCGATGATAATTTTTAAATTCATGAAAATAGCGATATGTACTTCCAGTTAGAAAGGCACGGGCAAAAAAAACGCCTTCCAATAGCGATGATAATTTTTAAATTCATGAAAATAGCAAAAAAACGCCTTCCAATAGCGATGATAATTTTTAAATTCATGAAAATAGCGATACTGTACTCGTTTTTGTCGTTGTATCAAAAACAAAACAAAAATTCCTTCTGGTTGAATCCAGTTAGAAAGGCACGGGCAAAAAAACGCCTTCCAATAGCGATGATAATTTTTAAATTCATGAAAATAGCGATACTGTACTCGTTTTTGTCGTTGTATCAAAAACAAAACAAAAATTCCTTCTGATTGAATCCAGTTAGAAAGGCACGGGCAAAAAAAAACCCTTCTTTTTCCAATAGCGATGATAATTTTTAAATTTATGAAAATAGCGATACTGTACTCGTTTTTGTCGTTGTATCAAAAACAAAACAAAAATTCCTTCTGGTTGAATCCAGTTAGAAAGGCACGGGCAAAAAAACGCCTTCCAATAGCGATGATAATTTTTAAATTCATGAAAATAGCGATACTGTACTCGTTTTTGTCGTTGTATCAAAAACAAAACAAAAATTCCTTCTGGTTGAATCCAGTTAGAAAGGCACGGGCAAAAAAACGCCTTCCAATAGCGATGATAATTTTTAAATTCATGAAAATAGCGATACTGTACTCGTTTTTGTCGTTGTATCAAAAACAAAACAAAAATTCCTTCTGGTTGAATCCAGTTAGAAAGGCACGGGCAAAAAAACGCCTTCCAATAGCGATGATAATTTTTAAATTCATGAAAATAGCGATACTGTACTCGTTTTTGTCGTTGTATCAAAAACAAAACAAAAATTCCTTCTGGTTGAATCCAGTTAGAAAGGCACGGGCAAAAAAACGCCTTCCAATAGCGATGATAATTTTTAAATTCATGAAAATAGCGATACTGTACTCGTTTTTGTCGTTGTATCAAAAACAAAACAAAAATTCCTTCTGATTGAATCCAGTTAGAAAGGCACGGGCAAAAAAACGCCCTCCAATAGCGATGATAATTTTTAAATTTATGAAAATAGCGATACTGTACTCGTTTTTGTCGTTGTATCAAAAACAAAACAAAAATTCCTTCTGGTTGAATCCAGTTAGAAAGGCACGGGCAAAAAAACGCCTTCCAATAGCGATGATAATTTTTAAATTCATGAAAATAGCGATACTGTACTCGTTTTTGTCGTTGTATCAAAAACAAAACAAAAATTCCTTCTGGTTGAATCCAGTTAGAAAGGCACGGGCAAAAAAACGCCTTCCAATAGCGATGATAATTTTTAAATTCATGAAAATAGCGATACTGTACTCGTTTTTGTCGTTGTATCAAAAACAAAACAAAAATTCCTTCTGGTTGAATCCAGTTAGAAAGGCACGGGCAAAAAAACGCCTTCCAATAGCGATGATAATTTTTAAATTCATGAAAATAGCGATACTGTACTCGTTTTTGTCGTTGTATCAAAAACAAAACAAAAATTCCTTCTGATTGAATCCAGTTAGAAAGGCACGGGCAAAAAAACGCCTTCCAATAGCGATGATAATTTTTAAATTCATGAAAATAGCGATACTGTACTCGTTTTTGTCGTTGTATCAAAAACAAAACAAAAATTCCTTCTGGTTGAATCCAGTTAGAAAGGCACGGGCAAAAAAACGCCTTCCAATAGCGATGATAATTTTTAAATTCATGAAAATAGCGATACTGTACTCGTTTTTGTCGTTGTATCAAAAACAAAACAAAAATTCCTTCTGGTTGAATCCAGTTAGAAAGGCACGGGCAAAAAAACGCCTTCCAATAGCGATGATAATTTTTAAATTCATGAAAATAGCGATACTGTACTCGTTTTTGTCGTTGTATCAAAAACAAAACAAAAATTCCTTCTGGTTGAATCCAGTTAGAAAGGCACGGGCAAAAAAACGCCTTCCAATAGCGATGATAATTTTTAAATTCATGAAAATAGCGATACTGTACTCGTTTTTGTCGTTGTATCAAAAACAAAACAAAAATTCCTTCTGGTTGAATCCAGTTAGAAAGGCACGGGCAAAAAAACGCCTTCCAATAGCGATGATAATTTTTAAATTCATGAAAATAGCGATACTGTACTCGTTTTTGTCGTTGTATCAAAAACAAAACAAAAATTCCTTCTGATTGAATCCAGTTAGAAAGGCACGGGCAAAAAAACGCCTTCCAATAGCGATGATAATTTTTAAATTTCATGAAAATAGCGATACTGTACTCGTTTTTGTCGTTGTATCAAAAACAAAACAAAAATTCCTTCTGGTTGAATCCAGTTAGAAAGGCACGGGCAAAAAAACGCCTTCCAATAGCGATGATAATTTTTAAATTCATGAAAATAGCGATACTGTACTCGTTTTTGTCGTTGTATCAAAACAAAACAAAAATTCCTTCTGGTTGAATCCAGTTAGAAAGGCACGGGCAAAAAAACGCCTTCCAATAGCGATGATAATTTTTAAATTCATGAAAATAGCGATACTGTACTCGTTTTTGTCGTTGTATCAAAAACAAAACAAAAATTCCTTCTGGTTGAATCCAGTTAGAAAGGCACGGGCAAAAAAACGCCTTCCAATAGCGATGATAATTTTTAAATTCATGAAAATAGCGATACTGTACTCGTTTTTGTCGTTGTATCAAAAACAAAACAAAAATTCCTTCTGGTTGAATCCAGTTAGAAAGGCACGGGCAAAAAAACGCCTTCCAATAGCGATGATAATTTTTAAATTCATGAAAATAGCGATACTGTACTCGTTTTTGTCGTTGTATCAAAAACAAAACAAAAATTCCTTCTGGTTGAATCCAGTTAGAAAGGCACGGGCAAAAAAACGCCTTCCAATAGCGATGATAATTTTTAAATTCATGAAAATAGCGATACTGTACTCGTTTTTGTCGTTGTATCAAAAACAAAACAAAAATTCCTTCTGGTTGAATCCAGTTAGAAAGGCACGGGCAAAAAAACGCCTTCCAATAGCGATGATAATTTTTAAATTCATGAAAATAGCGATACTGTACTCGTTTTTGTCGTTGTATCAAAAACAAAACAAAAATTCCTTCTGGTTGAATCCAGTTAGAAAGGCACGGGCAAAAAAAACGCCTTCCAATAGCGATGATAATTTTTAAATTCATGAAAATAGCGATACTGTACTCGTTTTTGTCGTTGTATCAAAAACAAAACAAAAATTCCTTCTGGTTGAATCCAGTTAGAAAGGCACGGGCAAAAAAACGCCTTCCAATAGCGATGATAATTTTTAAATTCATGAAAATAGCGATACTGTACTCGTTTTTGTCGTTGTATCAAAAACAAAACAAAAATTCCTTCTGGTTGAATCCAGTTAGAAAGGCACGGGCAAAAAAACGCCTTCCAATAGCGATGATAATTTTTAAATTCATGAAAATAGCGATACTGTACTCGTTTTTGTCGTTGTATCAAAAACAAAACAAAAATTCCTTCTGGTTGAATCCAGTTAGAAAGGCACGGGCAAAAAAACGCCTTCCAATAGCGATGATAATTTTTAAATTCATGAAAATAGCGATACTGTACTCGTTTTTGTCGTTGTATCAAAAACAAAACAAAAATTCCTTCTGGTTGAATCCAGTTAGAAAGGCACGGGCAAAAAAACGCCTTCCAATAGCGATGATAATTTTTAAATTCATGAAAATAGCGATACTGTACTCGTTTTTGTCGTTGTATCAAAAACAAAACAAAAATTCCTTCTGGTTGAATCCAGTTAGAAAGGCACGGGCAAAAAAAACGCCTTCCAATAGCGATGATAATTTTTAAATTCATGAAAATAGCGATACTGTACTCGTTTTTGTCGTTGTATCAAAAACAAAACAAAAATTCCTTCTGGTTGAATCCAGTTAGAAAGGCACGGGCAAAAAAACGCCTTCCAATAGCGATGATAATTTTTAAATTCATGAAAATAGCGATACTGTACTCGTTTTTGTCGTTGTATCAAAAACAAAACAAAAATTCCTTCTGGTTGAATCCAGTTAGAAAGGCACGGGCAAAAAAACGCCTTCCAATAGCGATGATAATTTTTAAATTCATGAAAATAGCGATACTGTACTCGTTTTTGTCGTTGTATCAAAAACAAAACAAAAATTCCTTCTGGTTGAATCCAGTTAGAAAGGCACGGGCAAAAAAACGCCTTCCAATAGCGATGATAATTTTTAAATTCATGAAAATAGCGATACTGTACTCGTTTTTGTCGTTGTATCAAAAACAAAACAAAAATTCCTTCTGGTTGAATCCAGTTAGAAAGGCACGGGCAAAAAAACGCCTTCCAATAGCGATGATAATTTTTAAATTCATGAAAATAGCGATACTGTACTCGTTTTTGTCGTTGTATCAAAAACAAAACAAAAATTCCTTCTGGTTGAATCCAGTTAGAAAGGCACGGGCAAAAAAAACGCCTTCCAATAGCGATGATAATTTTTAAATTCATGAAAATAGCGATACTGTACTCGTTTTTGTCGTTGTATCAAAAACAAAACAAAAATTCCTTCTGGTTGAATCCAGTTAGAAAGGCACGGGCAAAAAAACGCCTTCCAATAGCGATGATAATTTTTAAATTCATGAAAATAGCGATACTGTACTCGTTTTTGTCGTTGTATCAAAAACAAAACAAAAATTCCTTCTGGTTGAATCCAGTTAGAAAGGCACGGGCAAAAAAACGCCTTCCAATAGCGATGATAATTTTTAAATTCATGAAAATAGCGATACTGTACTCGTTTTTGTCGTTGTATCAAAAACAAAACAAAAATTCCTTCTGGTTGAATCCAGTTAGACAGGCACGGGCAAAAAAACGCCTTCCAATAGCGATGATAATTTTTAAATTCATGAAAATAGCGATACTGTACTCGTTTTTGTCGTTGTATCAAAAACAAAACAAAAATTCCTTCTGGTTGAATCCAGTTAGAAAGGCACGGGCAAAAAAACGCCTTCCAATAGCGATGATAATTTTTAAATTCATGAAAATAGCGATACTGTACTCGTTTTTGTCGTTGTATCAAAAACAAAACAAAAATTCCTTCTGGTTGAATCCAGTTAGAAAGGCACGGGCAAAAAAAACGCCTTCCAATAGCGATGATAATTTTTAAATTCATGAAAATAGCGATACTGTACTCGTTTTTGTCGTTGTATCAAAAACAAAACAAAAATTCCTTCTGGTTGAATCCAGTTAGAAAGGCACGGGCAAAAAAACGCTTCCAATAGCGATGATAATTTTTAAATTCATGAAAATAGCGATACTGTACTCGTTTTTGTCGTTGTATCAAAAACAAAACAAAAATTCCTTCTGGTTGAATCCAGTTAGAAAGGCACGGGCAAAAAAACGCCTTCCAATAGCGATGATAATTTTTAAATTCATGAAAATAGCGATACTGTACTCGTTTTTGTCGTTGTATCAAAAACAAAACAAAAATTTCCTTCTGGTTGAATCCAGTTAGAAAGGCACGGGCAAAAAAACGCCTTCCAATAGCGATGATAATTTTTAAATTCATGAAAATAGCGATACTGTACTCGTTTTTGTCGTTGTATCAAAAACAAAACAAAAATTCCTTCTGGTTGAATCCAGTTAGAAAGGCACGGGCAAAAAAACGCCTTCCAATAGCGATGATAATTTTTAAATTCATGAAAATAGCGATACTGTACTCGTTTTTGTCGTTGTATCAAAAACAAAACAAAAATTCCTTCTGGTTGAATCCAGTTAGAAAGGCACGGGCAAAAAAACGCCTTCCAATAGCGATGATAATTTTTAAATTCATGAAAATAGCGATACTGTACTCGTTTTTGTCGTTGTATCAAAAAACAAAACAAAAATTCCTTCTGGTTGAATCCAGTTAGAAAGGCACGGGCAAAAAAACGCCTTCCAATAGCGATGATAATTTTTAAATTCATGAAAATAGCGATACTGTACTCGTTTTTGTCGTTGTATCAAAAACAAAACAAAAATTCCTTCTGGTTGAATCCAGTTAGAAAGGCACGGGCAAAAAACGCCTTCCAATAGCGATGATAATTTTTAAATTCATGAAAATAGCGATACTGTACTCGTTTTTGTCGTTGTATCAAAAACAAAACAAAAATTCCTTCTGGTTGAATCCAGTACCCCC
>OY744536.1:15149412-15300332 GCA_963556195.1 Sepiola atlantica | reverse complement strand
ATTGAATCCAGTTAGAAATGATAATTTTAACTATGAGGCCTGTCTAAAAAGTATCCGACCTTAGGCCAGAAAAAATATTTCAAATACATGAAGGGGTTGGGACACTAATCCGCTTCAAAGTAAGCCCCTTGTGATTGCACACACTTAGCCCACCGATCCATCCACTGCCGGAAACACCCCTGGAAGTCTTCTTTTTGAATGGTGTTTATCTCTGCCGTCGCGTTCTGCATTATCTATTTTTTCGTACCCTCTCAACAACAGCTGCACTCTGAGCAGTTTTGGGCCAGCCAGAACGCTGGTCACTCTCCGCTGATGTACGGCCATTTTTGAATCGATGGAACCACTCCTTAATTTGTGTTACACATCGCATCTTCTCCAAACACCTGCTGAATCTAACGCCACGGAGGAGATGAACATAGGGAGTATAGGGAGATGTGTGCAGAATAGGAGGCTTCGATGGTATGACCACATTGAAAGAATGGATGAGAGTTCTTGGGTTAGTAGATGTAGAACAGTTGAGGTATCAGGGTCAGCCAACAGAGGAAGGCGAAAGAAAACATAGGAGGAAGTGATAAAGATGGATTTGAAAGAAAAAAGGATAAATAAAGAACTGGCCAGAGATAAGTTAGCTTAGAAGTCAATTTCTAAAAGCCGTCCAACACATGCAAGCACGTAAAACGTATGTTAAACCGAATATGATGATGATGCTGATGATGAGAATTTTGCTAACAAATACTTGTCAGAAACCGCCTCCATAAGTAATCAAACTTTGTTCATTCCATTAATGATTTTTAAACCATCTTATAATATTTATTCTTCATTATTACGGCTTACATTTGAACTGTGGGCACCTGGGTTCGTCTATGCCGTTGGCTGGTATATCTCGACCGTTTCGTCGTTGTTGTTCAACTCACTGTTGAACAATAACGCGGGGACGCTGGTCTGCTCTGTGGTGGTCATTGCTGTCACCATCATCATCATGTAAGCCCGGCTGCTGACAAAACCATGTGAACACCTGTTGTTGATTTTTAAAAAGTTTTATTTAACATAAAACATAGAGACAGAAATTAACTGTATTGTACGAGAGAGAGAGAGAGAGAGAGAGAGAGAGAGAGAGAGAGAGAGAGAGAGAGAGAGAGAGAAAAGGAATTACTTGGAGAGAGATTTACCATAGCATCAATCAGGCAATTTTGGGCTACTGTATCCCCTCCCCCTCGCTTTCTGGCAGCGAACCGGCGCTTTTCACATCTGCTTCTGTAAATGAGTCCGGAACAAGAGACTGAAATAGCCCTGAACGGACGTGACGTCATTTCCGACTTCCTCCTTCACTCCTCCAACCTTGCAGGGCGTTCTCATACATTTGCCCCCCCCCACTATCTAAAAATTAACCCTTATCCTCTAGTGGCTTTTGTCCTTGATAAGTGATGACTCATTCGTAAAAAAAAAAAATCTTGGGATGCAATAAAGAACAAAAAACCCTCTACTAACGTAAAACAACTTTTTTAGAGTAAAATTTTATCATGAATACAATGATGGTATAAATTTTCTATTAAAGGATTTTGCAATAAAATTGTGAGGTCTGCATTCATGGTGAACATCCATAAACAGCAAAGACAACATATTACTGTACTTTATTTATAAAAAAACCCTGTAACAAGATTAAACAGAAATAAATGCAATTATTATTCAATCCGAGCATTTGATTTTCTTGAATCTGTGATAAAATCTAGTATAAGAATAAAAAAATAAAAAATGGATCAACCATAATTGAGGGCGACTTGCTAAAATTATTTTGCCAGCGTTCTAGTCATCTGCCCTTAATCAAAATCGCCATCTTTGTTTTGTACCTCGTGTGCATGTTTTTGAGTTGAAGAAAACCTAAATCTCCCAACGGTTTCATCTTCAGTCGTTCAATTCGCCACAATTTATTCCACTAAAATCATTCGCAATGGACAACGCGTTAAAACCAGGAAAATTCAACGAGGACCAAATTGCTGCAAAAGAGATTTTAGTACCAGACGTTCCGAAATTAGTTGGACGCGATTCCGATGCTTGGTATAACATTGGACAAATTCACTATCTTGTTAAGTTGTAAGACTATGTGCCCCCCCCCCCCCCGACTCCAATGCTTGTGTGCAGTGGTTTTCTTCTCCTTCATCTTCTCGTTCTCATCCTGGCCATGACGTCATCTTCTCTCGTCTTGGCAATCGGCGATGGCGTGAGCACTGATTTACAAGTTGAGAAAAACAACAAAAAAAACAACAGACTCACAAGAAAGAACTCGAACTCAGATACATTGTGCATGAGTCAGTAGTACTCTGGTTGTGTGCGACACCGTCGTGGACTGTCAAGGCCTCCATTGTCCATAGTTAAAGTTGTCAGCTAATCTCGGGTCTGCTTGATCTGCTTGCGTTTTCTCTGAGCCGTCAACTGCCGCAAAAGTCGTCAACTCCCATGAACTAAACTGTCAT
This sequence comes from Sepiola atlantica, assembly GCA_963556195.1. Classification (NCBI taxonomy): domain Eukaryota; kingdom Metazoa; phylum Mollusca; class Cephalopoda; order Sepiida; family Sepiolidae; genus Sepiola; species Sepiola atlantica. The sequence continues at coordinate 15,297,861 of OY744536.1, read as the reverse complement.
GAAATTCAACTGTTGCAAAAAACTTTCACTCTAACTCAATCCCATGTCTGGTCTTTTGTCTTAGTCACCGACAAGCAGAAATGACTCGGTCACTCCTAAAACGCTTGGTCTTTGTCCGAGAGTGACTGATAAGTGAAAATTGACTACCAACTGTAAGGCGTCCTACTGTTTCCGATTGCCTTTGTGAGTCATTTCCTATCATTGTCATTTTACCTATCCTACTTCTGACAGCTTCCATTTTTTTGTGAATCATTTCCTCGGCTCTGGAGGGGGGAGGCGTCCATAGTATCACAGTCACATAGACAGAACAGTGTATGATTATATAGAAAATTGGCTGTAAAACATGAGGAAGTGTATGATTATACAGAAAGTTGGCTGTAAAACATGAGAGAAGTCATACGGAGACTAGAAAATAGTTATGTTCGGCCAACAAAGAGATTTTTGCACTTTACCTTCTCACAAATCGTCACCAGAAACCTGGTGAATTGATCGATCAATTCCTACAGACACCGTGTGAGTTATCTGAAGACTGCAACTACAAACTGAAGAAGCAATTTGACATGTATCCAGGAATGGTCTCTACTCTAACCTAATTCGACAGCGTGATGATAAATGCTTGCACTTACCCAGTCTGGCGGCCATTTGCAAGAGCAGTAAGGTGCATGACCTGGGTCAGGATTATATGCTTATTTATAATTTACATGCAAGGGGACCCACCTGCTTAAAAGGTGGAGTACGCCAACAGTGGGAGAGAGGACGATTGCAGTTATAAGCAATCATACACGCCGAGACAATGAAAGGGAAAACGTTGCTAGTCAACAGATAAAAGTGGAATTATCAGGCGACAGGGGAAAAATCTAGATCGGACATGAAAAAAAAAATGGCTGAAAATACAGAGACAGAGACAGAGACTCCTGGAGAATAGAACGTTGGACTTGCACAATACTTAGTTAATCTTGTTCCCCCCCCCTCCAAATGATGCTGCATTTTGTTATAATCTTATGTTCTTTGATTTGTTCAATATTTATAAAGTAAATGTACAAGAAACAAATGATTGAATAAACAAAACTTGTTTTTATTCTGCCATTTGCAAAACTGTCCCTCTGACAGGGGAAGACAACTCCACATTTTTTTGAGCAGGAGTTACTTCCCTTGGCTTAAGTCTAATACATTTATCGAACGAGTGCAGTTGTCAAAGAAGAGAGATCATCTACAGAAGTCACATTAGTTGCAACAAAATCGCAACGCTGGTTTTGTGGAAATGTCCAGCAAGGTAAGTGACCTGTCAGAAGTGTTCTAAAACCGGACACTTTGTAAACCTGTGCTAGCCAAACAGGTCCCGCTGCAATCGTCGGTGTAGGCCACTCATTAACAGGCATCCCCCCCCCCCTCTCTCTTGCAAACACTTATTCTGCTGATACCGAATCTGGACTCTAAGTATCTCCTCAATTTGCAGTAGAAGCAATGACAGAAGCTTCGTAAGCCACCAACGCTTAAACTAAAATAATACCCAAATTATACATAGCCACAAATATACAAAGTCACCATTCACGCGTGCATGGAGCATTGTTGCCACATCGATGCTGGTGCATCAGTCACTAGCCTCTCTCACTTGAACAGGGTCTAAAATAATTTTTTTAAAAACCTAATAAGCCCCGCACTGTCTGCCAAAGTCCAACCTCTGTCGCATCACCGCAGTGTTGCAACCCTGTGCTTGATTTACAATACTTCCACGGAATGTGTTTCAATGAACTTACCTCACTTGTACCCCATCAACTTAAATAGTCCCTTCACAATCCCACCTCTTTGCTGTAAAAGTCCTTAGATACTGGAAGATTTTCTACTCTGATAGCTTCTTTCGTTTTGGCTAAGATCAAAGTGTAGTATCTGTTCCGATGGATACTGCACCCCATAGACGGGTATTGTCTTGGCCTTCGGGGCTTGATTTACGCCGGTCTATGGGTCTGTCCTGTGCAGTTCTAGGAGGTCCACCCTCCCAGGCTTCGCCTCCCCTCTTTGGGGAGGAGTAAGTTTATTGCTTACTGCTTGAGGCGCCCCTGCCGGGGAATGCCGACGGGGCTGCCCAGGCAATTTTTAAACCCCACTTTCCCGACACGACCTTGGGTCACATCTTACTTGTGGGAGTAAGATAAAAACTGGCCTTGTGCCTAACTCCTGGAGAGGAGTAAATCAACACTCTGATAGCTTCTTTCCTTGGGCTGCTTGCCTTTGGAATTCCCTTCCTGCTCCCTGACCATACCAACATGCAGAAATTTAAATGTAACATGAACAAACACCTTGCTTCTCAACTCCCCAGTTAGACCCCCCCCCTATGAATCGGGTCCCTACTGCAGTAGCCCCTTACACTTCAGTTGCAACATACCTTCTTTGGAATGAATAATAATAATAATTAAAAATAGAAGCTTTTTAATGTTAATAATTAAATAATTTTATATTCATCACTGGTATTAAATTTTATATAACACACGGACAACACCAAGTAGCCCTGCTTTCTAAGTATTAAATTAATTTTCTTTTTCTTTTTGATAGATTACTTATGCTGAAATGAAAATATGAAATAAACAGAAGAAAAAAATGACACAAATAGAAGCGAAAATATACAGAAAATTTATTACAAATGAAATATTAGCTTTAAATCAATTCTTTTCCTTTATTTTCAAAAAAAAAAAAAAAAAATAAGAGAAAAAAAAGAAAGAAAACAAGGAAAAATTCAGAGTCTGTTATCACAGTGAGTCAGAAAATAAATAATTTACCGTAATTCATGGCATACAAGATTCCGATCCATTTACATTTGAGATTGGGGTGTTAATTATGAAATTAAAATAGATAACCCTAATTTCATATGCAAAACAAGGAGTTTTTTTTTATAGAAAAATGGCAGGAGTATTATATGGAATCATTTTATGAGAGAAAACAAAAGGCAGAGAGTTTTGTAATCATTTGCGACACTCTCACTATGGAATCAGCAAGTCTTATCAGATCTTTTATGTTGTTTACTTAGGTCGTAATAGCATTAGAAAGTTTGAGTGAATTATTAAACTGGTAGAACACCAGTCCCAGCATTAGCTTTCAATTTTAATGGGTTTTTTTCTTTTTCTTTATGAAGTTTAAGATATTATTCGAGTTAGTCTTTTGGAAAAGGTCTTCCATATTATTTGCTTGATAATGTTTAAGACGCATTTGGTCAAATTTCTGCAGCTTATAAGGATATGTTTTATTGCAAAGACATTTAGAAGTAAAGTGTAGTATCTGTCCCGATACTAAACTTCATCTTGTCTGTCCTTGGTCAAGTAAAGGAGAACATCTTTCTAGACTGAGATGCAATTTTTATTTTTGTCCCAAATTCAGAGTCCCCCCCCCCCCCCCCCCGGAGTGCTGGGTTGTCTCCACATTAAAAACGGGCCTTTTGCCTAACTCTGTCTCGTGGGGGGGGGGGGCAAATAAAGAGGGATACTTAGTAGTAAAAACGTCTTGATAGACATGAATCTGCTCAGGTGTCCCTAATACTTTGTATGTGAAAACCAGGAAAGGGGGGGGGGGACATAACAGGAGGTTTTATATGCCATGAAATACAGTAAATGAAGAAGAAAATTTGGTTAAAAAACAACCGAAAAAACAACCAAAAACCAAAAAAAAAAAAAAAAAAAAAAAAACCCAGCAGCAAATGAAAATAAATATTCTACAAATATTATTAACCATCTACACGGCTCTATTAAAATCTCATTCGATTTTGAGGTTGATATTTTAAAATGTTAATCTTTGCGTACTAGAATAGCAGTCCTGAAAGTTATATGCTTATACAGGGTGGCCTACTTAACTATTACCGATTAAATTGACAATCTATTCATCTCATTAACCCTTATCCTTGAGCGGCTTTTAGTCTTGATAAGTGGTAACCCATTAGAAAAAAAAAAAAAAAAAAAATTTTGATTAAAAAAAATATTTTAAAAAAATATTTATTCATTTACTTATTAATGGGTCACCATTTATCAAGGCAAAAAGCCTATTAAAAACATTAAAAAGATTTTCATCAAAAATTTCTACAAATTGAAAAGTTTAAGTACTTTATAATATGTTTTCACATGGGAACGTTGCCAGGTAGAAGGTTAAATATATATTCATAAAACTTGCTGAAAAAAAAAATAACAGCAGTGTTTCCAACTAAGCAAACTTTGACTGGATGACGATGGATTTTTGCACCTCTGCCACGCGAAAAAAATTTTTTTAAATAAAAGAAAAGGAACTGAACACTGCTGAAGCTTTATCAAGTAAAAAAAAAAAAAAAATTCTTGATACTTTTTAGCTTTCAGAAAAATACTTCATTAAAATCATTGCCTTTAGTGTCAAACGGTTAGCGTAACTTATGGAAGGAAGCAGTAAAGAGTTGGACATTATTACACGAAAGCAGAGGTTCCCAAACCTTTTCACCCACCATGACCCACTTAAGTAAAGATTAATAAAATAAAATAAAATAAAAATACTTTGATGTACTTATAACATACAAAATTATCTTGTCGCATTTTCAAAATCAGACCCAAATAGCATTTAAGCTGACAAATCAGACTTTGTATACCATACAACAATAACAATTTGGCAGTATAATAACATACTTCGCTGCAATTGATTTTTAAAAATTACTTAGTCCGGCCCAGACGACTGATTCTATTTATCTTCCTCCCCCAAGGTAAGATGTGACACAAGGTTGGGAAAGTGGGAAAGAACCAGCGCTCGAGAATTTGAGCACTCTGCCCGTTTATAAATTGCCTGGGCAGCACTGTTGGCATTCCCCGGTAGAGGCACCTCAGACGGTAAGCAATAAACTTACTCCTCCCCAAAGAAGGGAGGCAAAGCCTGGGAGGGTGCACCTCCTAGAACTGCACAGGACCGACAACCAATAGACCGGCGTAAATCCAGACCCGAAGGCCCGGACGATACTGGTTTATTAGGCGGGGTAAAAAACCCTGGTTGAACCCGACTGATAATATGAAACATTTTTAAATAATCACCTAAAAAAAAAAAAAAATTCAGTAAGGAGGATAACTCGTATTTTAGATTGAAGAATATATGAGTTGTCTACTCTATGTGCAAACAAATAAACTTAAAAGGAAAAAACAATTCTTTTTGTTTTTGATTTTGATTAAATTTCAAATCCATTCAATTTTCTGCGGTATAGGCATGCTGACAGCAGCCTTCATATGTGCGTTTAAACTAGAGTTGAAGGGAAATGTTCCCGAAATATCATACTGTACGGAGTTTCCATCAGACCTACCTGACGCAGGTAGGACATAATATAATGTAAATATATATAATATATATATATATAATATTAAAGTGAATAAGTTTGGTAAGAAATCCGAGTATGAGAGCTCAATGTGGAAAACAGAGCAAGAATAAAATATAGAAACAAAAAATTCACATACACATCGTAGTTGTCAGCACTATAATTTATTTCGACCTCCTGACCTCTTCAAAATGCTAACAGGACAACTACATATTGGAAATCTGGAATCTGGAAATTCCACTATGTAGTTGTCCTGTTAGCATTTTGAAGAGGTCAGGAAGTCGAAATAAATTAGTGCCGACAACTACGATGTGTATGTGAATTTTATATATATATATATATATATACATTGTATTAAAAAACATAACAAAAAGAAAGGTGAAACAGCATAACTCGTTCCACCGTTATATGTCTGAATTTGTTTCAGTTTGTGTTTATCTGTTACACCTCTGCATTGTACTACCTTCTATGAATCACCTTTATATATACACACATACACACTAAACAATGCTTCAAGCAAACTACATGAACCTCTTGAAAATCAAAAACTAAAATTACTTCACTGCATCCCGGCCATCGCCGGGTAGATACAGCTGATAATATAAATTAAAATGCATTCACAGTATTTGAGAAAGACAAGTTCTCGTTATTTTTTTCTTCTATTTTGATTCAAGAGAAGTTCTCATTATCATCAGACACAAGTTTCAGATTAATATCAGATTGAATTTTTGTGATAAGATTTCAAACTCACTCATACCGTTCTGAGGTCAAGAAGTGGCTTAGTGGTAGAACGCGGAGTGGTCATTTCGTTTCTGTTTTACACCATATCAACCTCTTTTGTTGAAAAAAGAAGAGAATTAAAAAGGAATCCAAAACCGCTTTCAGAATTTTTCAGATGAGGCTTGATAATTTGGATTTTCAGACTACTGTTCTCATCTTGGATGTTATTCTCTTGTTACGGCGAGAATAACACCCAAGATTAAAACAATACCTGTTGTAAACGATTCATTGAACGTGATTTGGTATTTTATCCATCGCTGAAGAGGATTAACTTGCATTAAAAAGCAGGTTAACTGCAAACCTTTTTCATACCTCCTGTCTCCACAGCATTTCATTTTATGATATATACTGTGTACGCTCCTCTCTAGTGGAGGACATGACTGTTTCCACTTAGCATTAAAGCAATACTCTTCCATAAAAATAATTGAGTACTTTCGGTTATCAGTATTGCAAAAACAAAAGTAAATAAATGAATAGTCCCATTTTAATATGATATAATTCCCCCCCCCCCCCCCACCAACTACAAGTGGTAAATTTGGTAGCTCAGTTTGTAGAGTACCAAACACCAACCACTGAAGGTTCAGGTTTTGAATATCGCTGCACCTAGCCACACTGACGAGTCACAAAGATGATGAAACACGTGTTTATGGATAAATATTTTATATATATATATATATATTCGTCGTTTATGACTCATCAGTGTGGCTAAACGTAGCAATTGTATCAATGCCGAGATTTGAAACCTGAACAGCCGCTCATATCCAAATGCAATCAACATTCAAGTACCTAATCCATTGTTCCAATAAATTTCGCCAATGACAGGAGAAGAAATTCTAGCGCTATATGTACTCTGTTTCCATATATTTTTACCACGCTATCAGTAACCTGAGAATCTATTCTTTGAATAAGATTATTGCTTTATGCTAATGTATAAAGTTTGCAGTTAACACACGCCCGTTCCTTTCACCCCATCCTACTATCTTTACCACCCTTTAAACTGGTTTCAGCAAAATAAATATTTCATTCAGAGAAGAAGTTTCATAATAGAAACAAAATATCAAATATAAGCATGTTTTTGTGTTAATTTTTTCCTGTTCTAACTAATATTGTTTTTTGCTTATTCCTACATACACCAAATGATTTTATATATATATATATATATATATATATATATATATATATATAAATATATATTTATTTAGGCAACCATTATTAAATAACAGTATTTTTGCTTGATAAGACTTTTAAAAAAATTTTTTTTCCAAATAGTCCATTTAAATACTAAATGAACTATTCGGAAAATTGGAAAAAAAAAACGAAAAAAAAAACGAAAAAAAAACGTTTTATCAAGCAAAAGCACTCCATATTTAATAAATTTGCCTAAATGAAAATATGCTGCCTAAATACACACACACATTATATATATATATATATATATAATTTGATTATGTTTATGGAATGAATAATCAACATAATGAAAATGAAAACCGAAAATTGTTTATTTGTTCATCAACGTTTTGTGTTTTCTGTTAAAAGACTTTTTCAAGATGTCTGACATAAAGGAAAACATAGTTAAAATCCGAAATGCGTAGTGTGTGCATTCAAATTCATAGATACCCCACCTATTTTGGATTTTAACTTCTGTTTATCTTTACGTCAGTCATCTTGAAAAGTCTTAACAGAAAAGACGAAATGGTTTTCCTTTTTTCATCCATATATATATATAGATAGATAGATAGATAGATAACATTTTATATACACATTTATACAAAAACAAACTTGTAAGCTTTGTCATCATTTAACCCCCCCCCCAAGATGACTTCCATTTATATTGAGCAACACTATCGCACAATATTTGTTTTCAAAGATCGTGCATCAATAATGTTATCCTTAACACTTATGATGTATCAAAAAGAAATGTTGAATTTATCAAAATATTATGCATTGACTGTAAACATATTTTTGATTTTTTTTTTTTTTAAATAAAAAGAGCAGTAGAAATTTGAGCCAACAACAACAAAAATAAAAACAATGTATAATGTCTTTCTTTTTTTTAATGATATTGCATCAATGATTTAAAAAAAAAAAAAAAAAAAATTTAGAAAGGTTTTTGAGGTGATGCATACCGGAGTCAATGTCAAGTTCTCACATATAGACATGAAAGAAAGTTTTTTTTTTTTATAAGTTTAAAAAAAGGAAAAATAAAAAATTTAAAAAATAAAATAGAAAAATACAAATAAATATTCAATCAATTAAAAAAAGCAACAAAAAAAACAACAACCCAAAACAAAGAAAATCACCTCAAAATTAAAATATGTCTTCAAATATTTTCATTTTTATTGGATTTTTAATTAAAAAAACAAAAAAAAAACTTTTAGAACACAAATAGCAAAAATATTGAGTGTTTGAGATGAATCGCTTCTACCTATAAAATATTTTTTTTTTTACTTTTTTGTTTTCAATTTACTACTATAAGCATTCAAAAATCATACACACACAAAAGAATTTAGTTTAATTTACAAACACTTCTCATTCAACCCACACACTTCAAAAATATCTAATAGAAACACACTAAAAATCAGTCTTTCCTGTATAGCAAACCTTGAAAAATGCATGATTCATTTCGAACTCTGCTAAAAAGTGAGCTGAACTCTTTTGAATGTTACAGATGCGTGGGTGGGTAGTGGGGGGGGGGGGGTCATGGCTCACTATGTAAATTAATGTAAATAATTTGTATTTCAAAATTGTTGCACAGTCAATGTCAAGGAACCAAAATGATCCCTGAAAGTGTAATAATTTTTAAATATCTTGTATAGGGATGAATTTGAGAGAAAGAAGGATAAAAAAGACCATAGGTTATCTTGGAAGTCAATTTTTTAAATCCGACCAACACATGCCAGCATGTAAAAAAAAAAGTAAAAATGATGATGATGATGATGATGATGATGGTGGAAGTCTAAGTGCTCCCACCTAGTAGGACTTTAGATTATATTTGTATCTTCATTAAAACTCAGACTGCGTGACAGTTTGTTTGCAAGCCTCTCATATTACTTAGAGCAACAAGCTTTTAGAGTTTAGTGTAGATAGAGTTTTTAGGTATGATTGATAGGGTTTGACCCCTAGGCCAGTTATGTTATATGCTATGATAGGAGGGCAAGTAACAGATTAGGTAGTTAATCATGTGACATAGAAGAATTTGAAGTTAAATCAGTTGCAGTCCGAGTTTTAATGCGAGGTCCTGTTAAATAGGAGCGTTTAGACCTCCACCACCATCATCATCATCATCGGTTTAACATATATGTTGGCATGTGTTGGTTGACTTTTATACATTTACTTCCAAACTAACCTATCTCTGGCGAGAAAAAAAAAAATTTATAAAAAAAAAAACAAAGGTTATTTGAATATTGTTTTAGGAACCATTTCAGGATAAATTTACATAGGCAACTTGACCCCCATTCATCAGAGAAATTTAAAAAAAAAAAATTGCTAAAAATATGGGGGGGGGGGGGGATTATTCGAATCATGATTTCAATAGTAAATTGACAAAAATAAATTAAAATTTTATTTTTGAGAGTCAATAATAAAAAAAAAGTCTATAGGCAGATGTGATTCATTTCGTACTCTACTGAAAATTGATCGTAACTCTTTCGAAGTCTAATTTGTTTATATTGATAAACAAGCACGGATGCCCCAGGAGAAAATTAACCGATTTACAGCTGGAAACAAAAACTTCAGAATTCTTTTCCTATATTCTAATATAAACAGGTGTGAAGTTGGTTGAAAAAAAAAAAAAAAAAACCCTTCGACTCCAAGCAGTTTAAGATGAGCAGATTATTACAAACCTCTATGACAGCAAGAAGCGTTGCAATTAAAAAGATGCAATATTATCTATATAGATACATAGTAGTAGTATGAAATTATATTTATGGAAAGTAAGCTACACGGAAACGTTTCTGTTTTATTCCTGGGGGAAAGAATCAGGCTAATTAGCCTGATGATTTCTCCCGGGAATGAAACAAACGTTTCTGTGTAGCTTACTTTCCATAAATATAATTTCATACTACTACTAAGCTCAACTCACATATTGAGCACTGTTGAAGTAAATACTAAAAATATATACATAATATATTATATTACTTTATAATATGTGTATATACATGAAATAGCAATTATATATATATATATATATATATATATATATATAACTAAATGGACTAATATGAATAACTAAATATGCTCCCCTTCTTGGGTTGAGCTTTCTGGTAAGTTAAATCGCCAACTGCCACTAGTGTATAACGCAATGCTCTTTGTTTCAACAAATGGAGCTTTCAGCATTTGGCAATGTTTATCATTGTAGTTTCACTTACTCTGAGCAGCAGCCAGATGATGGCCGAGTGGTTAGAAGCGCCAACTGTCGTCTAGATGGTAGAGTTTTGATCCCAGCTTGAGGCAGTCGTTTGTCTAACCGCACTTTACGTTTGAATTCAGAATTTTCTTGTGATTGGAAACTCCTTGATGAATTATAATAGTATGAATGGGAGGTGACGGTGGTTAAGTGGATAACCAACATGGATTGACGACCTGGGTGTTCCAAGTTCGAATCCAGTCGGTTCCACACTACCACTTAGGGATGTTGGCAACCTTCACGTGGTCCTTCCCATAAGTACCTGATGTCTTTCTAGAAAGAATTCTAACTAGAAAAGATATCGGGGAAACCAATGCCAACACAAGAATCATCTGATTCACACGAAATGAATGAATGAATAGTATGAATTTTATTTAGCATTGCAGAAAACTTGACACTAAAATATTAATTTTTCCTTAAACCAGATTCAAAAATATATACTATGATATTTTCCACATGAACTACGATGAAAATAAAATAAGAAAGATAGGGTGTATAATATTGTTTTTGTGCAGGGGATCCTTGCGATATGTAATTTATTTTATGGGTTACGCAAGGGCAAAAAGGTTGAGGAACGCTGATATAGAGATATATGCAAAACATATAAACTATAATTATGATAATCCAATTATTTAAAAATAGTGGACATCTGTTTTTGAGACAGTCATTATAGATTGTTCTTGTGGCAGTCATTATAGATGGATTTTGAAATAATATGAATTTAATATCAAAATAGGTAATACTATTTTTTTTGTATAAATTGTTTTATGCAGGAATTGAAAAAGATTAAAAATCATGGCTGAGTGGATATAAATTTTACTTTTAAGAGATTCAAGAGATCAAATCTTGAATCTCTGGAGCATTTTTCGCATTTTTATCAATATATCTCATCTTTAGACTTGAAAAGTGATACAGGCCTCTTGGATAGATCAGATATGGATCAGGAATGAATGTTCAAACTTTGCACTTCTGAAACTGTTTTGTTTTTCTTTCTTTTCATTTTGAAAAGATGTTATCAATTATCTTTGTACAAATTTTGTTAAAAATAAACATTTTTTTAGTTTGTATTTAAAAATCTTTTGTAATTTTTTTTTTGAAAAACAATTTTTTCTTTTAATTTATACAAATTAAAATTAAAAAAAAAAGAAATTTTTTTTTTCTTTTTACATTATCGCTGCTTTTATACACAACGAGGAAATATTTGAAAAAAAAAAAAAAAAAAAAAAAATCAGATGAATGAAACAAAAGGTCAACACTTGTGGAAAATGTAAACAATATTTGGAAACATCTAGAATTTTTATTTCGGTTTTAATTCAGACTGATCACCCATCTGAGAAAAAAAAAAAAAAAGAAAAAAAAAAAAATCAAAATTAATTTATTTAATGAACATTGGGAGGTTGAACTTTAAGCTTGTAGCATTTAGTCCAATCTTTTAACCACTGAGATAGAAACTAGGCTTTCTTTAAAGTCAGCAAATCAACACAGAAAGGAAAAGAAAGCAGTTGGGATTTGTTTTGTTTTTTGTGTTGTTTCTTTTAATTGTTTTTATTTTTAAACAAAACCCTCTGTTTGAAGACATCATAGGGGACAGGGATCAGTGAAGGCACCGAGTGGTAAAGAATTGAACAAGGTTTAAAGTCTAGAACTCTCAAAGTGCTGGGTAGGTGATACATTTTTTTTTAATGAAAAGCTGACAGATGAATTGATAGAAGCATAAAAACAGGTGTTCTAATCTAATTTTGTGATGCCGATATCCATTTTCGTTCATCACCTATAGTTTTTTTTTAGATATACCTGTACGTAAAATGTAGATGTACATCCAAAAGGTTTCAGTAACTGAAGTGACCGTATCGGTTAACTAACTGAGTGGGTGTAAATTTGAATATGTAAATGGGAGTTAACAAATAAAAATATAAGAAATAATTTGAATGAGGAAACTTAGTATGGTCAAGAAATAATTATTTATTTACTTTTTACAAATTGGAAGAAGAGGATTTACTAATTAATTGACATTTATCACAGAATGTCTCTCTCTCTTGTTGCAAGCCAAGGGGACATAACTCTCGCAATTTCGCAAGCAATTCTGACAAGTTATCTCGCTTTAATATATCCATTCTGAATGTCATTATTTTCTTAGGTAGAAATGCGTTCTACCTAACGGTAACAAACAGCATATGGATGCTGAATTCAAATTAATAATTTGACAGGATGACGGCATTTCGTTCTTTTATTTAGAAATTAGTTATCTGTTATGTCTTTTTAAAATCTATTATATAAAAAAAAGTTGTCTTTTCTGTCTGTTTGGCTAAAACTCAGAAACTACCAAAGATACACTTACAAACCTTACATATTCTTATTTAGTATTACCTTGAACAGGTTATGGTAAAAATAAAAATTACTGTAATATTTATTTAAAATCAAATTTGAATTAACCACATCAAAATTAGTAAAAAGACACCATCAACCTGCTTTTCATAGAGCAACATTTTAATATGTTGTAAACCAGTGTCATAGTCACATCTGTTTTTTTTTGTTTTTTAAACAGCTTCTCAAAAATGTGAATAAAGCATCGATATAGTCAAGCTTAACAAAAATATATAATTAAAACTTTTTGAAGTATGACAAGGAAAGAAAAAAAAAAATTAAAAATATTATTAAATGGATAAAAGATTAATTTATGCGTTATTCTTCTATTACTTCCATCATTTGTTTGTTCCTATTTATCAACCTCTTCCCCACAAAGGCAGGATGTGACACAAGGTAGAGCTTTAATGTAGGGCAGGCCATAAGCACCACTAGAGTGACCAGGGCCAGTATGGGACAACATAAAAATTGCCGGAATTGGATCTGTCAGTATTCCCCTGTAGAGGTGCGTCAGGTTATGCCCCCCTCCCCCCTATAACCCCTTCACCGCCACTCATAAGGAGGAGGTAATGGTCGGGAAGATGGCATCCCTGACCAACAAATCTAATCGTAACCTGAGCGTCAACTAAAAGGTAATTTGCCATTTGTTCTTTCTGTTTTTTACAGATCTTTAAACAATTAAAAAATGTCAGAAAAGGAAACTAGTTGCAAAAAAGAAAAAAATTAAAATAAATAATAAAAAACATTAATAATAATAATAATAATAATAAAAGATTATTAAATTAAATATTTGATTCAGTCTCGCATATAATTGATTGATTTCTCTCTATCAAACACACGCATTGTCAGTATTACTATCTCTCTCACGCACACTTTTGCTCTCTCCGTCACATGTACACACACGCTTGTTCTCATTGGCATACACTATTACCTATATTACACACACACACACAGTATCTCCTTGCTACACATATTCCTTAGCGCTCACACATACTCTAGTCTTCATATGCACACACAGACATGCAAAAAGAGTAGAAAGTTGACCTTGGGGTTACTTTCAGCAGCCTCGTAACTCTCACCTTCCCTTATTTTGTCCTTTAGTCCTCACATTCCATGAGCGATGTTTCTGACAAAGGGGGAAGAATTGCTGTTTTCTGGGTCAGAATCTATTCATCTAGCACTTATCGTTGGTTAGTTTTTGACCTTGAAGTAATATTTTTTTTAGCTCCTAACATCAAGTGGCTTCATGCCTTGTCTGGAGCGACTTCCATAAAAAAAAAAAAAAATCAGAATTTGTAAAATTGACCATAAAATGGAAGATCATTGCACCAAACATGAAAATTTCCTCCTTGTTTTTAAATATTTCACATTTAAATAATATCCCTCACATAATTCATGATCATAAAATTAATAATATAAACTAAAATTACATAATATTAAAATTTAAATCAATAATTTAGTTTAGAAAAGATGACAATTTTGAAAGACTTTACATTAATTGTTAGCAGCTTCAGAATTTTTTCGATATGCAAATGAACGGAATTATGGATTTCAATCAATTAATAAAAAAACAAAAAAATATGTCTTTAATTACTTTAAAAGAAAAAATAAGCATTACAAATCTCCTTTATGACTTTAATTACTTCAAATTTGTTCTGGAATCTTTCGGTAATATATATAAAACAAATTATGATAACATAATAATAATATCACAATATAATACAAATAGTGTTATATCAGTATTTTATATTATAATAGTTTTTTTTCTTTTTGAATCAAACTGGAGTAAACAAATCTATATAATAATGCTTCCTTTGTTAGTCCAAGCTCACTTGTTACTCCCAATTTGGAAATTTAAACTTGCCCAGATTAAGTAATTTAATATTTGTCTAATGTCGCTAACATGTCTTATTTAAATTATTTAATTAAATTACTTCCATTTTCTTCTGATAGTTTTTGGTAATTTATAAAAAGAAATTATTATAACATAATAATAATAGTAATAATAAAATAGCATCAGAATGTAATACACATAATTTTACATCATTATTTTATATTATAATACTATTAACATCTTTTTGAATCACAATAGGACAGACTAATCTATATTCTAATGTTCTCCTGTTAGTCCGACATCACCTGTTACTCCCAATTTGGAAATGTGGACTTGTCGAGATTAAGTAATTTAATATTTGTCTAATGTCCCAAAAGTGTTTTTATTTAAATTATTATGTTGTCCAAAAAGTTTGTGCCGATCTTTCGTAGTTCATGTTTCAACATGTTAGAACATGTCAAATTATTTCACAGATATAGTATACTTAAATTTCAGGTTAGAGCATACTTCAAGCTATCTCTTGAGAAAGAGAGTTTTAAATTATTTAACTTGTGTTAATTTTGGATCCCTTTGAAAATTTTTGGATCCCTTTCGAAAATAAAAGATTGTAAGACTCATTTTAGGAACTCGATGTTTTTCTATTTCTATAAAGGCAAAAATGCATCGGAAACAAAAAAATATGTGCAATGTACGGTAAAGATGCTTTAGCTGACAAAACTGTACGGAAATGGTTCATAAAGTTGGGAGCTGGAGATTTTAGCCTTAATGATGAAGAACGCTCAGGCAGACTACCCTCTACAGATGATGCCCAAATCAAGACATCAATTGAGAATAACCCACATTACGCAACACGAGAAGAACTAGCCGAAATTTACAATTCATGAAAATTTGATTAAATATTTAATGGCATTTTAAAAAATTTTTTTTAACTTTTCATTTCTTTTAAAATTCAGCACAAACTTTCTGGACAAACTGATATTTTTTTCCAATGTAAAAAGTATTTAAATTTGCCCTCTTAATCATTAGTGATCATTATTTGTGTATTGATCTGATATTTAGAACTGAGCCACATTTTTCAGTGTTTACATTTGAATAAATAAGACTAATAAAAAAAATATATATATATATTCAGGAGAGTAGAAAGTGGACCTTGGGTTTACTTTTGGCAGACTCTCGCTTCTCTTATTTTGTCCTTTCGTCCTCACATTCCATGAGAGATGTTTCTGACAAAGGAGGAAGAATTACTGTTTTCTGTCAAACACTTATTGTTGGTTAGTTTTTAACCTTGAAGTAATATTTTTTTTAACTCCTTACATCAAGTGGCTTCATGCCTTGTCTGGAGCGATTTCCATTAAAAAAAAAAAAAAAGAAAGATGAATAAAAAATAAAATTAAAAGCTAATTTCTCTAATTAGCCATGGATATTCCATTGACCTTGCTAGTATATAAAGATAAAATTGTTCACCCGTTCATTTTGACTTATTTCTTTTTTTTTTATTGTTATTACTTTTCTTCATTTCTCTATAAACTATACAATAAATTGATGTAAAAATATATTAATATAAAATCGGAAAATTGTACAAAAAAAAAAATCAATAAAGAAATATAATGAAAAAATTCTTTCAAATATTAAATACTTCTTTTTAAAATCCACAAAATCTATGAATATTTCCAGTTATTTTGGATACATGAAATAAAGTTAATCTATATTTTTATGTGACAATGTAGTTTACAGAAAGTTCTTATTAACTTGCCTCCCCACGAGGGCAGATTTAGGTCTGATTTGTTTTACGGCATATTCAACCATCTATGGATCATTTAATACCAAATAAAGTTGTCAAATATAATTCTATAGGTAGGATAATTATTTATATTCCTAGAATACATTGCTCTTTGAATACAGGGCAGATTTAGACACAAGATCGGGTTTTAATGTGTGGAAAATCCAACCCCTAAAAGGCAGTAAATTAAATAAATGACATAAATAAAGAAGAAAAAGAAAAGACTGAATGTATTCAGTAATGTATAATGTATTAATGTTGACGCATTATTTGTGAAATTTTGTTAATTTTCGTTCAATTGAAAGCAGGCGGTAACTTTATTCTCTAACTGTCCGGGTGTACTTTTAAAATATCTATTTACGTTCGGTGAAGGGCACTAAATGTATACACTAATGTACCAACGTTGACCAAACGAGTCATTAATCATTTTGTAAATAATAGAATCTATATAATAATAAGTCACGGCAATTTCATGTTTGTACGTTATCACCTTCCACCTATTTTTAAAAAGATGGGATTGTCTGATCGCCAAAAATGCAATGCACAGAAAGTAATTTTTAAAATTACATCTTGAAACTAACTAAAATACACTTTCTTGACCTTTAAGGCTAGGATCAAAGTATAGTATCTGTTCTGTCCAAAGATGGTACAATAATGGACGTCCATAGAATGGAAACATGTCACAAACTCCTACAAGGGTTTTGGAGATATATACCCCTATAACTTAGATATATTCTGAAACTACATTAACCAGATTACTTAGATAAGTATGTTTCAATTTGTACAGAAAGGTACAATAATATTGTGGGGTCTGCGTTTGCGCCGGATGTACAACAGATGAAGGATACAACTGGGTCCTGCTAGTTAGAATTAATACAATATCTTTAGAAAAGATCCGTTCTAAACCTGAAGGTTTATAGGACCAGTGCTTACTCCCCCGTTTTATAAGATGGCCTGAGCCCCCCCCCCCACTGATAACAACTGGTGTGAGAAGTAGTAATGATTAAGAAATACTACTACTACTACTAGTAATAGAATCATTAATAGTATTTCCTTTTTCAGGGGGAAAATGGGATAGAAATTTCAAGTTGAGATGAAGACAATCAAAAGAAGAGTTACCCAATGAATATAAAAATTTTAAAATAAAATTGCATCTGATTGTACATCCATAACGCAAAGGATACGATGGGTAACAGTCTGAATAAATAATGTTACAGTGCTAAATGTTTTTATAGTTTAAAAACAAAAAAAAACACATTTAAAAATAAATCAGTTAAAAAACATTCATTGAATGTTTTTTCTTTGTTTTTTTTTTAAATTAAAAAAAAAACTTAAAAATAAAACTTTTGAGCTTAAAAAAAAAACATTGAATGTTATTTAGTTTTAAAAAAAACATTTGGATGTTTTTGTTTTCAGTTTAAAAAAACATTTAAAAAATAAATCTTTTGAATGCTTTTTAGTTTAAAAACATTTAAAAATAAATCATTAGAATGTTTTTTGTTTAAAAAATATTGTTTGAAAAAAACAAAAAACAAACATTGTTTGAATGTCAAACACTTTGTTTTTTTTTAAACCC
Source organism: Sepiola atlantica (assembly GCA_963556195.1). Taxonomy (NCBI): domain Eukaryota; kingdom Metazoa; phylum Mollusca; class Cephalopoda; order Sepiida; family Sepiolidae; genus Sepiola; species Sepiola atlantica. Next base: position 15,279,820 of record OY744536.1, on the reverse strand, counting down.
TTTCTATTCCACAAAGAGATCATTTAAACAGAAAACCTGAAAGTTGGGGGCAAAAAAGAAAGGGTCGTCGGATGTTAATCATCGAATGTTCCAGCGCTGTCATCATTGACATCGCTGAGGTTCACCGGCAGTTCTGCTGACAGCATTTGTTTGGCACTGTTGTCAGGATTAGCCAAATGTCTGTTGGCGCTTCCATTGAGGACAATCGCAATATGTGTGCCTAGTTGTGTGTACATTTCCAGTTCAAAGAAATCGTGTTTGCTCCTTTTTTGTGTTTATTTTTAAATCTTATTTTTTTTCCGCGTCTTTTTTTTCAGTATCGTCATCAGTGTCTTCCAAAACGGAATCCTGTGAAAAAAAAAAAAAAAAAAAAAAAAAAAAAAATGAAAAATGCATCGATTACGAATGTATATGAATGGAAAAGAAATTTTTTTAAAAAGAATGAGAAAGAGAGAGGAGAGGATAGATGACAGTGAATGACGGACGATATGGAGAGTAGGAAGTGGACCGTGGGTTTACTTTTGGCAGTCTCGTAACTCTTGCTTTCTTTATTTTGTCCTTTAGTCCTAACATTCCATGAGCGATGTTTCTGACAAAGGGGGAAGAATTGCTGTTTTCTAGGTGGGAATCTATCCATATAAGACTTATTGCTGGCTAGATTTTGATCTTGAAGTGATACTTTTTTTTAGCTCCTTACATCAAGAGGCTTCATGTCTTGTCTGGAGCGATTTCCATAAGAAAAAATAATGAGTGCAATGGTTGAGAGGGAGAGGGGGAAGGAAGAGAGAGAGAGGGGGGAAGGAAGAGAGAGAGAGAGGGGGGGGAAAGAGAGGGGGGGGAAGAGAGAGAGGAGGGAAGAGAGAGAGAGAGGGGAAGAGAGAGAGAGAGAGGGGAAGAGAGAGAGAGAGAGGGGAAGAGAGAGAGAGAGGGGAAGAGAGAGAGAGAGAGGGGGGAAGAGAGAGAGAGAGAGGGGGGAAGAGAGAGAGAGAGAGAGAGAGGGGAAGAGAGAGAGAGAGAGAGAGAGGGGAAGAGAGAGAGAGGGGGGAAGAGAGAGAGAGAGAGAGAGGGGGGAGAGAGAGAGAGGGGGAAGAGAGAGAGAGGGGAAGATAGAGAGAGGGGAAGAGAGAGAGAGGGGAAGAGAGGAGGAGAGAGGGAAGAGAGAGAGAGAGGGGAAGAGAGAGAGAGAGAGAGGGGAAGAGAGCGAGAGAGAGAGGGGAAGAGAGAGAGAGGGGAAGAGAGCGAGAGAGGGGAAGAGAGCGAGAGAGAGAGGGGAAGAGAGCGGGGGAAGAGGGGAAGAGAAAGAGGGGAAGAGAGAGAGAGAGAGAGGGGAAGAGAGAGAGAGAGAGAGAGAGGAAGAGAGAGAGAGAGAGAGAGAGAAGAGAGAGAGAGAGAGAAGGAAGAGAGAGAGAGAGAGAGGAAGAGAGAGAGAGAGAGAGGAAGAGAGAGAGAGAGGGGAAGAGAGAGAGAGAGAGAGGGGAAGAGAGAGAGAGAGAGAGGGGGAAGAGAGAGAGAGAGAGAGGGGAAGAGAGAGAGAGAGAGAGGGGAAGAGAGAGAGAGAGAGGGGAAGAGAGAGAGAGAGAGGGGAAGAGAGAGAGAGAGGGGAAGAGAGAGAGAGAGAGAGGGGAAGAGAGAGAGAGAGAGAGGGGAAGAGAGAGAGAGAGAGAGGGGAAGAGAGAGAGAGAGAGAGGGAAGAGAGAGAGAGGAGAGGGGGAAGAGAGAGAGAGAGAGAGGGGAAGAGAGAGAGAGAGAGAGAGGGAAGAGAGAGAGAGAGAGAGAGGGGAAGAGAGAGAGAGAGAGAGGGGAAGAGAGAGAGAGAGAGAGAGAGAGAGAGAGAGGAGAGGGAGAGAGAGAGGGGAAGAGAGAGAGAGAGAGGGGAAGAGAGAGAGAGAGAGGGGAAGAGAGAGAGAGAGGAGGGGAAAGAGAGAGAGAGAGAGAGGGGAAGAGAGAGAGAGAGAGGGGAAGAGAGAGAGAGAGAGAGGGGAGAAGAGAGAGAGAGAGAGGGGAGAGAGAGAGAGAGATAGGGGAAGAGAGAGAGAGAGATAGGGGAAGAGAGAGAGATAGGGGAAGAGAGAGAGAGAGATAGGGGAAGAGAGAGAGAGAGATAGGGGAAGAGAGAGAGAGAGATAGGGGAAGAGAGAGAGAGAGATAGGGGAAGAGAGAGAGAGAGATAGGGGAAGAGAGAGAGAGAGGAGATAGGGGAAGAGAGAGAGAGAGAGGGGAAGAGAGAGAGAGAGATAGGGAAGAGAGAGAGAGAGATAGGGGAAGAGAGAGAGAGATAGGGGGAAGAGAGAGAGAGATAGGGGAAGAGAGAGAGATAGGGGAAGAGAGAGAGAGATAGGGGAAGAGAGAGAGAGATAGGGGAAGAGAGAGAGAGATAGGGGAAGAGAGAGAGAGATAGGAGGGAAGAGAGAGAGAGATAGGGGAAGAGAGAGAGATAGGGGAAGAGAGAGAGATAGGGGAAAGAGAGAGATAGGGGAAGAGAGAGAGAGATAGGGGAAGAGAGAGAGAGATAGGGGAAGAGAGAGAGAGATAGGGAAGAGAGAGAGAGATAGGGGAAGAGAGAGAGAGATAGGGGAGAGAGAGAGAGATAGGGGAAAGAGAGAGAGAGATAGGGGAAGAGAGAGAGAGATAGGGGAAAGGAGAGAGATAGGAGAGGAGAGAGATAGGGGAAGAGAGAGAGAGATAGGGGAAGAGAGAGAGAGATAGGGGAGAGAGAGAGAGATAGGGGAAGAGAGAGAGAGATAGGGGAAGAGAGAGAGAGATAGGGGAAGAGAGAGAGAGATAGGGGAAGAGAGAGAGAGATAGGGGAAGAGAGAGAGATAGGGGAAGAGAGAGAGATAGGGGAAGAGAGAGATAGGGGAAGAGAGAGATAGGGGAAGAGAGAGATAGGGGAAGAGAGAGATAGGGGAAGAGAGAGATAGGGGAAGAGAGAGATAGGGGAAGAGAGAGAGAGAGATAGGGGAAGAGAGAGAGAGAGATAGGGGAAGAGAGAGAGAGAGATAGGGGGAGAGAGAGAGAGAGAGAGAATAGAAGGAAGAGAGAGAGAGAGATAGAGGAAGAGAGAGAGAGAGATAGAGGAAGAGAGAGAGAGAGATAGAGGAAGAGAGAGAGAGAGATAGAGAAGAGAAGAGAGATAGAGAGAGAGAGAGAGATAGGGGAAGAGAGAGAGAGAGATAGGGGAAGAGAGAGAGAGAGATAGGGGAAGAGAGAGAGAGAGATAGGGGAAGAGAGAGAGAGAGATAGGGGAAGAGAGAGAGAGAGATAGGGGAAGAGAGAGAGAGAGATAGGGGAAGAGAGAGAGAGAGATAGGGGAGAAGAGAGAGAGAGATAGGGGAGAAGAGAGAGGAGAGAGAGATATGGGGAGAAGAGAGAGAGAGAGATAGGGGAAGAGAGAGAGAGAGAGATAGGGGAAGAGAGAGAGATAGGGGAAGAGAGAGAGATAGGGGAAGAGAGAGAGAGATAGGGGAAGAGAGAGAGAATAGGGGAAGAGAGAGAGAAGATAGGGAAGAGAGAGAGAGATAGGGGAAGAGAGAGAGAGATAGGGGAAGAGAGAGAGAGATAGGGGAAGAGAGAGAGAGAGATAGGGGGAGAGAGAGAGAGAGAGAGAGATAGAAAGAGAGAGAGAGAGATAGAGGAAGAGAGAGAGAGAGATAGAGGAAGAGAGAGAGAGAGATAGAGGAAGAGAGAGAGATAGGGGGAGAGAGAGAGAGAGATAGGGGAAGAGAGAGAGAGAGATAGGGGAAAGAGAGAGAGAGAGATAGGGGAAGAGAGAGAGAGAGATAGGGGAAGAGAGAGAGAGAGATAGGGGAAGAGAGAGAGAGAGATAGGGGAAGAGAGAGAGAGAGAGATAGGGGGAGAAGAGAGAGAGAGATAGGGGAGAAGAGAGAGAGAGAGATAGGGGAGAGAGAGAGAGAGAGATAGGGGGAGAAGAGAGAGAGAGAGATAGGGGGAGAAGAGAGAGAGAGAGATAGGGAGAGAAGAGAGAGAGAGAGAGAGATAGGGAGAGAAAGAGAGAGAGATAGGGGGAGAAGAGAGAGAGAGATAGGGGGAGAAAGAGAGAGAAGAGATAGGGGGAGAAGAGAGAGAGAGAGATAGGGAGAGAAGAGAGAGAGAGATAGGGGGGGAGAAGAGAGAGGAGAGATAGGGGGAGAAGAGAGAGAGAGATAGGGGGAGAAGAGAGAGAGAGATAGGGGGAGAAGAGAGAGAGAGAGAGGGGGAGAAGAGAGAGAGAGATAGGGGGAGAGAGAGAGAGATAGGGGGAGAGAGAGAGAGAGATAGGGGGAGAAGAGAGAGAGAGATAGGGGGAGAAGAGAGAGAGAGATAGGGGGAGAAGAGAGAGAGAGATAGGGGGAGAAGAGAGAGAGAGATAGGGGGAGAAGAGAAGAGAGAAAGGGGGAGAAGAGAGAGAGAGATAGGGGGAGAAGAGAGAGAGAGATAGGGGGAGAAGAGAGAGAGAGAGATAGGGGGAGAAGAGAGAGAGAGATAGGGGAGAAGAGAGAGAGAGATAGGGGAGAGAGAGAGAAGAGATTGGGGGAGAAGAGAGAGGAGATAGGGGGAGAAGAGAGAGAGATAGGGGGAGAAGAGAGAGAGATAGGGGAGAAGAGAGAGAGAGATAGGGGGAGAAGAGAGAAGAGAGATAGGGGGAGAAGAGAGAGAGAGATAGGGGGAGAAGAGAGAGAGAGATAGGGGGAGAAGAGAGAGAGAGATAGGGGGGGGAAGAGAGAGAGAGATAGGGGGGAAGAGAGAGAGAGATAGGGGGGGGAAGAGAGAGAGATAGGGGGAAGGGAGAGAGGGATGGAGAGAAGAGGAGAGAGGGATGGAGAGAGAGAAGATAATGTCTAACATAAAATAAATATCTTCATAAATCTAATCTCAATCTTAAGTGGGACAAACAAACGGGCAAACCAGTTATATATCGAGATGTGCTAAAACGCATCTGAAAATTACAATTAGCCACTTGTTTTAATCGTGAAATAAAGATATTCAATAACCCATTGTTTTCGATTAAAGAAAATCATTCTTGAGATCAAATTCTGACATTTGGTTGAAGGCCAGACGTTGCCGACCCCTCTATTAGATAATGGGGAAAGTGGGAAACTGAGAAGAGGGAGCATGAGAGAAAAAGGACCGAATAATAGAGGCATACAAAAAAACAAAACTGCTACGAAAACTTACCCAGCCTCCTCTCTCCACAATGTATGAAGCGCACTTATCCTCAAAATAACGCAGGGTATGTTCCTTGACCTGACTGGCTAAGGCTCGACCGGTACCAACAAGGCTAATGGCAGCTTTCGAAAGCATGAATAATGCCACTATCTGTTGGTATCCATTTTTGTCTTTCGTGTAACTCTCAACAATCTGCCTGAAGTTATTGTAAGTCAATTGTTTCAGAATCTCTGTAGCTGCCGCCGCGGGGAATTGTGTCTGGAAGAAAGGAAAAAGAATCTCAATCACATATGCATAGTTATAATCTAATGGATTAATAATCTGTTATATTTTATTTTAAAAAGGTATTTTAGTTTGCTCGAAGCGTTGCTGGTAAATAAATATATAGGTATTTAATAAGGCTGCTTGCAATGCGGGAAAAATATGAAATGGTGAAAAAAGAGATGAACAAGAACAAAAACAAATAAATGAAGACAATATCTATGATATTTTTCTTCAAAAACTTATCTATTTACTTTTCAGTAAATCTTTCACTCACTGTTAATAGAATCCGGAATGGTGGAAAATCAAGGGAAGCGCGAGAGCGCTCTATCCTTTAATAGACTTCAAAAACGGCCTACGCTAGAAATCTCATTTCTTTGATCAATCATAACTCAAAAACCAATAAACCAAATTAGTTAAAACTTTGCACAAAATTTTTTTTTGATAGGTTCTATAAGTGTGTAGAATTTCAGCATCATTAGTCAAGGCAACCCAGAGATCCAGAAAGTTCAATCATGAAATCATGTTATCCGTGTGTACGTACGTATGTGCCACCCTGTATCTCAACTATTTGATGGATTCAGCTGATTTTTGGCAGAGATAGAGGTTCTAGGGTCTAGTTGATGGCATTTCAATTTATCATATACCTTAGTTTTCCAGAAAATTCAAAAACACCCTTAAAAATGACCATTGTATTGAGGCATAGTCTTTACAAAAGTAGTGACATTCCATGATAAATGCCATTATACTGAAATCATATGCCCTTAATAGTGTTAATATGAAAATTCATATACACTAAATGTACAAAAGCAAGGAAATTCCCAAATTTTTACACTTTTATTGTCATTAAGGGTATGCGAGCACAACAGGGCTATGTATTTTACTGGTAGGAATTTTTCTTCAGCGCACCTTACACACTTCATCCACTCATGCATAGAGATTTATACTGTAGTGATGTGATAATGAAATGGTTTGGTTGATATGTAGTCATACCCTTAATTAATGACAATAAAAGTGTAAATTTCCTTGCTTTTGTACATTTAGTGTATATGAATTTTCATATTAACCCTATTAAGTATAATGGCATTTATCATGGTATACTTTTATATTTCAGGAGAAACTCTCTCTTTTTCAAAAAGCAAACGTTCTTCCTGTTTACAAAGAAGAACCATTCCAAGATGGCTGTTATATTTGGATGCTAGGTTCGCAGAAAATATTAAATTCAGCAGAAAATTGATATTAAAATATTTTATTTATTTATTAATTTATGTTTTGTTTTATTCATTTATGCTTTTTATTATTGCATTATGGGGGTATACTTATTTAAAAATAATTAATATATTTATTTTATATTAATTTAATATTGTTTTTATATTTATAATTTTTTTAAAGTCATAACGAGTGAATTACTTTTCTTTTTTTTTTAAATTAGTAAAGTTTAAACTTTTATTAAAAGAAAAAATTGTTTTATTTAATGATATGTTCATAAAGTAGATAGATTGTATGTTTGGAAAGACCGGTATTTATATCATCACGAAAAAAAATAACCCTCCCAGGATGTGTAAAATTTATTCCCTGAACAAAACAGTTCTGCACCACTTTTATGCCCACTTATCAAGATTAAAATCAAGATACGTTACTAAAATTTATGTCTAGAATCCTTATACCAATTTTGATCAAAATCCATTACATGATTTAGGTTCTAGAAAATGTCTAAAAGTTAAGGCTTAAGCTTAAAGGGTCTTAAAAAGAAATTGAAATTCAGGAAATCCTTCTTCATTGATGTCTAATGACTATAGATCAAATTTAATGCAAATCTGAAATATTTGAATTTTCAAATGAGAGGATGTGCCCATATTATGCTGCCTAAAAACCCTTTTAAATAATCCAAAGAAACTGAAATCTGGAGAACATTTATTAATTGACATCTTATGCCTATGGTTAAACTTTCACAAAAATCTGAGCTTTCTGAATTTTCACAAAGAGCTTCCAGCCCCTCTTTGCATAGAACTAAATTAAACTAAATATAGCCTACATTACGACCCCTTACACCAAAATTCATAATGTGTTCCAAAATTCATAATGATCAGTTAATTAGTTTAAAAGTGAATCCTATACATAGAAATATATAAACATATACACATACCTAACTTTATATACAAGCATCCCCTAAATGTTAAAATTTACAAAAAAGAATAATGTGCCCATGTTACTCACCGGGTTGCCTAGAATATATATTCCAAAATTGATAATGATCAGTTTATGAGTTTATCCTGTACAACAAATATATAAATATATACACATACCTAATTTTATATACATATAGATTTCATATTAGTTAAAAAAAAAAATTTTTTTTATGGAAATCGCTCCAGACAAGGCATGAAGCCACCTGATGTAAGGAGCTAAAAATATACTACTTCAAGGTCAAAACTAGCCAACGACAAGTGTTAAATGGATAGATTCCGACCTAGAAAACAGCAATCCTTCCCCCTTTGACAGAAACATCGCTCATGGAATGTGAGAACTAAAGGACAAAATAAGGGAAACAAGAGTCATGTCAGTTTTACACGCTGAAATGTGTCGGACACATATACATTAAAATTAACTGTGCAAACAATCTGTAGCGAAGAAAAATGAAACTTTACAATTTTATCAGATATTTATTTATAAGAAACATTTTGCAGCATTATCGATTTCTCATTTTATCGTTTTATTTTATACAGCAGCACAGGGAGGAGCAGGCGTTAGTGTGATTGTAAAAAGTAGGAGTGGATAGAATAAGTTCAGGTAACTTTTGCCATTATTAACCAGCAGAGTTAATTGTCCAATTAAAAGTAGGGAGTTCTCTGTGGATGGTCCGCAAAAGTTGGAAGTTGTGATCTGTAGTGCCATGTTACATATGAGTGAATGCCGGGCTCCCACTTGTTCCGTCTTTCTAAGGATGCAGAGGAATGACATGGCTATGATTTAGTGGAGTTGTGGTGTCCGCCTTGACAAGACTTAGTTCTGAGTCCCTACTATTGAGCTGAAGATGCCCAGACTGGAATCAGCCCTGAGTTGCAACCATTTACGGTGGTGTGGACATGGTAAAAGAAGTTGTGGTTGGGTAAACAGATGTACACACATCTCAATTGAGGGTAAGCAAGAAAAAGGCAGGTCAAGAAAGACTTGGAATGACTCAGTCTAAGGTGACCTCAAGCAATGACACATTGAAACCAATGTAAATGATAAAGTTTCATGGAGAAAGTCACTTCGCGCCACCATGGTCAATGTGTAACCCACATATGATGTGGAAGACACGTTAAAAGAACAAGAAGTTAAATAATTTTCACAATTCAATTGAACTATAAAGTAAATTTTAAAATGAAAGATGTCAAGTATTTGTTAAATAAAAAAGAATTTTTTTTATTTATTGCAAGGCAGTTTCAAAGAGAATTATCCCCCTTAATCTTGATTGGTCATAAAGTCAGGGTCCTTTGTTTTTATCCTAATTTTTTGTTGTTCCTATAATGAATTGTCAGCAAACAGTGATTTGTAATTTGTTTGGCTTTTAAGTTCACTTTGGATCAAGAAAGTGTAGAAAGTGGATATACAGACAATTTGCTTTTTATATATATATATATATATATATATATATACTAGCTGTATCTAGTCGATGTGTTTATTTGCAATCTGTTTTGTGTTTCAATTATGAAACTATGTTGTTTTGTTTTTCCGTAAACATTTTTGCTCCAATGAAAAGAAAGTTAGTTTCTGTAATGGACGAACACAAAATTTATCTTCCTTAAAGAAAAAAAAAGAAAAACGAAAAATAGAACCTAATAATAGAAAATAAATTTGACTGGATAAATTATTTTTGGGAAGAAATTACATTTTATTGTTCCTAACAACATGGACTAATGTTTAACAAAATAAAAGGGCTATTCAAAATAAAATATTAATTTTGTGAGACGGATGTTATTGATGACAAAAGTCGAGAATGCGACTGACTTAATTTTATATATTAGATGAATTGATTGTATTTGTTAATCCTGATTCATGAGGAAGTGGTAGCGGTTTTGCAAGTGGGTATTGGTGTGGACTGATGATTCAGCATGCCGTGATCTAGACATGTCGCATTCATAGCATTACTTTCACTAGTGATGTTGGTAACCTTCACATGGTCGCTCCTGTGAGTAATGGATTCTGTTGCCGAAGTTAATTGTTTTTGAGCTGTCTCGAGTGTTAATGCCTGGTTATACGCTGTGTGTAAGTCGAGACGTTTGTTTTCTAAGAGTCTTTGTCTGATGTGGGATGACGAAATCCCATTTATGAATACATCCCTGATGTACTCATCCCTCGCCTGTATAGCTGTCACGGTCTGGAAATCACAGTCTTTAGAGAGTGTTTTTAGAGACTGTAAATATTGGTCCACGCTTTCGTTGGCCTGTTGCCGACGAGTTGCTAATAAATGCCGGCAGAAAATGCTGTTTTTGGGCTGGACGAAAACTTCTTCCAGGACGTTCATAGTCGAATGATAATCACCGATGTCCGATATGTGTTTAAAAATTGACGGAGACACGAGGTTGATTAACAAATTCAGTTTTAACTTGTCCGTTAGTTGAGAGCCGTTGACAGCGCCAAGAAAAATGTTGAAAGACCTCTTCCAGTGTCGCCCACGTCCAGTTTTGACGGGTCTAAGTCCAATCGTTCAAGCTTGAGGTATTTTCCCATCTTAGATCTTTGTCGAATAAATTGTAATGAGTTAGTCAGAAGGATAGAATAGAATGAGTTTAAGAAGACCGAGTTTGCTTGAAGAAGCTTTATTCGACAAAGATCTACGCAGGGATCTAGTCTCTACAAGAAACAATGGCTGACTAAAAAAGAAAGAGTGATCAAGGGAAGTAATTCATTTCCGAAGCATAGAAGGGGATAGAAGAGTTCTCTTTTCATCACAGTAATCATCACATGGTCGCTCCTGTGAGTAATGGATTCTAAAAAGAACCGGGGGAACCAATGCCAACAAAATATTTCCTAACTAGTGATGTCTGATGATTCTGATACAATTCCGATACAATTACCGATTCTGTTCTAAATTCCCGATTGCTGTTCTAAAATTGCCTGATTGTCGAAAAAAGTAGAATTTTATTTGGGAAGAGGAGGGGGGGGGGATTTAACAGAGAATCCTCATTTACTATTAAATGTACATATAATTTTCGTTTTAATTTGACAAACTTCTTAATGTTTTCCCTTTATGGATTGCCACCAAGATTTTGATCAACTCATTGTGATATTTTCATCTATATTTGTCACTTGTGCCATTTTTTTTTCTTATTTATCCACGCATGCCATTTTTACCTGTGCCATTTTTACCTTAATTTGTGATTATGATCTAGAAATGTTAGTTTTACTAGTAGTTTAAATTTATCATTAGTACCAACAATAGAAAATTAAATGTAAAAAAATAAAATTAAAAGAATCGTTTTTGGAATCGGAAATTAAGCTAAAATTTTTCTGATTCCGATACTTCAAAAAGTTCTGATTTTTTCGATTCCCGTTTCCGATTAATCATCCCAACATGCCTATTTATTTATTTATTTATTTATTTATTTATTTATTTAAAAAAATTTATTGTTCTGAATAAAATAAAAAATTAACTGAAACTTACATTTCCTTTGATTGACAAAAGATGTTCGACGATTTCTTTCTCCAAATCGGTTAATTCCGCTGAAATCAAAGCAAGTGAATGTTTTAAATTATAACAGACATTGTGGGTGGAACAAAAAGAACAGGGGCGTCTTTAAAATCACACCGCTAGGAAAAGAGCATCTAATACTGGTATGAGTTGGACGGCTTTTAAAAATTGACTCCCAAAAAGCATTCCGAAATAAAGTAGCCAGCGGATTAAATATTAGTTCCAATGAAAGTGAATGGAGAGAAAAAAATTTTATTTGTAAGAACGTACATAAGTAATTATATATTTTCTTTTGTTTATGATTTTGTTGACCACTTAAGCATTTCTTCTATTTCATGTGTCATTCGAAAACGAAAATCGTAAGTAAAAAATAATTTATTCACAGATTCTATATATCTATATACAGGGTCCGCTATATGTAACTATATATTTTCTTTTGTTTATGATTTTGTTGACACTTAAGCATTTCTTCTATTTTATGTGTCATTCAAAATTAGAAATCGTATATTTTTATAGCCTCATTGAGCTGAAGGAACAAATCCGGGCTGTAGGTGAACCATATATGTAACTAAAAATGTTTGTGTGACTAAAATAAATATACAGCTCTTATTTTTATTGAGTGACATCATATAATACAGGAAAATTCACGGGATTCTTTATCAACTTCTTATAAACAAAATTTTACCTGGTATATATATATATATAGTAAGTTATGAAAATATATTTATGGCAATTAAGCTACATAGAGGCTTCCACGTTTCATCCCCGTAGGGAATCGTCAGGCTAAAAGTACCAAAGAATGTTATATAAAAATGCTAGAGTTATCAGATAGTCAAGGGGAGACTACTAATTTTAGCCTGACAATTCGATACAGGGATGAAACGTGAGTATCTCTGTGTAGCTTAATTGCCATAAATATATTTTCATAACTTACTACCTAGCTCTACTCTCGTATTGAGCACTGTTGAAGTAAATACTGAAAATCGATATGTAAAATATTATGTCACCTTATAATATTTTATGTGGATACATGAAATAATATGGTCTATCATAAGTAACGCGTTTGTAATTTTGTTGATAAGCATTTCTTCTATTTTATGCATTATTCAAAAGCAGAAATTATTTAGCATCGTTGAATTTAAGGAACAAATCTGAGCTGCCATTGCTTAATTGCCGTCGAAACTGTGTGCCAAAGTATGCCGTTCAGTCCCTGAAAGATTAGCAAAGTGCATTGATCTCCATGGAGAGCACACAGGGCTTTAATAAATGGTTTATTAAACATCATGTTTGGTGCTTATGCTGTTCAGCGGCCATATAAAAAAATTATTTTTTTATAAAAACAATATTATATACTTATTCAGCGTTATATTCTTACTCACTGTACAAAAAAGTAGAAAAAATTATCCACTAGAACTTTAATTACAAGTATTTTTTCATTCTGCGTATCATAACAGCGATTCGTTCACTAAGCCTCCATCTTCTTTCTTGTCGATTGTTATGTGAACCATTAGTATTCGGCTCGCGACGTAATAGTTTCATATACATAACAATGCAAGCAAGAACGCCCCCCCCCCCACTTTTTGCCCCCCCCCCCCCCATCACACTTTATGGTCATCAATAATGAAGTTATATATGCATGTGTTTAACCGGCCCGCCCCCCACTTTTTAGGAGAGCCCCCTCCCCCCCCCCCCCACACACACTTTTATAGTGGATAATTTTTTCAATTACATGAGCCATCTTCACACACCAAACAAGTAGGAGAAATTATGTGTCTTGTTTACATTACAAATTCCGAGGAACTCAATTCTAAGAGTATGCTTTAACACAAGATGAAAACTTATTTCCTCACACTAGAGAGCTTAACCCATGAATAGTGAGCAACTATATGGTGTATACTTACAGTTGTCAGCTGGAAGTTCAGAAGCTGAGCAGGCCCCTTCAGAATCAGAATGAAGATATTCATCGGCCATGATGGCCAATTTACTCGCAATTCTTTTATACATTTTCTTTTGTTCATTCTCATCTCCTTCATCGACTCCACCAACTGCGCCATCAACTACGTCCTCTCCTTCCATCTCTGAAACAGTTACAAATAATAATATAACAAAAAAATACATTAAAAACATTCAAACGAAGAAATGTCGTTCCTGAAATTCAACAAAGAATCGGTTAGTCGCGTTAATTCTATAAAGGTGTTCGGTGCTTCTGCATATCAACCCTGACATGTTAGACCACTCTTAAAAATAAAATAGCTAAAGAAATGTATAAACTTTGTTATGTACTTACGTGGTAGATGAAAACAAGACTGTACACCAAAAATTATGCAAATTCATCCAGTATTTATTTAATTATAAATAAAAAACGATTTTATCACTCGGTAGATATTTCCACCATTTTGTATCTTAGATTTTCCAGTGGTCAAGGACGATAACTCATTTTCACGATTTCGGGGTTTGGGGTCTCCATTGTTTACAAAAATGTCAAAATGTACGTAAAATCATTTTTTTCTCTTTTTCTTATAATTTAATAAATACTGGATGAATTTGCGTAATTTTTTCTGCACAATCTTATTTTCAGCTAACACGTAAGTACATAATAAAGTTTATACATTCTTTAAATATTTCAATGTCAGGGTTGATATGCACAAGCACCAGGTGTTCATTTCCAATCCTTAATTTATGAACACTTTTTACCTCTGCCTTCGAGTTGCAGTTCTGGTGGGAAAATTGGATTTAACCCTCTCTCCTTTGAAAGTATTTCTAAAACTTTATGTATCTGTAACAGCACAGCCCCCACGACTTTCGGAAACATTTTTTTTTCACGCTCAGAATTGCCGAGGCATCGAACAAACTATCTGCATCAGCCGTCGGCTGCCGAGACATTGCATCCTTTAAAACCCCCATACTTTGCAAAATTCGCCGAAACTACGACTTATGCCCCCCTCCCTCTTGCCTAGCGATGCAGCATTCATCCCGAGTGGGGTGTGCCGGCTTCCTTTAAAGATGGAAGTTTCTAGGGAATATTAAATCCACAAGCAGTTTCTAGTTTCATGTATATCCCGGTCAGAAGAGATGACGGTGTTGGTATTTTGCAGGGAAGTGTCGCCCTCATCCCACATACTGCGCCTGGTATTCCGAAATGGTCACCCATTTCGTACTGACCAGGCTCATCATCGCTTAATTTTGGTGATCTAATAAGAACTGGTCGGTCAATGCAATTATACCATATGTCCCACCCCTTTCATACACGTGCACACACGCCCTTTTGATGAGTGGTAGTGCACCTGAGCATTGTACACAAAGATCTCATTATTATTATTATTATTTTTAAAATTAAATATATTTATATATACTATTTGTTTTCACAATGTCTGTACACCATGATGCCTGCTCTCTAATTGCGACCAGAAGCTCCAATTCCGAGAGGCCAGTGTCTTTCTCCAGAAGAAAGAGTCTTGATTATAACACGAGGCCTCCCAACTTGTTGCTTGACCTCTGGGGATGACAGAAGCACTTTTCCAGCAGGTTCACTGTGTTGTGATACATGTCTAACCAGCACCAAAAGTTGGCATTGAACAAATGCAGATATGCGTGGAAAGCAACCATACAGCATTGGAGAGTAGGAAGTGACTAACTTGGGTTTACTTTCGGCAGCCTCGTAACTCTCGCTTCCCTTATTTTGATCTTTAGTCCTCACATTCAATGAGCGATGTTTCTGACAAAGGGGGAAGAATTTCTGTTTTCAGGATCGGAATCTATCCATTTAACACTTAGCGTTGGCTAGTTTTTGATCTTGAAGTAGTAGTATTTTTTTTAGCTCCTTACATCAAGTGGCTTCATGCTTTGTCTGGAGCGATTTCCATAAAGAAAAAAAAAATTCTGTTTGTTACATGGCCTTGCCATGATATGTTTTAGATGGTGTGTAGCATCAAGTTTCTTAGCAACATTTAGTGTCTAAGAGTGATCAATAGAGTAGGATAGATGCGACCGGGGGAGGGGGGGGTATTAGTTGTATCCTGTGGAAATTCCATGGTTGCTTTTTTCATTGAAATAAAACAGTTTTTTAAAGTTTTATAGTAATGTTGCAGACTTATTTCACTGAAGATAATTTTTTTTACAAATCTGATTTAATTATATTTTTTATACTGAATTCATTTTTAAACTATCATTATTATTTCCATTACGTGCCAAATTTTAAGTCGGATCTGTTGTATTTACTCCTCGCCCGAGTATGTCACCCTCAGATATGGGTAAAATCCGAGAGCCAGATCTTCGTATTCTGAAAGAGGCAGGGGGGACAACTCTGAATTCTAATTCTTAAAACCTGTCACAAGAAATTAAATCAGGTTAAATGTACCTGAATGCCAGAATGAAACTCTAGAAGCCCCCCCAAGTTTAAATTGGGATGGACCAAGTCATAAATGCACTGAAGCATAAAAGCATCCCATAACAATATGTGTGCATGTGCAATGATGTGTCTGCAGTTTTAGGCGTGATTGGTTGGTTGAAGTGTTTCTAAAAAAAAAAAAAAAAAAAATTGCTATTCTAGAAAGTACAACATGAATTCTAGAAATGTAATTACACACGAGATAAAGTAAAAGTACTTACAACATATATTTTAGAAATAGGAAATGACTTCACTTCAAAAAGGGGGTATTTAGATGAAATTCAACATTGAAATGAAGACAAAAATGTAAACAAAGAAACACAAAACAACAATAAACAGTAATAAAACGCGAAGGGGGAAATAATGCAAAACATTACAAACAGGAGGCAAGCAAACATAAAACATCAAATTTGCACGACCTTTTAATTAACTGATGTTAATTAAATTTTTTAATTAATTACACATAACATAAAGACAGGAGAACTGGGTTATATATCGAACAGATTTCATGACATTATTTAAATTAAATATCCGTATTTGATAAACCTTTACCATTACAGCTGTTTCCATTTCACATAAAATTGCTGTTTTTTTTTTTTTTTTTTTTTTTTTTTTTTAGTGATTTGTACAAATTTTAACTTCAAATTATTAAAACAAACAAAAAAAAAACAAAACTTGTTTCTATTTACTTGCCTCCCCACCAGAGCAAAGTTAGACGCTGTAGCGTGAAAGTTTGAACAGGATACAGCTCGTATTCAGATTTGCAAAATAATCCCAAATTTCTGAAATGTAATGGCCGAACGGATCAAAAGCTGTACGTCTTTAACCGACACGGCGGTCTCGACAAAACCACCTGTTATCACGAGGAACACTGTAGAAAAAAAATCACGTGGACACTATTTTGAGACGTTTCGAGTTCTCTCACGAACAGGCGAATCATCCATCTTATATGATGTTCGAAATGACGAATCATTTGTAACTCGGAGGTCGACAATACCTAATATTTAAAACTACACTGTATTACACTTCTTGCCGTACGAGGTTGTTTATGTACGGCACAGGTGATTCTTTGTCATTTAATTCGGAGAAAGGGGGGGGGGTAGAAGCGGCTTTGCCTATTACAAACACAAGGTCGGTTTTTTTTTTATGTGAGGGATATCCAGCTCCCCAAAAAGGGGCACTCTGAATGGGACAAAAATTGAAATTACCTCAGTCAAGAAGGATTTCTCCTCCTCTGACTGAAGACAGAACAGATACTACACTTTGATTTTAGCTTGAAGGCCAAGAAACACCTATATTTGTTGAATTTATTGACATAATTATCAACACCACAAAATATGTAGCGAGAATTTTAAGGAATTTTTTTTTTGCCAGAGTAAGTTTTCTATTTAAATTTAATGCAAATCAATCCTCCATGTATATTGATTTTTGCAAGAACATTACCGCCATGGATAATATTAACAATAACCATTATTGCAAAAAAAAAAAAAAAAAAATCCTTACATTTTTGCAATAATAATTATTGTTTCTGTTATCTTAACAAACAAACACCTGCCAACAGCTATGAGAGGTCGTGTATACTCTTTATGTGTCAAAAGTGTGCTGGTGTATGGCTCCGAAACTTGGGCTGTCTCTGCTGGCACACTAAAGAAACTGCACCGTAACGACAAGGCAACGGTCAGATGGATCTGTTTGGCGAAGTCTGAACAAAGAATACCTTTTGAATCTCTGCTTGTACAGGTCAACTTGAAAAGCCTTGTGGACATCATGCAGAGGAGCAGACTGCACTGGTCGGAGCACGTTTAACACAGCAATGGTTGGACTGCTAAAGTCTGACAGTTGTGCCAGCGGAGAAGACCATCACTGGCAGACCCAAATTGTCTTGGGAGGATGTGGTCAAACGTGATGGGAAAACCATGGGTATGGATTCCGTCACGCCTCACCAAAGATAAGAATGGAGAGGAAAACTAAGAACGAGACTATACAATCAGGCCCCACCATCAGAGGATTAATTGTGGCCTGAGTCAACAAATAAACCGGTTGTTGATGATGATGATGATGCTCCAGGGAGAAATGGGGTGTGTGAGTGTAAAAGTGCATAGAAGTAGGTAACCTCAGCTCCCCTCCCTCCCCAGTAAGAGATAATTTGGGCTAATGTTCTTTCAAAAAGGAAAAAAAAATGCCATAAGAGATCAATTTATGTTACATTTAGATTGCAAACTTAACCCTCTTCTAAAAATTAAACTAAAACTTTTTTTGAAGGTAAAATTATTTCATCATCATCATCATCATCGTTATATTCTGTTTAATGTCCGTTTTACATGCTGGCATGTGTTGGACGGCTTTAAGAAATTGACTTCCAAACTAACCTATCTGTTTATATGCAAGAAGTGTAAGACAATGGAGATGGATGAGAACTCAGAGGTGAAAATCGTATATTTGCATGACGAAGCTATTGAAGTTGTCAAGTTTTGTTACCTTGGAGCACAGGGTGGAGGAGGTGCTAGTGTGATTGCAAATCACTAAAGTTCAGTTTGAAATTCCCAGATGGAAGAACGGAGACGCCAATGGGCGAAACTTTGTGAATGTGCCAACAACCAAGAGGAGGATAACAGTTCAAAACTTGTAACTCTAATCTAATCTATAAAATAATGTTGGCTGGATTTTAAAAAGTTGAACCTAAATAGCATTAAATTAAATTGTCACCTGAAAAGAAAAATCAGCTAAAGGGAATAACTCTTATTCCTTTTAGTAAGAGCTATCATTCCTTGCTTGTTTTGTTTTTTTTTGTTTTTTTTAATATTCTGTTTCCTTACTTACGTCTGTCTTCGTTCTTATTAAATCAAAATATTCAAAAAAGAAATTTGAACATAATGGATCCCAGGCAACGCTGGGCCAGTACAGCTAGTAATATATATAAGAGCGAAGCATATTTTTGCTTGGAAACGTCGACTTAAAATTGGACTGTATCTTACAGCCTTTGAGAAAATATGTAGTATGAATTTTTAGGGAATGTGAATTTTTAGGGAATGTGAATTTTTAGGGAATGTCTAAATACATATTAAGAACCTTTAAATCTTGAGATGCACTCTATATGAAACTCAAATATGTAACATCATTGGGGAATATATTAAAATGCTTCTGAAAAATAGATAATCCAGGAAACTGCAGTAAAGTGTTCAGAT
Organism: Sepiola atlantica; assembly: GCA_963556195.1. Lineage (NCBI taxonomy): Eukaryota > Metazoa > Mollusca > Cephalopoda > Sepiida > Sepiolidae > Sepiola > Sepiola atlantica. The sequence goes on along the minus strand of OY744536.1, from coordinate 15,261,144 downwards.
AAGCCAAATTTATTATTATATAGAGTGTTACATAAGTCTTGGACACATTTCAAGTCCTTATATTAGGGGTGGGACGTAATGGGTGAAAATTTCAGATTCATGAGAGTAGTATTTTTTTGTGTTCATTTATACATAAATAACACTAAACAATCAAGCATTTTGAAAATTTTGCAAAATTCAGAAGGTGCAGCCCAAAAGGATTTTGGCTAATTTTCACTAGTTTTTGGCTATTTTACATTCATGAAAACCCTTTCACAGCCTGAAAATGGTCCTAAATTAAAGTACTATATCAGATTTAACCATCTATATCCATTCATAGCTTTTGAGGATGTTTTAGGACCTGCAATGTCGCATGAAACCCTAACGGCTATTTTTGGCCTGCACCTTCTGAATTTTGCAAAATTTTCAAAATGTTTGATTGTTTAGTGTTATTTATGTATAAATGAACAAAAAAAAAAAATACTATTCGCATGAATCTGAAATTTTCACCCATTACGTCCCACCCCTACATCTGCTGAACTATGAATGGTAGTAAGATGAAACTGGGTATCATTTTTAAGCTAAATTCATTAAGTCTTTTATTTTTATTTTTTAAAATGCTAATGATTATATACGCCAGGCGCTTTTTTATACCGTCAATAGTTTTTGAAACATTCAACGTCTAAATGAGCTCATAACTTTTGGGAAACACTGTATATCTAAGGCAGTAATTTTTCATTCCAAAACAGACATTATCTGCTGGTTCACATTTTTAAAATACATTTTCTTTGAATCTTTTTTTTTCAAATATATGTATCGAATATCATGGTCGGCCATTTGAAAATCAAGTAAAAAAAAAAATAATAATTTGAGTGTAACTACTTAACCCGCTTTACTTACCCAGCTCAATCGGACCGTCCGTTTCCAGTTCATCGTTCAAGTGTTCATGGTGTTCAATAACTTTGTCTTTATGCATTTGCCCATCCGGAGTCTGAATAGTAGTCACTATCTCATGGTGTTCCGACTCAAATTCAAAATTCCCTGTTGGAGGTAGATCACTGGGTAAGATAGGGTTGACATTGAGGTGAAGATGTTTACGCTCTTTCGACTGCTTACTCAGGCAGTTATCGTCCTTTTCCATCGATATCACCTCGTTGAATATTTTAGTCGTGGTGCTCTTTTTGTCTTCCTTCGACTCTTCCTTTGTGACGTGGATACACTTCTCATGAGAATCGGAATAAGAACGTCTGTAGATACGGTGCTGTGCAAGTTCTACGTCCTTGTCTGTGGGATAAGAGAGAGAGAAGAGCTTCCTGTTTACAGATGTTGCCAAATAAGATGACCAAAAAAGCAGTTCGGCAACAATTGCCAAACAATGAGAGAAATGCTCAAGATACACTGCCTTACATTTTTTTAATTTTTTTTTTTTTTTTTTTTTTTTAGTCGCTCCAGACTAGGCATGAAGCCACTTTATGTTAAGAGCTAAAAAGAATGAAAGATAATTAACGCAAAGACCAAGGCTATAGCTAGGAGGAAAACAGTCAGCAGGAACAGAGTTCCACAAGCCTACAATTCTTGTAAAGACTGGTTTTTCATTTCAGATTTTCCATAGGGGGAGGAAGAGGAAGAGAAAGAGGAAGAGAGAGAGAGGAAAGGTGAGAGAGAGAGGAAGGGTGGGAGAGAGAGGAAGGGTGGGAGAGAGAGGAAGGGTGGGAGAGAGAGAGGAAGGGTGGGAGAGAGAGAGGAAGGGTGGGAGAGAGAGAGGAAGGGTGGGAGAGAGAGAGGAAGGGTGGGAGAGAGAGAGGAAGGGTGGGAGAGAGAGAGGAAGGGTGGGAGAGAGAGAGGAAGTGCGAGAGAGAAACGGAGAGAGGAAGGGCGAGAAAGAGAGAGGGAGGGAGGGAGGGCGAGAAAGAGAGAGGGAGGGAGGAAGGGCGAGAACGAGAGAGGGAGGGAGGGAGGAAGGGCGAGAGAGAGAGAGAGAGGGAGGAAGGGCGAGAGAGAGAGAGAGAGGGAGGAAGGGCGAGAGAGAGAGAGAGAGGGAGGAAGGGCGAGAGAGAGAGAGAGAGGGAGGAAGGGCGAGAGAGAGAGAGAGAGGGAGGAAGGGCGAGAGAGAGAGAGAGAGGGAGGAAGGGCGAGAGAGAGAGAGGGAGGAAGGGCGAGAGAGAGAGAGGGAGGAAGGGCGAGAGAGAGAGAGGGAGGAAGGGCGAGAGAGAGATAGGGAGGAAGGGCGAGAGAGAGATAGGGAGGAAGGGCGAGAGAGAGATAGGGAGGAAGGGCGAGAGAGAGATAGGGAGGAAGGGCGAGAGAGAGATAGGGAGGAAGGGCGAGAGAGAGATAGGGAGGAAGGGCGAGAGAGAGATAGGGAGGAAGGGCGAGAGAGAGATAGGGAGGAAGGGCGAGATAGAGATAGGGAGGAAGGGCGAGAGAGAGATAGGGAGGAAGGGCGAGAGAGAGAGGAAGGGCGAGATAGAGAGAGAGAGGAAGGGCGAGATAGAGAGAGAGGGAGGAAGGGCGAGATAGAGAGAGAGGGAGGAAGGGCGAGATAGAGAGAGAGGGAGGAAGGGCGAGATAGAGAGAGAGGGAGGAAGGGCGAGATAGAGAGAGAGGGAGGAAGGGCGAGATAGAGAGAGAGGAAGGAAGGGCGAGATAGAGAGAGAGGAAGGAAGGGCGAGAGAGAGAGAGGAAGGAAGGGCGAGAGAGAGGGAGAGAGAGAGATTGAGAGAGGGGGAGGATGAGAATTATTGCATTTAATTTGCAGACTCCATATTTTAGAATATTTACTAAATCAATATTTCTTGGCCATTATTCAGCATATCTTATCTTTCAAGTGGCACAAAGTATAATTATATTTAAAGCATTTACTTCCTTTTGTTATTTTACTGAAAATTTAAAGAAACCATTCTGCATGACTAAAAGATATTTATTTTTAGATACATGCTTACATCCTTATGAAAGGCTCCATCCATTTTTCACGCTTCAGTTTCAAGTAGCCTTTTCATCAATAAACGCTATTTATTTTTAAATCCTATAAGAGGGTCAGTCTGTTTATTGGAGGATGGTCGGTCAGTTCTTCTATCAACGTTTGAAAATAACATTTTTTAAAGGTGCAGATTGAATTGAGGCATCTTAAGAATATTTTTGTCATTTTTAAAAATGATCCGATATCAACCATCGTTGTGAAGATATGAAATATTTCCATCTTTAATGTCAAAGAGTGACATGAAAGGGGGGAGATAATTCTAACTTTTTTGAGGGGAGGGTTAAAATGGGAGATAAATACAAAAATCAATTAAATCGTTAAAATTAAATAGATTTATTGAAATAAATTAAACATCAAATATATAATAAACAAGTTTTAATAATAAAAAAAATTACGTAATTGAAATGGAGTAAAGTTTAACTATCAGATTTGACAAGTTTAATTAGATTTTGTATTCATCTCCCACTTTCAGCCCCCCCCCCAAGTTTGAATTATCTTCCCCCTTTCATGTTACTCTTTTAAATTAAAGACCAAACTATTTCATATATACACAGCAATGTAGAAGAACCAATGAATCTTCTATATATATATATGACACTCAATGACTGCTTGTGTGTTATAAGATTGATATGCTCACAGAACATTCAAATAAGTTTCAATAAGGATGACATTTTTTACATTTTTTACATTTTTTGGGGAGGGAGTGATTTGAGGAGTCCAAAGTGGCGAACGCTGGGCAAGTAGTTCAGCCTTATCAGTTACCATGCAAACAACATCATTGTGGTTTGATAGCGGGGAATTTGTTGATTGTCCATTGTTCACCACACTATTGAAGATTTTCTAGAAATCACGAGTACCTAGTTTCTGCGACTGAATGCGTTTTCTGGTCATCTCTGTATACCTTCCCTTTGTTTCACCTATCACAACCGTACAATTTTTTGTTGACGCTATAAATTTCTGTCTATTCGTAGTTGACTTATGGCGGCCGAATTGTCGGAATGCTTGCTGCCTCTGAGCAATAGCAGCTGCACATTTCGAGGTGAACCATTGTGGAAAGTGGGGCTTGTTGTAGAATTTTCTCATGGGGACATGTGCTTCAATGCTTGCTTTGACCCATTCGGTTACCTCATTTGCGCACTGATCAACAGGGAGAGAAAAAGTTAGTTTCACTCCATGGGGCGTCTCTGATGTGATCTCTGATGGATTCCCAATCAGCCTGCTTGTAATCTCTCGTCGTTTTGAATAACGACTCATCAGCTTTGGGTGAGATCTTAGAGTGATATCAATCATTACCACAAGGTGATCAGCGTTCCCAAGTGGGCTATGGGTCTTCGTCACACAGGCCTCGCGCAGTGAGGTCAAGAACAGGCCGAGAAGTGAGGCTTGCTGGTCCACACGATCAGGGACATGAGTCGGGTAAGTGACAGTCTGTGAGAGGGAGTGCGCTATGGAGAAGAACATGGAATTACCAGCTGAGTCTGTATAGCTGGAGAATCCAAGCCAGTCACAGTGATATGCGTTAAAATCCCCAAATAAATGTATTTGGGCACTCAAGTCAAGTGAGAGTATTGTATCTATGCTTTCAGAGACAAAGTTAAGCAGGGTACAGTCCTGGGTCGAAGGAGAACGGTATAAGAAATATAAGTAACTAACACTGTGCTGTAAGGTTAATCTAAAGCACATGTAGGCTTGGTCATCTGATTCTAGCCTATGTTTTCTAGTCAAGGGGAGAGTGTTCTGAACATAAACTCCTAGCCCGTGCATATGTTTGTCAGAGTCTTTATAGTAGAGTGGGAGGTATTCAGTCATGTCAAAATGGTGTGAGGAGATTGAGGATTGTAGATTTGTTTCATTTAGTGCTAGGATATCGAGGGAGTTTACTAGGAGAAAGGTTTCTACGTCATTGATGTTGATTCTAAGCCTCCGGATATTTGTGAATGCTAACCGCAAGGGAGGAGGCGAAGATGTTTTTTGGTGGGTGTCTGGTTTAGTTTTGTTTCTTTTTATTTGTATTGTCATTTTGGTTTTAGATAGAATGGGGAGGGCAAAGTGGGTGCTTGTTTGGTGGCAATAAGCTCACACATCCAGACTATTAGTTGAGACTTGATCCATGGGGGTTGTGGCCTCAGGAAAGCCCATCAGGGATAACTGAAACGTCCCTTTCCATGCACGACAATGGCACATACAGATATTCCCGATATTATACAACTGTTGATGGAGCAGCCATTCTTAGCTGAATAGGTATCTACACCAAAAATTACGGAAAATTATCAAGTAGAATTTTAATTAAAAATATAAATCACTTTTATTGTATATTTCCGATTCTCCATTGGCACGGACGCATTTTACGTCTTTAATTTAGAAGAGTTACGTAAAAGGGAGAACACGGGAGATAAATCACTCTGTCATTCTTTATTAAAGACGTAAAATGCATTTGTGCAGATGAAAAATTGGAAATATACGATAAAACTGATTTATATTTTTGATTAAAATTCTACTCCATAATTTTCCATAATTTTTGCTGTAGATACCTACTTTTGCCTGATATGTAAGTATATCACAGAGTTTTGCTGTTAATTTATTTTGAACTGCCATATTTCACCTGTGCATGTCTACCTACAAGCACCAAATTATTAAATTAAAATACATCCGTTGGTGATGTCTCAATTTGGGAGCTTTGGGGGTGGGGGGGGGGTAAAATCACCCCATAGTCGCCATTACTTTTAGGTCCACTCTAACCCGGTGTGGTAGTACCTCTTAGTTTCCCATCTATCAGTTAAAATAGAATAAGTTCTGGGTGACATGACATGAAACTGTATCTGATAGTGAGGCCCCAATTGGGGAGCTTTGGGGAGTGTGGAGTTACTTCTTTCTTTTGAAGTTCCCAACTTTCTGATTAAAATCTTTCGTATGAAAATTAGTGTGTAGGGTATATAACAGTTACGAATTCCACCATTCTGGACTGAGTTTTGAATTTCAAGAATTTATTATTATTCCTCCCTGTAAAACATTCATAGCAAGAACTCGTCTTCCTACCAACACTACAAAGAACTTTTTCTGAGAACCATTAATAATTTAATATATCAGTATCACTTGAAATGGCTAAATATCATCACGTCAATGGTTAGACTAACAATTACAAGAACAAAAAAAAAAAAGCTCTTAAAACATCAATACAGAATTCCAAAGGAAATTACCAGTCCGTATCCACCAGACGGAGTGATTGTGTAATCATTGAGTTTGAAACAGACAAGAACCGATAAATGATGTAGATAATGATGTCTGCAAGCAGTCAAAAATAGACTGACATAATAGACATGTAAGATGAGCTGGACTCTTTGTGATCACGTTTAAATGCTTAGATTCTTGAACTACGATAACTCAGTTTGTATTATTTGGATTATTCCGACTACTGTTCTCATCTTGGATGTTATTCTAACAACGTTTCAGCCGATGTAACCTTCAACCTTCTTCAGGTGCCTCTTGTTGAATTTGGGAATCTGTAGGACTCGCGACGCAACGAATAAAACTGCTAACTAATAATTAGTTCTAAGTGACAGTCTTCTGATGGTTGAAGGTTCAATCCTCAGTATGGGCGATACTAAGAATACAATTACGAATTACTTAAGCCTTCTACCCGGTCATGGTTGATGGAACGAGAGCAAGCTACTCATATAATCTAATGAAGGACATAAGACACCAAGTCCACCAGTGCTAAGTAATAATTAGTTCTAAGTGACAGTCTTCTGATGGTTGAAGGTTCAATCCTCAGTATGGGCGATACTAAGAATACAATTACGAATTACTTAAAGACTTCTACCCAGTCATGGCTGACAAAACAAGAGCATACTACCCCCATGGATTAAAAAAAGGGTTCCATTCAAAATTCCGTATAGATTCCGGAGTTTGACAAGACGCATCTAAAGAAGGTCAGAGGTCACATTGGTCGAAACGTTGTGAGAACCAAGTAGTCCGAATAATTCAAATTCTCAGTCGTCATTTCAAAAATTCAGAAACATAATACGATGATTCAATCTTAATATCTAAGGGTGGAGACATGATTGGTCTAATTGATACTGTCATGGACCAATGGAATTGTCTATGCCGAATTTAAATCCAAATGGTCATTTATATACTAATACTATTGGGGAGAGTATGAACCAATAATCTCCCTCCAGCTATCAGTAAAATTGTTGAATATCGTGGTCTAGGTTACGGGACATAACACCTGGCCAGAAGAAATAACACTTGGCTGATTGACACCAAATGCTATTCTTCCGTTTATACAGGTGGCAGCTCTGTCTTGCTATAGCCACCTGCTAATTTCACTCCCAGTGTGATTAGGAAGGTCTTTTTTTTTCTGACAGATATTCAAAATTTATGGAAATACAAGCTTAAAAGCCACAGTCCATACAAACCTTGAAGCTTGCTCCTGCAAAGAACTACTTAAGTCTTCAACCCATATAACTTTGGATAATATTTAGAATAAAACATTTTAACGAGTAAGAAATTTATTTGAGTAAACAATACAAGCTATAACATAACTATCACATGATAAATATTTCTATGCATTATATCTAATATATAAAATTATCTTGTTGGATTTTAAGAGTTTGTCATTGATAGCAATTAATCTGGACTATGTTTTTACAAAAAAAAATGTATTTAATTTCAGTTTTTGTCAAATATTTGTGCTTTGGAACTTTTTTAACATTGAGCCATTTCTAATTAATCACCTTCACATCTTCAGCTGCTTATGTATTTAATAAAAATTAGTTATACATTTTTCTATCTATTAAAGCTTTAACAAACAATTACATATGTTTACAAGAAATATTACATTACTTATTTGTTCAAATTTTTTTATATCACAATAGTAGGTACAATTATTTTCTATATTACATTGTCTTATACTGTAGTCTGCATGCAATTATATAAGCGACCTTTTGGTCTCATGAACTTATTTTTGATTATGGTAAGTCTAGCCTTATCTCCTTAACTACTTTTTTCCATAAATACTTTTAATATGTCTTCTTTAAAAACAAATACATACAGTACTAATCATTTCAAACTGAATCCACCTTCTCTTACAAACAAACAAAAATTAATATTCAATTAACTCACAATAGGGCTAAATAGATATACGATTTAACAAATTCTTTAAATGCATTGACATTTCTAACATACACTTTGTACAGTTGCTACAAGTTATAGTGACGATGTGACGATAGAGAGAGAAAAAGAGAGCGAGAAAGAGAGAAAAGATTAAATTAAAACAGAAATGACAGTTTGAAAATTTAAGGAATTCTTACAAATCCTGATGCAGCGATTATTTCTTATGTTTACATTTTCAAGACTTTAAATAAAGTAAAGCACAATTTTTATTTCACTTAGATATGTAAATTATAATTAACTTAATGTGTTTTTTTTTTGTTTTGTTTTATGGCATATCAACCCTTTTGGGTTATTTAATGCCGAATCCATTTATATTGATTAAAGGATTTCATGCTTGAGGTTTATAGTGTTTTTAAATGTTTAACAGATTTGGATGAATTTCTTTTATATGTGTAAATTTCTTGGGTAAACAGTCTGCAATTGATTTATTTTTCTCAGGGAAGTTTGGTTTATTGAACTTATAGATATTAGATTTTGGGATACAAACCCACCATTTTCAAAATGGACATTATGATTTCTACTCTGATGTATTTAAATAGTTCCTTCATAGTACCAACATTGTAGTGTTTTCGTCACATGGGAGCAAAATCAACACATTCTAACATAAAGTGTTTCACTGTGTATGGCACTTGACAAGTTGCACACCATGGTGTCTCCTTCTGCTAAAGCAGGAATGAATGCGTAGCTTTTGTGTGGCCAATACGGAGTCGAGAGAGGATGACTTCCTCCTTTTGTGACTTTCTACAGCCCTGCTTCCATTCTCCTAAATCAGGTTGTATTGTTAACAATTGATTGGATGTATTACTGCTCCATCTAGATTGCCATTTCTTACGAGTATATGCTTGAATGTTTGTCTTGACGTCTCTGTATGAGAATTTAAAATTGTTGTTGAGGGGCTTTTTGGGAGTGGTTTTGACTGCTGTGTCAGCCTTATCATTTTCTCGAATTCCTATGTGACTTGGGATTTAACAAAATATAATCTCTTTGGTGTTCAGCAATGATGATATTCTATATAATAGTTTGATGATCAGTGGGTTACCCAGATTTCTATTTTTCAATGTTGTTAATACTGATAAGGAGTCGGAAAGAATAATGAAGTTTTTCTTTTTACTCTCAGAGATAATGTCAAGTGTTAAATTAATGGCCTTGGATTCTGCACTGAAAATAGATGCTTCTTTAGGAAGATGTTGTTGGATAGTTTGGTTTTCATGTACAGGATTTCATTTAGTTTTTCATGAAAATGAGAGGATGTGTGGTAGTTTTATTAAATTTATTCATTTCCAAGTTTACTTTTGGTTGTGTTATTTCCCACGGTTGTATTGTTAGTTGGATGGTATCATGTATCTTTTTGAGTGGGATGTTGGTTCCTTTAATTATTTCTTCTATTTGAAGGCCAATAAGTTTTATTGCATTTTTTTCCTTTGGTACAGTTCTTTGTAATTTGGTTTACATATGGTATTGTATGCTGGGTTTAGTGGGCATGATTTTATCTTTGAATAGTATTGTAAAGCTAGTTTCTGTCTTCTTAGGGTTATAAGAGCTTCATGTGTTTCTACGTACAAACTTTCAACAGGAGATGTTTGGAAGGCTCCCAGCGTCAGTTGCAGTCCTTGGTGGTGAACAGTTTCTAATGTTTTTAGATACAATTTTCGAGTGGATTGATAGATAAAGCATCCATTGTTTAATTTTTATCTGATTAGGGATCCGTAGAGTTTCATAAGGGTATCTTTATCAGCTTCCCAATCGTTGTGGGCTACGACTCGTAATAATTGTAGTGCTTTATAACATTTCTCTTTAATGTAGTTTATGTGTGAGATAAAGTTCAGATTTTTCATCAAAGACTACTCCTAAAAATTCATATTGATTTACAAGTGGGATGTTTTCCTCTTCAGGTTGTAGGTTGGGGGTCTTATGTAGTTTGCGCTTCTTACAAAAATGAATGCATTTATTTTCGTTTTTTGAAATTTTAAAACTGTTTTTGCTTGCCCAGTTTAGGGCGATACCCAGTAACTGGTTGAGGAATTTATTCACCTCTCTTGCTCCTCACCCTCCTCGGAGCCCAAAAGTGGGAGATGTTAGGGGGAAGCCCATTCGCCCTTTCAGCCTAAGGATACAAGAAAGGTATACTCATTTTCTTGAATTTCCACAATCATTTATCAGTTTTCCTTTCTGTTTTGTCTTCCCAGATTTACAGAAACATTAGATATGTGATTTCATGTAAAAAAATTGATTGATCCTTGCCATTGCCTTCTGACATTGACATGGTTTACCTGTGTTTATGGTAAAGGTAATGCAATATTTTTAGGTCTTGTTCCTTGGAGGTGTGGTCGACATTTGCAGGCGTAAGAGTGATGGCTTGAAATGACTAGCTTATTGATCGGATCGAGCCTCACCGACCTCCCGTCTCGCCGAAGTAAGGGCCAAAGTAGAGTGTTGCAAGGCATGTGACCGTTTATATAATAAGGCCACAAATCACTCAGCTACCAGGATCCCGTCCTAAGACGACACGGGTTGCTACCCACGGCCAACAGGTAGCCCCATTTAGGGAGAGAGGGTAATTTTTCTTTTTTGTTTTGCAGAACATGATTGAGTTTTGCAAATAGAAAAAGAAAAAAAACAAAAAACGTCAATATTTGGTGTATTTTGAGTCAGGAAGTCAGTGACTTCAGACAGCCTGATCTGAGAGCACTAGTAGGCGGTATTTGACCCATAGATGGAGCCCTTACAGGTACTACCACTTCGGACCAGAGTGAACCTGGGACCATGTGCAACTAAGGGGCAACTCTACATTCCCCACAGCTCCCAAGTGGGGGCTTCACCACTGGATGTCTTTTAAGGTGCCGGAGAGCTTTCTACTCCAATAACTTCTTTCCTCATGCTGCTGGCCTCTGGAACTCCCTCCCTGCCCCCTGTTTCCCCGACGGTACTGACATGCAGAAATTTAAAACTAATGTAAACAGACATCTCGCTGCGCAGCTCCCAATTTAGGTTTAGATATAATGAGAATAAAATGTTGGTTTGGGATACCTATTGCTGATTACTGGATAGGACTAACTAAATATTCTCAGTCACTGTTACTTAATAGTAATTTAGGTCTCTGCATTGTATCAAGGTTGTCAGGCCAGTTAAAGCTATCACGTTGGATAAACATAAGATGACTATTTTTAACCAAGACACTCTGGGGGGGGGGGGGGCTGAAAAATACAGACTTAAAATGGGGTCACTCTTTATGATCTGAAACAGGTCATGCGTAACAAACTTGGAAGTGTTGCATCATTGATGTAATGGATGCTATCATGGTCGATGTAATCAATCGGCTTTGTCGAGTTCAAATTCGATAGGACATATTGTTCTCAATTACACACACACAAATATCAGCCCATTTGGTATAATGGTTAGGAATTTTATTTTATTTTTTCCAAGTGTTTTTTTTTTTTTGAACACAAGTAATTTTTTTTTTTACTGTCTGTTTTTTTGGTGCCTATTTTTTTTGAGTTTTTTTTTTTTTTTAAATATAAGAATTTTAATTTACCACAAGATGACATTACATTTTAATGCTGATGTTTTCCAACTTAATGCGCATTATATTGTGCGGCTCTATCCACATAAAAACAGTTCCATCTTAAAGAAAAATAGCTATTTATCAATGCCCTATTATCTATTTGATTTTGCATGGTCCAAATCCGAGTTTTTTTTATAGATTTACTATTAATAGAAACACATAGCTTTATCTCGACTGTGCTATGAATCATTATGAAGATTCAATGTGTTAGCTGTTAAAATAATCTTATATGAACAGTCAAAGTTACGCTTCAGTGTCATTGTTGTCCTTTTTTCTTTTTTTTGAGAGGTAATAGGATTTTGCGCAATGTTTAAGTTGGCTGGATCTAATAATTATTGCTTTCATTATGATTAATTTTTATTTACCACAAGATGACATTACATTTTTTAAGGATTTTCACTTTTTTAAAGCCTGCATTTTTAGTTATACACTGAAATTTGGCTTCTGGACTAATAGCTCACAAGACAGCAAATTTTTAAAATTTCCAACAAACTTTGAACAGTCATGATTTGGTGGCTAATTGAGCTTGAATCATTGTTTATGTCTTGCAAAGATCTACGTGATCACATTAGTAGCTTTTTAGATATAATGAAAATAAAATGTTAGCTTTGGGTACCTAATATTATGTACTAGCGGAACCCATCGCCCAGCGTTGCACAGGAGAAAGTACTACCTATTGCATGACGTCGAATAAAAAAGAAACGGCCTATTGTTCTTTCTCCCCCCCCCTCTAACGTGTTGGCGAATGTTATAAATTTAAAAAAAAAAGAAAAAAGTGGTAGAGTAGAATGGGATCGAACGTTGAAACTGGCAATCATGAAACCTGCCTTCTTAACAACTGCGTCATGGTTTCGAGTTAAAAATACATGTGAAAATAAGTCAATTAAGCTAAGCTTGATTATGGGCATGCGTGTTATGTTAAGATTCAGCAATGACACGGTTTAGGTCATTTGAAGTTGATGAAAATGACTGGATTTGGGCAAGTTTTCTATAATATGCGTGTTGAAGGTGTATGATTTTGAAAATGTAAATGTATCGGGGTCTACCAGTATCTTGGCGCTTATTGAATTAAATAGGAAGTCGATTCGATCAAGAAATTGTAGCCGCCATGTTGAATGATTAAATGTTGCAGGAACTGTGTTCGTTAATTTCATTCGCTTAATTCCGGAATGAATATAAATATAGAAGTCATAGGTAGAATTAGAAATAACGTAATCTGATATTCGCGGAAAATCATCGGAGTGAACGGGAGCGGTCATTAAGTCTTTGTGTATTGCTTTATATTATGTAGTAAATTAATACCAGGCGAATAATAAATAAGAATGGGTGTTTTGTGAAAATTAAACTGTGTGTATTAGTTCCCGGTGTCGATGAGTGTAGTGACAGTACAGAATTGTTAGAGAGAAAAGTTTTTGCTACCACCTATATGGCGTTGGTTTGACTGAGAGTCGTGGATGGCGGGCCAAATGTAATATTTAGTGTTAGGTAGGAAAAAATAATAACAAATTTACTAAAACACGCTCGAGTGAATAAGTGTAATATAATGGTGAGTTTAGTAGCCTGTGATGCATGTGGTTATTTTCCTATTCTCCGAGAAGGTACAGGGGAAAAATCGTCTCTACTTTATATATTAGATTACTAACTAATTCAGACCATAAGATGCATCTGAATTTTATGCTGATTTTCTAAACAAAATAAGATGTCTTCTTATGGTCTATGGTTGAACTTTGATATTGAAGACGAATAAGATAGACCTTCTGTTTATCCCTTTAAGAGTAGAAAAGCCAAAATGCAGCTGCAATTTTAACATATCACAGTTGAGGGTGTTTATTTTGATTATCCGCACACACTGAAATGCGAAAAAGAACAGATGAATGTGAAGAGCAACCATTTTAGATTTTAGACACTAAATTAGATTTAAATTTGATGGTAAAGCGTCGTCAAGAAAGAGAACAGCACGTCTGACATTTTTCATCTGTCAACCATTTTGAGTCTGGTTTGTAAAGGCGTTCACACATTTCTATATAAAAGACTGGGTTCGTTCGTCTGTCAGTTCTGTTACACTTCAGTTTTTCAATGTTAGACATGCAGAACGTACACATCTTATTTTGGATACATCCGAGGATCTGTCGGTGGATCTGTCATGCTTAAGTTTGAAACAGCCTTTTCATTGGCACGTCAAGCATAAGTTTAAAATTGCATGTTCATCAGTATCACAATTAAGTTTGAAACAGCATTTTTTTTTCATTGTATTTATTTGCATTGTAATTTTTTTGCATTGTAATTTGTACAAAAAAAAAAAAAGAAAAGTATTTCTAACGCCACACTTTCTTACCAAGGAGGATGAATATTTCGAATGGTAACGTTATTTAGCAAACTGGCAATCCTATACCGACAGGGAGAGACCAAATGATTATTTGGACACACAACAGTCTGAGAGTAGTCGAAGGCAACCCGAAGGATCCCTTTTCATTAGCTACTACACTAAAATGTAGGGGAGGGTGCCACTATTTCCCTGGATTACTCCACTTACCCTTGATCCTCACCGTATAATTCTTATTTGTGTCTTTGTTATGATTTGTCTGAGGATTGCACCTCGATCTCCTGGCCCATTGGCAAACATTGTAACTTATGTCAAAGGGTTAAAAACTGCCTTTACTCTTATGCAAAAGATACATCATTGTTATCCATAACATTTTGTTTTAAAACCAAAAACCAAACTAGTCTCAACATAAGTATTAATAAATTATTCAATATGGCAGAGGGAATTTCTATTTGCTATGTGCAATGGCGCGCAAAGATGACCTAGTGATGCCCGGGGACAACTCCCTGATGGTATGCCTGAAAAACTCAAGACCAAGTCCTCAGAAATATTATGAGAAAGGGAGATGGTTTGAGTATGATTGGATGCCTCCTGCCATTTGGATACCCGAGACCACTGCTCCGTTGGCCCTCTGCGCAGTAGCCTGTGTGAGACAGGATTAGAATGACGACAAAGATCCAACCTGAAAATAAGCTACTTTTTAAGGTTATAATGGGGATCACATTTTGATTAAACAACACAAGGAGAAACTATATTAAACACACAAAAGGTAAAAGAGAAAAACTAGCAAGCAAAAATACAATACGTGTAAATAAAATACAACAGGAAATACTTTTCAGTGAAAGAGAAACAACAGAATTGGAAATTTGTGACGATGTACGAAATAACTTATGTATCATTTGTAAGTTTCTCCAAACCAATCGTTCCCAAATATACATTTTTTTTTGTTCACCTATGAATCTCATTGATTCTTATTTTACTCACAAGTAGTTGGTTGCCGACTACGGAATCAAGATTTTTTTTTTTTAATGGAAATCGCTCCAGACAAGGCATGAAACCACTTGATGTAAGGAGCTAAAAAAACAAAAAACAAAAGGCAAAAAAAAAAAAAAACTAGCCAACGATAAGTGTTAGATGGATAGATTCCGACTCAGAAAACAGCAATTCTTCCCCTCTTTGTCAGAAACATCGCTCATGAAATGTGAGGACTAAAGAACAAAATAAGGGAAGCGAGAGTTACAAGGCTGCCGAAAACAAACTCATGGTTCACTTTCTACTCTCCTTAAACTTGACTAACCATATTGTGTGACCAGCGCAGGATTGGCGAATGTGGGCTGCGATGGTCAGAGAGGCTGTACTTGCTCGGGAGTAAACCGGCTCAAACTGACCAGGGTGATAGCCATTACAAGTACAAATGACATGAGTTATTTTACTCAGCTGTTCGGTGTTTCACAAGAACGGATATTTTTATGATGAGCCCATTTTCAATCTGCAGATTTAGGGATGAAAATACAATTGCAAAGTGAAGTCTGACTGACTGACCAATGCAGGGGAAGGGTTTCTCTTATCTCAAACTGAAGCGTGACAGTTCAATGAACAGAGACTCATTTTAAGTATGTCCAAGCATCTGTCAATAAGATGAAAGTTTCTTTGGGATTTAGTTAAGAGAAGAATCACAAGTCCTACCCTAGTAAATGTCTTGTTTGCCGTAGATTTTCCACAGATGCGAGGACAGATCAACCTGAAGTCACTAGGTTTTTGGGTGTTTTTTTATGGAAATCGCTCTAGACAAGGCATGAAGGCACTTGATGTAAGGAGCTAAAAAAAAAAAAAATACTACTTCAAGCTCAAAAACTAACTTATCGAGTTAGTTTTTGAGCTTGAAGTAGTATTTTTATTAGTGTTAGATGGATAGATTCTGACCCTAAAACAGCAATTTTTCCCCCTTTGTCAGAAACATTGCTTATGGAATGTGAGGACTAAAGGACAGAATAAGGGAAGCGAGAGTTACGAGGCTGCCGAAAGTAAACCCAAGGTCCACTTTCTACTCTCTTAAGTTGCCAGAACAGTCACCTCCTGGAGTTTCACTTTTACCCGGGTTGCGGCTCTAATAACGCTAGGTGCCAGACCAATATGCCTTGCATGGCCCTACCAGAAACTGAAGTTCCTGACAGCATATCTCTTACACTACTACGTCAGCACCGTCTCGCCACAGTGACGAGGGTTTGAACTTTGGGTGCTATCAGAGCCACAGGTAGTTGATTGAACTCTGATTATAGTATCTATACTACTATTCCACCCATAGCTGGAGGGAGGGCATATAAGATTCATACCTTTCTCAAGGGTATTAGTGAAAGTGATGCACTAGCTTTGACAGAATTCGAACCTGGCACGCAGAGACCACAGTCCATGTCAGTAACAACTGCATTACCTCCATAATTATATAACATTAGATGTAAATGAAAGGGAAAATCCCGTCATTGGATTTGGTTTTACTCTGTTAGCTGATGAAGACCAGAGAGAACAAAGAGATGAAATATAAAACCAATAGAGTAAGCGAAACAATAGTTAAAGAGAAAATTACAAATGATAAAAGTCAATAATTAAAACAGTTTGTGTCAGTTTTAGTGCAGGGGAAAATGGATGACGCTCATGCAAAACAACATTCAATCACTGCATTAAAAAATATTGAATACAAAGAAATCAACAGAAAAAAAAAACAGTAGTTGATTTTGTTTAATCAAAGTTGTTTGAAAATGTCTAATATATAAAGAATTGAAATTTGATTCTGTCTGGCCTTTTCCTTTTGATGAACGTTAGTGTATGTTGTTAAAAAAATATTTTGATAGAATTTTTTTTAATTATTCTTTTTTTACTAATGAGTCACCACTTATCAAGGCTAAATAAAAACACTCTAAGATAAAGGTTAATGAGAGAGAGATAGAGATAGATAGGGATAGAGAGATAGATAGAGATAGAGAGATAGAGGTAGACAGATAGAGGTAGACAGATAGAGGTAGACAGATAGAGGTAGACAGATAGAGGTAGACAGATAGAGGTAGACAGATAGAGGTAGACAGATAGAGGTAGACAGATAGAGATAGACAGATAGAGATAGACAGATAGAGATAGACAGATAGAGATAGACAGATAGAGATAGACAGATAGAGATAGACAGATAGAGATAGACAGATAGAGATAGACAGATAGAGATAGACAGATAGAGATAGACAGATAGAGATAGACAGATAGAGATAGAGATAGAGATAGAAAGAGATAGAGATAGAGATAGAAAGAGATAGAGAGATAGAAAGAGATAGAGATAGAAAGAGATAGAGATAGAAAGAGATAGAGAGATAGAAAGAGATAGAGAGATAGAAAGAGATAGAGATAGATTGGCAGTTGAATGATGATGAATACTATGAGATGATTGAAAATCTTTATATACTGCCCACTCAAAACAACAGCCAACCCAGAAAACAGAATTTTTTTACCCTTTTTTCAAAACACCGCTCATGGAATGTGAGGACTAAAGGACAAAATAAGGGTGAGGGAAAACGAAGGTTACGAGACTGTCAAAAGTAAACCCAACTTCCACTCTTCTAATTTCTTCGAAAATACAATTAATCTTTTTCAGAATGTTATTTGCAGGGAAGCCATCTTTCTTTTCAGCAGCAAATATAAATTACAGATGGAAGCCATTTTTGTTATCAGCAGCAAATTTTGCTAAGTAAACAATATTACTAAGATATTCTTTTGTTTATTACTAGTAAATAATTGTTTAAAAAATTATTTTTATTCCAATTTTGACATGAAAACAATTAGGTATTATCTGAAAATGTTTTAATTTCCAAATGGATTCAAGTCACGTGTCATTTCTTTCGAAAACACTGTCTACAGAAAAAACCCTAATATTTTACAATTCTCTCCTTTTCTATTACCTACATATACGACTTATCAGTTTCATTTCAGGTAAGACTTTTCAATTATTAACTATTAACACTCCTCTTACTTTCGCTGTTGTAATGCAAAAAAGGGGTCTCTCATAACAACTTAAAACCGCAACTAGACATTGCATGACAGACTAAACAAAAATATCTACGTATTGTTTATAGATGACACATTGAGTGCATAAGAAGATGCAACCCAACTGATGGCAACTGTTTAGATCGGACTGCATGAAGAGCAGGCGTGAGACGTTGTCTGGTTTTGCCCACCCCGAGAGTCCAGGACACTTGCAACACCCTAAATACCAAATCCAGAAAGAAAAGAAAGATTGATTTCGGTTTCAGCTCTATAAGTAATGTATCTGTACTCAATTTCGGACGCATGTACCCAATTTCGCCAAGATCAAAGTGTAGTATCTGTTCCGATGGATACTGCACCCCATAGACTGGTATTGTCTTGGCCTTCGGGGCTTGATTTACGCCGGTCTATGGGTCTGTCCTGTGCAGTTCTAGGAGGTCCACCCTCCCAGGCTTTGCTTTCTCACCCTTTGAGAAGGGGTTAGTTTATTGCTAATCGCCTGAGGCGCCCCTATCAGGGAATGCCGACGGGGCTGCCCAGGCAATTTTTAAAGGTCCTAAGTACTCTTCCTCTAGAGTGCTGACTTCTCAACTCCCACTTTCCGCACTTGTATCACATTTTACTCCGTGGAAAGTAGATAAATAGGATATACCCAATTTCGGACGGTACAAAATATTTAACAATTAAAATATTTTAAAATTAATATACAATTCAGACATTATATTAAATAGTGATTTTCAGGATAGTAAGGATATGATGTCTGTATTGTATGTTAATTTTGAAATATTTGAATTATTAAAAATTTTGTACCGTCTGAAATTGGGTACACACGTCCGAAATTTGGTACAGATATGTTACAAGAATAGATGTGAGTGGGGAGTAGTGTTGGGACGATTAATCGAAATTGGGAATCAGAAAAATTTGAACTTTTTGGGGGTATTGGAATCTGTATGGGAAAAAATCTGTGCCTATTTTCCAATGCCAAAAACGATTCTTTTAATTAATTTTTTTTAAACTTAATTTTCCATTGCTGGTACTAATGATAAACATTTTAAGTTTAAGATTTCAAAGTAAAACTAAAATCTATAGACCCCCCCCCCCCAAGTGTATGTTTATGTTTGAGAAAATATATGCACATATTACATGGGTTTTTACAGTAATCCAGAAAAAAGAAAAAAAACAACAACTTTATAGCTAAATATTTAGAGATTTTAAAAGAATCGGAAACGGGCGGAATCGGGAATTTAGAACAGAATCGGTAATTGCATCGGAATCAGGGAAAAAATATTGGAATTGTCCCATCACTAGTGAGGAGGTCTGTTGTCCACACATGTATCTTATGAAAGAAGGGAGTAAGATGCACACTTATACGTGGTGGGTAATCAAAATCTCTGGGGTCGGCTACACACACAGTAAAAGTCGAAGTAAGACTCATACATGTGTATATACGCACTTATACACACACCATGCTTATACATCTGTTTACTCTTGCATGACCTTTCACTATGACATTCCAATAATAGGGGGGGGGGAGGCCGTGCTTCTATGTATATATATTTTTAAAAACTTTTATTGACCCCAAACAAGACACATTGCCACTGAAGCATAAGGGGCTACTGTGATAGGAGTCAGTTTTTTTTGGTGGGGGGTGGGGTAGCGTTTGTGGGGAGCTGGGCAGCAAGATGTTCACATTACATTTAAATTTCTGTATGTTTGTATGGTCAGGGAAACGAAGCAGGGAGGGAATTCCAAAGGCAAGCAGTCCGAGGAAAGAAGCTATCAGAGTAGAAAATCTTCTGTCGTCTGAGGACATCTCCTGTGAAGGGGTGAGATTTTGCTGAAAGTCGGGTGGGTCTGGAGTATTTATGTTGGGGGGTGGGTACACGTGCAGTGAATTCATCAGATCACATTCAGTGAAAGTACTTGTAAAATAGGGACAGGGATACGACTCTGCGGTGATGCGACGGAGGCTGGAGCTTTGCAGACAGTGCAGAACCTAATAGGTTAAAAATTATTTTTTGTACTCTGTCCAAAAGGGAGGGGCTAGTGTTTGGTGCACCAGCCCAGACGGGAATGGATGGATGCACAAGAGAACCCATCCTACCTGGTCAAACATCTTTTTCTCTATCATTTTATTGGTAATTAAATCCTAGCGTCAAAAAACATGAATCTTAATGCAATATTGTAATTCAAATATGTTTTTGTCTCCCTCGCTTATTTATTAGTTGGCAGTCAGAATAAAGTATTCAGAGAAATACTGAGGCAACCTACACCATCCTCCTTGTTTTCACTCCTCAACACTCCTCTAAGGACAAAGTGATAAAGAAATGTTTGGTTCAATTGGACTATAGGGACCGTTGGAATATCTCCACCATTATGTTTGGCTTTCATCCACATTTTTGATAAAAATTGATTGTTGATCTTAAATAGTATTGCTTGACCTTAAATAGAATTCTAATTTTTACTTTACTTTTTTTTTTGCAAGGTTTCTGAGTCGGAGTCGGAAGTTTGGAAAGGAGCCGACATTGAACCCATAAAAACGTTAGGATGTCAGAGTTGAATTTTTTAATCTCCGAAGAATCAACAGACAGTCTGAATATTGGAAGACTTTAAAATAAGGGGTTGGATATTTTGGAATCCTAGGAGTCAGAGTCAAACCTTATACTTTCTGACTTCACAACCCTAGTTTTTAGTTAGGAATTCCTTCTGACCCTAACAAGTGCTTCATTAACCCAAACACTAACTCTAAGTCTGGAATGGCTGTCCAGAATGCTAGGATCAGGGTAAAAACACGAAATTCGGCTTCAACTCATTATTCAGATATCAATCAAGACCCTAAATTAAGAAATAGTGACAGATAATCTACAAGTACTCCCACCCCATCCATACAAAAATAAAATGTCATAATCTGAAAATTTGGTGTTTAATAGTTTTGCCAAAAAGTAAAACAAGTAATAAGAATTTTAGAGAGGGGGAAAAGGAAAAGCAAATTGCCCTATGTTGTATATGTCTGTCTTTTTTATGTGGAGTAAGCTAGTACCCCTTCCTGAGGTTGCAGAATGAGATGCTCCAAGGACATGAAAGAGAGGCAACTCTCGTAACAAGACGAGAGGAGATGTTATCCAAGTCACCGTTTGGACTGTGTACGACTCGATATATTTCTATTATATGTTACCCGACCGTTTCCCAAAAGAGGTCTAATCAACATCATAATACTTTTCTTTTTGAAAAAATAGATACTGCAATAACCAACAAGTTTTTTTTTTTTTAATAAAATGCATTGAGTACTCGAGTAATTGTAAATAGGTCACATACCAATTATTAGGATTATATAAGTATGGCCGGCAAGTAATGTTTAGAAATGTTCACAGTCCAATGCCCATAACCTAATAACTGAAAGTTTTCACAATGGTGAAAAATAATTCATAGAAATTTATTCAACCGAATACATTTAATCATATCTTGACATGTGGGCTTAAAACTTATATTAAACAAACCAATGAAAATTTAGTTTTTGAAATATCCGTTCTCGTCAGATAACAGAAGTTAAGCAACGCTGAGCCTTATCAAACTTTTGGGAATACGAGGTACCATACATTTGGAAGTGGCTGTTTTTAATAAGAGCATGGCTTTTTTTTTTTCTTACTTTTTTTCTTGTGCCAAGCAAAGCATATTGCCATTGAAGTGTAAGGGGCTACTGTGATAGGGGCCAGATTTATAGGAAGGGGGGGGGGGGTTCACATTACATTAACATTTCTGCATGTTGGTATGGTTGGGGAAACAGGGAAGTACTTCCAATTGCTAGCAGTCCAAGAAAAGAAGCTACTAGAGTAGAAAATTTTCCGGAACCTAGGGACCTCTACAGTACAGGGGTGTGATTTTGTTAACAAGTCAGGTGGGTCATAGGTATTTACGTTGAGTATTGATTTACACCTCTCCAGGAATTAGGCACAAGGCCAGTTTTTATCTTACTCCCACAAGTAAGATGTGACCCAAGGTCGGGTCGGGAAAGTGGGGTTTAAAAATTGCCTGGGCAGCCCCGTCGGCATTCCCCGGTAGCGGCGCCTCAGGCAGTAAGCAATAAACTTACTCCTCCCCAAAGAGGGGAGGCGAAGCCTGGGAGGGTGGACCTCCTAGAACTGCACAGGACAGACCCATAGACCGGCATAAATCAAGCCCCGAAGGCCAAGACAATACCAGTCTATGGGGTGCAGTATCCATCGGAACAGATACTACACTTTGATCTTAGCCAAAAGGCCAACAAAAAAAAAAAACGTTGAGTAGGTACAAATGCAGAAATTTCATCGAAGCACATTCTGTGGAAGTACTTGTAAAACAAACACTGCAGCGATGCGACAGTGCAGGACTTGTTAGGTTAGAAATTCTTTTTTGCACCCTGTCTAAGAGGGAAACAGCTAGTGGTTGGTGCACCAGCCCAGATGTGACAACACTACTCACTCCATGCACAGGTGAATACTGGCTTTATAAAGATATAGGATACTGGCTTTATAAAGATATAGGATACTGGCTGGTGTAAGAAGTTTTCTAACCCAGTAGAGGGAGCCTATCTTCTTTGCAGTAGACTTGGTTAAGTTAAGCAATCTAGAGCCATAGTGAACTTTTGGGTATATAAGGTACTGTAAATTTTGAAGCCGCTGTAAAATAAAGGGTACTTTTTCTAATAAGACCACAACACCATTTTTGATTCATAAATCAGCCGACAACAGCCTGTAACGCTCTTCGCTCTCTAACCCTAACTCAAAAACTTCTGGAGTCAAAGTTGTTAATAGACAAACGCTGTTTTTTTTTTGCATATTAAAACGGAAGTAAGAATAGTGTTTCAAACAGAGAAAATGTGCAGACTTTTGCATCTTGTAAAACTTAGAGGCGGGACTCAGCTAAAAATTTAGAATCAGCTAAAAATAATATAATAAAAAGAGTGGACTCGTGACTCCATAGTCTTGTTTTAAAAACCCAACTTCATTTGTGATTCCAGCAAGATTCTCCAAATCCCTACATCCCAGGTGCAATGTTAGACACAAGGCCAGTTTTTAATGTGGAGTATCCAGATCCCCCTAAAAGGAACATCTCTGATCGGAAGCAAAAATTAACAATTTTCTAAATCTAGACGGATTGACTTAAGATGGAAGAGATACAATACTTTGATCCTAAATCAAAGACCGGATTTATTTACCTGCCTACCATAAAGGCAAGGTTAAACACTGGGTCAGTTTATAGTGGAAATCCAGCTCCCACAAAAAGGGCACCCTGGACTAAAAACAAAATTTTGTTTAAAATTAAACTGACCTGATGTATTCGTCCAATTTAATTTTCTTTGAATTGGCTTTAGCGGAGCTTGCATCTAACCAGGAAGTTATGGTTTGCACTACTCCTATCAGCTCATAAGAACCCTGAATTTTGGACAGTATAATATTCAACACCAAGTGAGTTTTCTGAAATTTTACTATGATTTGTTTTTTTCTATCGTTTTATTAATTTGCATACACCTTGGATACATTTTTCACTGTCATTTACTGCATCGATAGCAAACAAATTTCCCGCCTGGATAACTTTTTCGTTTTTGGACTACCATTCACCACCTGAATTATTTTTCAATCAACCTCTTTGATATCTTTCCTGAATATGTTTTAAACTTTATGACTTGGATGAACTGTATAGGTTTAACAAAAAAGTATGTTTTGGGCTGATATATTTGATGTTTTATATACTTTTATGTATTTTTATATATATATTTTTATATATATATTTTTTTTTTTTTTGGTCCTCTGAGGAGAAGAATTTTCTTTGAAAACTCATGAGTTAAGGACTTTAAAGTACTTTGCCTGAACATTGAATTCTAATAAAATTTGATTTGCACCTTATTTTATTCTTTCACTTTATCTAGTGCTATATATATATATGTAAAATATGACCCTAAAAGTATACTTTTAGTAGATAGAACCTATAGTGAAATGGTTTAAGCTCAATATACGAGATAGAGCAATTATAAAGATAAATGGAAGAAGAGGGATAAACATGTACGAATGACAAATCTATTTCAACTTGGCTTAAGGAAAGAATAATAAACATGTTTTTACCGAGTACACCTTGCATTGAACAATCAAAGTTGAAATAGATTTGTCATTCGTACATGTTTATCCCTCTTCTTTCATTTATCTTATATATATATATATATATATATATATATTCCAGGAGAGATGACATATAGCACCTAGTATTTCCAAATGGTAACCCATCTAAGCTCAACGTCGTTTAACTTCGGTGATCTAATGAAAACTGATGTGTTAACGTGATTATGGCATATATAATATTCATAAAAAAATCATAGAATTATGTCAGTAATTCAATTTTTTATATGTAAAATATTGTCATTTCTAATGACCTAAAAAAAAAAAAAGCACCAACATTGACTTTTTATTTAGAGTGAAGGATTTCTTCCTGAATTTAGTGGGGGTTGTCCGATTTGCTATTTACTTTCTCACTTCCCCACAACACTTGAAATGGTTTTGTCCTGCACGTCTTTTATACGCTAACTTTTTCATGACGGGATGGAAGTACATATATTTCTCTATATATAAATATACAGATGAATACACGTTGGTCTTTATTATAGTGTGCAGGATGCTGGCATTATTTCTTTGAAAATTTGTCAGATGAAAATACCCATTAGCATCCATGGTCCATTTTTTAGTACCAGAAGGATAATTAATCATATTTCAGAGATATCTACAGTTAGTCGTAAAGATTAAAGTATCTTTCAAATATTACACCTATGTCTGATGTATATTGGTTTAGTATACCGTGAAAATTGAGAGTGGAATGATACAATCAGTTTCATCTATTATTCAATCAAAGAATCTTTAGTTAGCAGAACTTATAATCAACCCATTTTTATATATAGTTAGGGGTGGGACGTAATGGGTGAAAATTTCAGATTCATGCGAGTAGTATTTTTTTGTGTTCATTTATACATAAATAACACTAAACAATCAAACATTTTGAAAATTTTGCAAAATTCAGAAGGTGGCTATTTTACATTCATGAAAACCCTTTCACAGCCTGAAAATGGTCCTAAATTAAAGTACTATATCAGATTTAACCCTCTATATCCATTCATAGCTTTTGAGGATGTTTTAGGACCTGCAATGTCGCATGAAACCACTTTTTCACCGAAAAATTATGGATTTTGAGTCCCGTGGAGCCCTAACGGCTATTTTTGGCCTGCACCTTCTGAATTTTGTAAAATTTTCAAAATGTTTGATTGTTTAGTGTTATTTATGTATAAATGAACACAAAAAAATACTACTCGCATGAATCTGAAATTTTCACCCATTACGTCCCACCCCTAATATAGTATAAATGAATGCTCTAACTATCCTATTAAGTCAAGTAAATGTTTGAAAGTAATTTTGCTCAAATATAATAATGTATTTACAAAAGATTTTTGGTATTAAATTAAAGAAAAAAAAAAATTGGGCACTAATATGTTTAATAGTTTTTTTGTTTGTAAAATTTATATATTGTTTGATGTTGTAATCGGCATATTATGATAAAATATTTTTTTTTTTTTAAAATAATTTTTGCTTTTTCTGATGTAAAAGGGACTTACCTTTTCTTCCCAAAGAAAGTGATTTCCTCCCACCTTTGTGAAGTGATTTCAGCTTTTTAAAAGAATTGGTAAATCCATTCGTGACACTGGAATCCGTACTTTCTTTGATCTTCAAGTGGGTCTTGACATGTCTAAAAGAGCCAGACTTGTCTTTAATATCTTTCGACTCCCACACCTCGCCCTGTCGGAGAGTGATCTCAGACTTGCGGGTCGGAATATCAGACATGGTGGACGACTGTCTGATGTGAGTCTTCGTCACGGTGGTAACTTCGCTCAACACCTTACCATTTTTCTCTTTCTTCTTCTTCTTCCCCTTTCGCTTTTTTTTGTGCGAATGTTTCTCCTCATTCTCTTCACGTTCTTTCTTGCTCTTCTTTGCTCGTTTCAGCGTAATTCTTAACCTTTCCCGTGTCCGCTTAAAAAAACTCTTCTTGTGCCGTTTGTCCGAGGCCAAATCAGAAACGTCCGAGCTCGAAGAATCGGCACTGGATTTTCTCCTGTAGTAAGTGGCCTCGGGCGCCGACAGTGGAGAATCTCTGTGGGAGTCAGAGTCTTCACCGCTGGCTAGCGGCGCCGTGAATGTATTTAATTCTTCTTCAAACACTGCGTTCTGGAAGTATTCAAATTCATTGCTAAGTAGAGATTCATGGGAGGCGGCACAGTAACTTTGGTTCCGTCTAAGAGAAGGTTTTTCCTCGTTCACTTCTAGTTCAGAAACTTTCTGGTAAAGAGAATTCAGCGGCGTAACGTCGTTCAGGCTCTCCTGGTGTTTCTTCAGAAATTCTTCCAGAATTTCCACCGCTTCCCTGTTGACCATTGGAATGGTCGACGTGCGACCATGTTTCTTCGACATCTTATTCCTGTGAAAGATAAAAAATTAAAAATAGAAACATCAATATTTTCTATGGTCAAATTATGTTTAAAAAAAAAAATCTATATACTATTAAAAAGTCATGTCTTTGGAGTTCGTGTATGCAAATAGAAACGTGATTAGTTGACGAAAAAAGGAATAGGCAGAGTACACATTACTAATGCAGTATTTTTTACAACGTAAATGCTAAAGTTCAAATCTCACATTAAGTTTAAAGGATTTTTTAAAATTACATACGTGTTTTATAAATTTAAAGAAATTAACATAACAAAAAAAACATTACATAAATATATTGCGACCTTTTTTTTGATAATCTGCATAAAAGCAACAAAAAGGGTATTCAACATTAGTTCAAAACAAATTATTTTTGTTTAAAAACAATTTCTAATGTTTTTTTGCCAATAAAAACAATACGTTAAATACATTCATCGTAGTTACTTACTCTCTCTCATGCAAATACTAAGTAGCTTATTTTTTTCCAAAATATTTCAAATATTTTTCTTCGTCCGAGCTCTAAAGCGGTAAAAGCTAGGTAAAGATGGTATTTGACATACCCAAGGTACTGTACCAACACCGCTCAAGGAATGGTTATAAACTAGTCTGGTAATGTATTTTTAATACAGTCTTCTGGGCTGGTTCATCATCTACTACTCTCTCCCTCCTTGACAAGGTCCAAAAAAGAGTCGCCAACCTAATAGGTCGCTCACTGTCAACCAAGCTCCAGTCTCTGTCCCATCGCCGCAATGTGGCATCCTTGTGCTTGTTTTACAAATACTTCAATGGATTATGCTCCGATGAATTGGCTACTCTGGTGCCCCCTCGACGTAAATTCACTAGACCAACTCGACAATCAACTAAATCCCATCCATTCACTGTGGCGGTCCCCAGATGCCGGAGAGCTTTCTACTCAAATAACTTCTTTCCTCGTGCTGCTGGCCTCTGGAACTCCCTCCCTGCCCCCTGTTTCCGCGACAGTACTGACATGCAGAAATTTAAAATTAATGTAAACAGACATCTCGCTGCGCAGATCCCAGTTTAGGTTGACCCCCCCCCCCAACCTTCTCCCCTCTTCTTTCTTTTCAGTAGCCCCTTACGTCTACAGTGGCGGCCTGCCTTGTTTGGGGTGAACTATGTTAAAAAAAAAACTTTAAAAAAAAACTAAGATTGTATTAAAAAAACATGTGATTGGCTGACAAAAAAGGAATAGGCAGAGTACACGAAACTTCACTGATATATTTCTTCGTCCGAACTATAAAGTGGTAAAAGCTAGATAAAGATGGAAATTGACATACCCGGGTACTGTACCAACACTGCTTGAGGAATGGGTATAAACTAGTAATATGAAGACAATTATTGATAACAATAAACTAGAAAAGAGAGTAATTTAAATTTTAATGCTCACGGGGAAAGTCACATATTCTAAATTTCAGATAAATATATCATGATAGTTATGGAATTAATTAAATAAATCTCTCTCCAAAGACTTCTTGAATCAGCACTCATTATAATCTGACACAATTAAACAGCGTAAATGGTTTCTACAATTTATCTACTTTAGTCAACAAAATAATACTAAATGACCAAAACCTAAATCCAGGCGAACTATTTTTTTTTTTTACACCACACTTGACAAAGTTTACCATCCCACTTCTTGTTAACATCTATATGAAAAAAAACCCAAAAAAAAACAAAAACATTTATTCCACATCATGTATTTTTAACTTTTTACTTCCATTTCTTTCTTTATGGAAATAAATATAAAAATCAATTTCTATATTTTATTTATAGAGAGAAAAACGAAAAGGTTTCACGAAAGAAAAACAACACTTCCTTTATGACAACAAACAACGAAAGGTTTATTCAAATAGAGAGAAGTAAAAAGTCTGCTGCCGCTTAGTAGATGAATATATCTTCGGTGAAGATAGCGTCATGGGATGTCAGTGATAAAGACAGAGGAGAAGATGAGGCAATCGTCTGCCGATCGTCTGCAATTTCTTAAGGGGCTGAAGTAGTCCTTTAGGGAACTAATGATATCAATGCGCCCTGCGAGCTGATTGACCAACATTTGGCTAAACCAGTTCGCAGGGACACTGATACGCATTAAGAAGTAAACACCATTTATGACTGCGGCATCGTCACACCAGCCATCTTGAGAAAGTCTTTGAACAATGAAGACAAAACATTGATGAATATATAAACAATTTTCGGTTTTTCGTTTTCATTTTCATATATATCAATTTTGCCTCCGCAAAAAAAAATAAATTAAATAAAATAATGGCATCATCTACTACTACTACTACTACTAGCAACAGATGGACCTGTTTAACATTTTGTTTTAAGCAAAACTTGATCAGAGCACTGCTTTTATCCTGACTTCAACGGGTCAGCAGACAAGACCCACCAAAAAAAAAAAAAAAAATTCTTTTGGAGTTGTCAGAATACTAAGAGGAAAAACATGACAGAAGAAAGGAACAACATGATAAATTATCAACAGGAATTCTTACATCTGGTCTTTATAACCAAAATCCCTTCCATGCGTCAGATTTTCAATATATATATATGAGACAAATTAGCAGACCTATTTCTGATATATTCCGATTAATTTTTGGGTGCTTGCGTTCGGTGTATCAATTTCATGCCCACTCCTATGTATGTTTATCCTAGCCAGTGCCTGTCTTCTTCCCTCTTATCGCCTTTACCCCTCTGCCTACCGCCTCCCCTATACTAACTCTGTAGGTGTGAAAGTGAAAAAGAAAATAAATAAAAATATAAAAAGTAGAATAAGAAATAGAGAAGAATGTGTTACCCACTTGTCATATTTCAATGTCACTAAAAGTCTTCTCATATGGTCCAATCGGATCATCTTTTCCTTCTCTCATGTGTGTGCCTTTCAAAATAAAATTATTTTCCAAATCTTCACTTTTTCTGAAGACGTTCGCTAACACGAACGAAACTGGTCAAATCTCTTGTTTTTGTTTTTCTCCTGCACTTTAACCTGTTTTCCGTTTGTCATTTTTCATACACACACATATATATATATATATTATTTTTAAAGTCTTTTTTTTCTTAGTAGTATTAACCCTGACAGAAACATTAAGGGAGGTAATTTAGTATACAACATCAGGAGCAGTAATCCTCCATCTGATAATAAAGAACCATGTGTATTTATTTGTATATAAATAAATATATGTACTTCCATCCCGTCACACAAAAGTTAGTGAGTAAAACGCATGCCCTTTTCTAGCCCCCTAACAAAACCATTTCACGTGAAGGGAAAGCGAGAAAGCAAATAGCAAGTTCCATATATGTATATTTATATGAGAGCGAGGAATTCAAATTGGCACAAATGATGCTGGTGTTAAAAAAGACATGAAAGAGGTTTATCAAAGATAATAAAGATACAAGAAAGAAAGAAAAATTCGTATAAATTGATATAGAATGCAGAAAGTACAAAAGGTTTAGTTGTTTTGTTTTACGGCATATCAAACCTTTTTGGGTTATTTAATGCCAAGTACGGTCATTTTGGTAAAGTTTTTACTTTGCATGGTTCAAATTCTTTATATCTTCAAATATTTATTCATGGTGTTTGGTTTGGTCGTTTTGTAGAGGAAAAATGTTGTTTTTAGCTTTGCAAAACATGATTAGGTTTTGCAAAGGGAAAGGAAAAAAACAATGACATCAATGTTTGGTGCATTTTAAGTCAGGAAGCCGGTATCTTCACAGCCTGATATTGTAGCACCAGAGAAAGGACAACAATAAAAAAAAAAAAAAAAAAAAAAAAAAAGAAAGAAAACATCTTATGGAAATAGAGTGAAGGCAGTTTTGTACTTGATAACTTTTGTGTGGTTGGACTGATATATATTTACAGATAAATACACGTTACTCTTTATTATAGAATGGAGGATGTCCACCATAGCTAGAAATTTCATTAACTGTTTTGAAAGTTTCAATTAAATCATCTCATGCTAATATTTCTAATCTCTCCCTGTAGTCTTTAGTCATTTTATTAGTTTTGTCACTCTTCTTTGTATGGAGTACAATCTAAATATTACATTTCAATTTCTATGCCCAGCCAATCAACAAGAATCTCTAAAGAAGGACGTCCTAACCAGCCGAATATGTTACAAAGAGAAATACCAAACAAAAAGCCAAGCAAAAAGTTGAATTGGAAACAATGAGTTTCTAAGAAAATTGATTTTGCTATAAATAAAATTGAAATCTCTATTTCTAAAAGTAGGGGTGGGACGTAATGGGTGAAAATTTCAGATTCATGCGAGTAGTATTTTTTTGTGTTCATTTATACACAAATGACACTAAACAATCAAACATTTTGAAAATTTTGCAAAATTCAGAAGGTGCAGGCCAAAAATAGTCGTTAGGGCTCCACGGGACTCAAAATCCATCATTTTTCGGTGAAAAAGTGTTTTCATGCGACATTGCAGGTCCTAAAACATCCTCAAAAGCTATGAATGGATATAGATGGTTAAATCTGATATAGTACCTTAATTTAGGACCATTTTCAGGCTGTGAAAGGGTTTTCATGAATGTAAAATAGCCCAAAACTAGTGGCCTGCACCTTCTGAATTTTGCAAAATTTTCAAAATGTTTGATCGTTTAGTGTTATTTATGTATAAATGAACACAAAAAAATACTACTCGCATTAATCTGAAATTCTCACCCATTACATCCCAGCCCTACTAAAAGTTGCAACCTGAAATTCGCTCACAAACAAAAACACTTCAGAGTAGATTGGTTGGATGGTGGTTTTTGTTTTACATCATGTCAACACTTTCACGGTTATTTAATACTGTGATACTATAGACTGATCCACTCCCCCACAGCTAGGACCACCGGGAGAGATTAGCTAGGAAAGTGAATGACAATAAAAAGATTGGCTATTTATTAACTTTCTGCGTGGCTGGATAATGATGGTAAAAGTAATCTGACAAAAAAAACAAACAAAACTAAAAAGATGCCACTAGTTTTCAGCTGTAAGCTGAAGGAAAACCGGATGTATCAGATTTCTGAGTAAAAGTAAATACATTTAAGGGACACTGCCTGTTGAAAAAAGAACAGCGACAGAGCACGACTGAGACAGACGGGGTGGAAGAAATAAGGGTCGAACGACAGAGTTAGTCTTAGCTGAAATTTAGAGGTTGAAAGATGGGAATTTAGTTCAGATGTAGCTACTAGCAACATGACCCTAACGACACGCTAACCCGTGTTCAACAAGTCAATGCCTATGTTATCTGCTTTTATTATGTATGCAACTTGTGAACTATACTTCGTGCTATAACCAATAAAAAGATGAAAAACTACCGCACATGTGTTTGAGGTAACGTGGTTAGTGCAGAGGCGCGGGCATAGTTTAACAATGCTAAATCCAGTCATTTAGATAAAAGTTTGTTCCCCCCCCTCCTCTCCAGAAGGTCAGACAAGGTCAGATGTAGCTTTAAAAAGCCAGCGCACTATGGTAAGCACACTCCGACCTACAAAAATGCCTGAGCAGCTCTGTTGGTATTCTCCGATAGGAGCGCGTCAGGTGATTAGCAATAAACTAACCCCTTCTTTAAAAAAGTAAAGCCTGGGAAGGTGGACCTCCTAGAACTGCACAGAACCATACCTCAGCCAGAAAGCAACAAAGCCACTGTCAGACTGATTGTCAAGGACGTATCTCCGACTGGTATGAACACCATGTCAAGCTGTGCCAGGTAATTCTTATTATCTTCCACATATTTATTCACGGTGTGAAATGTAATTTGTTTCATGCAGTAATCTCCAAATATTAGCTAGTATAGGAGTGAGCACCGACGCCTAAAAACCATTGTTACACAACCTTAGATGAATGTTAAATATTGGGCGAGTATAATTTTGTTAGTTGAGAATAACAGTAAATGGGTCAGCTTAGTGTACTCAAAGGTTAGCTTGACTTACTGTGGGAACTGATAGACTTCACATGGCTTAAAGAGAGAGGAACCAAGAAGTTCGATCGGATGCTTTGTAATGCAAACATGTGTGTCGAGAAATATGCTCTAACTAACTGACTGACAGAAAAAAAAGGTAGTTTTTTGCTATATGTAGCAGTTGGAAAGAAAGGTCAATGTTTGACTGTTACAGACATGGCAAGATGGTAGCTGGTCAGACCGCATTTTATGGCTTTGACTGCTGAGCTAGAAAAGAGAGACATCATTGTTCTAAATTTCCCACATGAGTAGAATAAATTTTTGCTTTCCCGAACAGTAGAGCATATTCTCATTGTTGGCCAGTATGATTCAGGGGAGATAACTTGGATATGATTCAAGGGAGATCACCGATAATTCTGAAGCCAACACAGGCACTGTTTCCACAAGCCACCAACCCGACCAAACCAACTCCTACTCCACGTACCCTATAGTCGGAGGGGAATATTTCCGACATCTACAGTCTTGATCATAACCTATGAATGAGGTGAAGCTGGATTTAATGTCTCCATCTGATCCCGACATTCTCAACCGTCACAACAGAGTTATAGGTAGTGTTGGGGGTTAATGAAAGCCAAGAGCATATGAATAAATCATACTCTCTCCCCAACATAAAAATACCTGTTTAAATCTAAATTGGCCATTCATGCAGTATAGTTAATAACCAATAAGTCGAAAACAAACAAAAATATGCAACAAATAACTTTTACCAATCTCAAGAAAATTTGAGTTTTTTTATTGACCTGCATAGTTTTAAAATTCTGAAACTGTTTAAAAAAATTTTTTTTTAATTTCAATATTATAAGATTTCAGAATCCAATATGGCTGACCAATCTCTCTGTTTTTGTTGGTTTTTCATTCCTTAAAAATAGTTAAAAAATAATGACTTACCTTACCACTAACTCTAAGTTTAACGAACTTTAATGGTAGAGTAAGTTTCTTTTTTTTTTTTTTACTATCTTAAATTTTCTTGCGATTGGTAAAAGTTATTTGTTGTATATTTTGTTTTTGATTTCTCGGCTGGTAACTATACTGCATGAATGCCTTAAATTGTATTTAAAATCAAAAAGTTATTACTTCTTTTTTTTAAGTTTCCGTTTATTTCCCTTAAATCATACCCCCCCCCCAAAAAAAAAAGAACACGGTAATTTATAATGTAGATATTCTTTTCTGCCCTTCATACCGATAGAAACGCATACAATAAATGTCAACAATCATGCGAAAATGTTCTATCAGTTTCTATCAGTATATTGTTTTCGATTTTTTATCGATTTTCAAATCCTGGTCATGGGCGAGCTTCCATTTTGAATTTCTTTTCGAGCAGTCAACACCGACTGTTTTGAACAAGAAAACCGCCCTTTAAAATAAGTTAAAGCACAAATAAAATTATCCAGGTAGATAGATGAGTAATTTAACTTGCCTTTGCTAACATTTATTTGTTTCACATTTGTTTTTTTCACCCTTTTTTCGTTCTGTTGATTATAGTAAAAGATTCCCGCGTATTTTTGTTCAAAACAAACCTGGTGTCCACCTGTTCAGTTAGAACGGGGGGGGGGGGGGAATGTCTGTTCATGAACCCTAGTACAGGGATCCTTGATAATTGGGGAAAAATCGAAAAATAAACAAAATAGTGTTAGAAATACACCCAATACATGTCCTAATCCTATATATATATATATAAAGTGGGAAAATAAAGATAAAAATTATATCTTTAAATTAAATTATATTCTATCTTTAATAGTCACTGCCACGAGCATCGTTAAAAAATATTTTCAATAATCGTGTTGTCGTAAACGTGGTAATCGATAATAATCGGTTGTCATTAACATCAGAAGAATCCTAAAAAAGATGCCGCCGGGCAGTATTCCAAAAACGACTTATTATCTATTGCCTTTGGTGACATAATACACATAAAGATCATATAATTGCATAAAATGAATGTTAATAAAAATTTCATTTCAATTTTTTATGTAAAATTTTACTTTACGCCTCCACACTGTCAACGGAAAAAAAAAAATTATTTTTTCTTTTCGTGACATTACACGTCTATACACTGGCAATACCTGGAAAAATATTTTAAAGCAGAGGTTCACTTTACTATATAAACATAACGTAAAATGATCACCTACTTCATAGACAGAAAGCGTTATTAATCATAATAGCGTATGACAAAACGAGTAACCATGTTTTTTTTTGTATTTAAATAAACAAAAAAGAACGATCGCCATCTTTAAATGAAAAATTTTTTTTTTTCAAAACTATTAATATATTTTAGATTGTTTTCTCCTCATATTGTCCCCTTTGTATTGACAACCCGCACTTAAGGTTAGTGTGTGTGTGTGTGTGTGGGGGGGGGGGGTAATGAAGGCATAGGGGCAAAGGGTAAAACAAAAAAAACAATTCACTATTATAAAATGGACACTTACCTAATGGCCAGTGTAAATGAAATCCCTCCTTTGCTTTTATATAGAAATTAAGGGATTTCAGTAAGACCAGCAATAAAGTAAGAATCCATTTTTATAATGGCATTTTACAATGAAGGTAACCTTTTTTGTTTCATTTTACTTCAGTCGAAGTTCTCAGAAATCAAGAGGCTCCTTCCTGGGGCTAACACTTGATATCTATACGAGATACATAGATATTCGAGAAAAAAATTTCTCGGCCTTTTAGCCAAGATCAAGGTGTAGTATCTGTTCCGATGGATACTGCACCCCATAGACTGGTATTGTCTTGGCCTTCGGGGCTTGATTTACGCCTGTCTATGGGTCTGTCCTGTGCAGTTCTATGAGGTCCACCCTCCCAGGCTTTGCCTCCCCTTTTTGGGGAGGAGTAAGTTTATTGTTTACTGCCTGAGGCGCCCCTACCAGGGAATGCCGACGGGGCTGCCCAGGCAATTTTTAATGGCCAGAGTGCTCACTATGGTATAGTATATCTTTCTTGTGGTCTCTTGGGCTTACCGAATTCCAGGACAAGAATTCATCTGGTCTGGTGGAGTATCCAGCTAAGTGTTGTTTCTTCAGGAAACATCACCAGGAGAAGGTGCACTATTCCTCGTATAAGCCAGTGTATAGCCATACAGAAAAGATCTTATATGTGCTGAGAATACTATGTTATTTTGAATATTTGGGCAGGGTTTACTTGTAGGTGGAAGTATCCTCATGTCAGGTTGTCCTGACAAACCCTTGTACAGAGAGACCGAAGAGACTCGAGGGTGGTGCCTAGTAGGTAATTCAAACTCCCCTATAATCAGTGTACAAATTAGACAATATCTCGTATATCAGTGTCTGTGTTTCTTGCCTATACGTAACTTTGATGAAAATTGTTAGTTTTTAATAGTAATCAAATATTTATTGAAAAGATAAAATAAAATAAGGGAAAACTAAAACGGATTTTAAAAGATATAATTGTAAAAATGAATATATTTTGAATTATTTTTCTCTAAAGGTAACGTACCCCATATTACTTTACTCACAACCAATAATGCTTATAACTTCTATTAAATTTTTTTTTTTTAACGCAAATAGGTCATAAATAAGTAGGTAAACAAACCAAAATAAATTGTCAACTATATTCCATTTAAAATAATTTATGTCGCCAATAGTAACGTTTAGGCCTTTTTGGTAAAAATAAGTTGTTTTGAAATACTGTCGAAAGGCATTTTTTAGAGCTCCCCTAAAGTTAACATGGTAAAATTGTCGTTTCCCAACCAAAAATGGCGGACATTAATCGTCTGCAGTTTTCTGATTTTTTCCCCGACCTCACAAATGAGTAAGTAAACCCAAATAAATTGTTTGGGACTAATTTCCCAACTGTATTTCCTTAAAAATAATTTATTAGACCAAAAACAATTTATTTACTTACTCATTTGTGAGGAGGTCGGAAAACTGTAGACGATTTATTGTCCGTCATTTTGGTTGGGAAATGACAATTTTACCGTTAATATTAACAAAAAAAAAACATCTTGTTTAAATTGCTAATAAATAAAAATAATAAGTAAAAAAGACGATGCGGTCTCTATTCCGAAACCAAACTCGTTTTTGCTGTTGTTTAATGCAGATCAAAGATATAAATGGAAAAGATAATTATGTAATTGAACTTACTTGACTTTCTCGTTAGAGGAAGAAGAAGAAGTGGTCGATGAGTCAGACGACGTTTTCCTCATGATTTTCTTCTTAAGATTATTAAACATTGAATAAAATCCGCAACAATGAAAACTCGATTTAGAATGATTTTAAAGATAATTGCACATATTTTAATATTTTGCTCGTTAATTTCTAAATTCCCCGAGTGTTTTGTTTAGTTGTTTTTAAAAACAAACTCTAAGAATCTGTTTCTTCCGGTCACCGTCGGTTAAACAACAAGTATGGGAAACTCGTGTTGTTGTTCGAAGTCTCAGGAATGTGAATCTCGATGCAAACAAATAAGTAGAATAAGAAAACTGTCTTTTTGTTGTTGTGACAATTTAATACTAATTTACATTAATGTATTATTATAATCTTCAGTCAGTGCCTATGTATTAAATTGTTTTTCTATCTTCTTTTTAAAATCCATTTTGATCAGTTAATTATTACAAGTCAACTCACTTGTACTACACACCTACTATGAGTTTAACATTTATTCTCTCCCTTAGTTTAAAGCGGGCGATATGAATCTTTGACGATTTCACCAACGGACGTTTTGATCGACGGACGTTTTGGCCAGCTTTTGGCTATTACAGAAAATGAGTAAAATAAAAACAAATAAATTAAAATTCTTAATGAGCTTCGGGAGTTTCTATGAAACGAACTCCAGAAGAGATCATTTTAAAACATCATTTTTATATTAATAAAACTGTTTGACCACTTCTCGGGTGTCTATGTGATTCTAAACTCTAAGTGACTTACACATTTTGATTATTTATTGAAATAAAAAAAAATGCAATTGCATAAACCACTAAAACTTTTACAAAAATAATTTATTTACGAAATAAAATCCACCATAATACGTTTGCGTTTTTTCGTAAACGAGTCAGTCATTTGAATCTTTTGTGGTTAAATTGTAGCTGGGCACTGTTTTGTGACTTCCGTTAAGTCCGTAATAATGGCTCGATTGGCGGTGAATGCCCCGAGAATGTCCTTCATGCCCTGAGAATATCCCTCGTGAATTACGATATTTTAACAATAGCCGAAATAAATAATTTAATAATAATAAAACAAAAATAATACAACGACATTTTTTTTCTTTATCTTTCAGAATTTAAAAATATAATCAGTAGTTAACCGAAACTCGTAATAAATTTAAGAAAGAAAAAAAAAAAGGTGCTACGGTACGAAACGGGTACCCAGATTTTTCGTCTGCAAACAGGAAGTCGCGTCATATTAAAGGCACCGCTTTTTTGTCCCCTTCCCCAAAAATACAGGGCGGAAAACTTTTTTTTTAATACCGGCAACGAAAGAATCTTTTTTTCATGAAACAGAATAAATGTTTTTGTTTTTTTAAAGAAACAAGTGATATATTTAGAGCAACGTGGAATGTGATTTTTCCCCTTTTGAGAATAATAATAAATAAGTAATATATAAAAAAAATAAACAATGTTTTTTTTTGAGCAACGAAATAATGTTTTTGAACGAAGGAATGTGATTTTTTTTTCCTTTTGAGAATAATAATAAGTAATTTAGGAAAAAGTAATATATTAAAAGAATAAACAATGTTTTTGAGCAACGAAATGTGATTTTTTTTACTTTTTAAGCATTTTTTTTCATTTTTTTTTTTCAAAACTTAATTTACAGGCACATACCTCAAAACAATTACTGGGGTCTTAGCACGGCCACCGAGAGTTACTACCAAAAATACAAAAGTTGGATGAAAGTCTGAAGTGGCAGCTTCACCCTTTCCAAAAAGCTCCCACTTTTTATGGATATGTGCTTGCCTGAATTTAGGAAAACTCGTCACAGGAAAATTTGGCAACGGAAAATTCGTCATCGGAAAATTCGTCACTTTTGGCCAAGTAGGAAAATTCGGCAATTATCGAATAAATATCGATTGAAAATAGATTTTAGAACCGTTTCTACAGGAGATATACTTGCAAATACGAGGCTACCCACCCCCCAGTGGAGAACATTTTTTTATATTATTTTTTTTTTAAAAACAAGGTCGCTGTTATAGCAAAATAAATCAACTTGCTGTAACTACCCGGTGTTGTCTGGGAATCCTTTTAGGTATATTTTGTTTTGTTTTTCTGAATTATTCTTGGTTAAATTCTATTTCAGTCAAGTAAATTATTTCAAAGGAAATGGGTTTCAGCATGACTCTCAAACAACTTATTTTGACTTAAACCATGTTTTAGTAAAATTTAAAAAAAATTAAAAACAAAGTATTAAAAACACCAAATTATTGCAACTTTTATCATACACGCGAGACGCAAAAAAGAAAAGTTGCCAGGAAAAATAATTACAAAAATACATTTTTTTTTTAATTCGTAGAATCATGATGAACCGAGTTAAATTTAAATAATTAGAATAATAGATTTTTCATAGACTCCCGGGCAACGTCGGTTAGGGACATCTAGTAAAATTACAATTTTTAAGTTTTTTTTTTTTTAAGCGAATATTTTCAAATTGAAAAATGAAAAAAGATTTCATAATAAACTCGAAGAATATCCGACCAAGGACGAGTAAAATTAATACCCAAAACAACAGTTTTGCACCACTTTCATGTACAATTACGAAGATTAAAATCAAGATATGATGCTTTAGCTGGGAGTTTAAACGTTATCCTGGAGTTTGTCGATTCTCTACTATACCGATGGCAGAGAATGCAGGATCACATCTTGTCTGTTTGGGAATCAGTCTCGAACTGAAGTGTTCTGTTCATTGCATGGTTTGTGTTCGTGCTAAAACGATTCATCACGTATGAATCTCGTTACATGCAGACATGCTATCCGCGCACGCAGTGAAGAGGCGACGATTACATAATCAACAAGCCGAATCACAACTCACCGCAAGTCACGTAGACAGACACAAAATAGGTCA
Organism: Sepiola atlantica; assembly: GCA_963556195.1. NCBI lineage: Eukaryota > Metazoa > Mollusca > Cephalopoda > Sepiida > Sepiolidae > Sepiola > Sepiola atlantica. The sequence continues at coordinate 15,221,628 of OY744536.1, read as the reverse complement.
CTCATGTAACTGCTACAATGCTAAACCTTATGTCTATCGTCCTTATTCTAATTTTGGTTAAAATCTATTACATGATTTTGATTCTAGAAAATATCTAAAATTTAAGACTTCCGCTTAAGGGATTGTAAGAAGAAATTTAAATTCACCCAAATCTTGCTTCATTGGCTATGGATCGAACTCAATGCAAATCTTATATATATTGAATTTTTAAATGAGAGGTTGTTTCCATATTAAGCCCCTAAAAACCTTTTAAAATACTAAAAAAAACAACTGAAATTTAGGGAATATTTATTAAATGATGTCTAATATTCTGTCTAAAATTTAACAAATATCGGAGGTATCTGAATTTATATGAAGGGCTTCTACCCCCACCCCTTTGCATGAAACTGAATTAAACTAAATATAGTTCACATTATGACCCTTTACGCCTAGAAACTGTGTTCCAAAATTCATAACGATCTGTTAATTAGTTTAGGAGTGAATCCTGTACATATAAATGTATTAACATACACATGTAAATAGAAAATTTCTCTCGCAGGCCAAAACTCCCGTAAGCCAAAGTGTCTGTATGCCAAAACGCCCGCCTATCGTAAACGCACATGACATTGTTACCTATTTGACTATTCAGTTTCAGTGCTTCTAGTTTTGTGGTATTTCTCTTTCTTGAAGCGCCCTCGCATCTCCTCAAGATTTCCTCTATTTTTCTCGATCCATCGCTCTGTCACATCTAAGTTTCTTTTGAATAAATTTTAATTCTGTCACACTTTGAAATAGCACTTCCACTGCTAAAAAAAATCAAATAAACAAACAAAACACAGATTTTAGTGAAGGAGAAATCTTTCTAGACTGAGGCAATTTTAATCCCCCCCCCCCCCAATCCAGAGTGCCCCTTTTTGGGGAGCTGGATTTTCCCCACATTAAAAACAGACCTTGCGAAGGGGGGGGGGGGGATAAATAGGAACACATTTATCTCTATAAAGACGCTCTGCCCACCAGTCTACATGTCACTTACATTATGGGATTGACATTTATCCAAGACGATCCATAATACTGATTGACCGACGGCGTGAGCGACCACGTCCCTACAACAGCATTAAATAGCATTTTTGTCCGTCTGTCACATTTAAGGGTGCTTATTTAGAATAGGCTCCCTGCAGAAAATTATTTTCATGTAAAATCATTATTTTGTACTTACTCAGTCATAGTTTCTCACTCACGGCACGAAGAAGAATTTAAAAATATCAAGCAGAACTTTAATTAGAACGATTTTTCCATTTCCATAAGGGCGATATAAAACGTCGATTCGCCGACATTTTGGGTGTGGCCGATTGATGGAATAGCTAACTAAGGGCCCCAGTTACCATGTAAATAAGAAAAAAAACAAAAAAAAAACAAGAAAATTATATCGTGGAAAGTACCCCGGTGAAGAAATCAAAAATAATTATTTAATTTTCTATTTTTTTATTTAATAAATATATATTTTATTATTATTGCATATGTGTTTCTTTCTTTTTTAAATTATAACAAGATGTCAGTTGAATGATGAAGAATATTATGAGAGGGTTGAAAATGATAAACGGAATGAACAAAATTTGAAGACGTTACTAGTATTTCTCTACTCCATCGTTATTTTCATGGTAGGTGCTCGACTGAGCTCCAATCTCTGGTTCCTCCCTGTAAAAGATTTGCAGCAAAAACTCTTCTAGCTACCACCACTACAAAAAACTTCCTTTCTTCCTTTATGTATCTAAAAACCAAATGAATTTGTGGAACACAATACCATGGGGCTGCTTTGGTTCTGACTATAACATGGTCTTCTTCAAGTCCAATGCCAACAAATACTAGTTGAGTCGTACTCTTAAGTAAGCAAATCTGCCCTTTCTACCGATCGTTTCCAATCCTCTCATAGTATTTTTCATCAATCCAATTTACAACCTCATTAACCCTTATCCTCGAATGCTCTTTGAGCCTAGGTAAGTAATAATGTTATTAGTATAAATTAAAAAATTTTTTTTTTTTAACGTAGTTCACCTCAAACAAGGCAAGCCGCCACTGTAGACGTAAGGGGCTACTGAGAAGAAAAAAAGGGGAGAAGGTTGGGGGGGGGGGGGGGGGGGTCAACCTAAACTGGGATCTGCGCAGCGAGATGTCTGTTTACATTAATTTTAAATTTCTACATGTCAGTACTGTCGGGGAAACAGGGGGCAGGGAGGGAGTTCCAGAGGCCAGCAGCACGAGGAAAGAAGCTATTTGAGTAGAAAGCTCTCCGGCATCTGGGGACCTCCACAGTGAATGGATGGGATTTAGTTGATTGTCGAGTTGGTCTAGTGAATTTACGTCGAGGGGGCATCAGAGTAGCCAATTCACCGGAGCATAATCCATTGAAGTATTTGTAAAACAATCACAAGGAAGTTACATTGCGGCGATGGGACAGGGACTGGAGCTTGGTTGACAGTGAGGGACCTATTAGGTTGGCGACTCTTTTTTGGACCTTGTCAAGGAGAGAGAGAGTAGTAGATGATGCACCAGCCCAGATGTGGCAACAATACTCCATGTATGGGCGGATGGTGGCTTTGTAGAGATAGAGGATAATGTCAGGTGTGAGGAGTTTACTAGCATGGTAGAGGGAGCCAATCTTCTTTGCGGCAGCCTTGGCAATGTCTTCAATTTTAAATAACCTATCATGTTTCTCCATCTCTCCTGAAAACTAACCAAGTTTAATTATACTAGACCAGCAGTGGCAATGGGACGATTTAAGCTTAAGGACGAATTTGTTGATTGTGACTTTGAAGACGACCATGGTGTAATCTGCTTCCCCATAGATTACAACTTGATCATCTTCAAAGCCATTGTCAACAGATTCCATTCAAGAACCATCCCGACAAGTATTCGAACTTGGTCCAGACAATCAATCATTCCATCTCATTAAAGCTTATCCTCAAGTTGCATCTAGCCTTGATAAATGGTGACCATTTAGTAAAAAACAAAAATAAACAAATGTTTAAGAACATGTACTGATAACAATACGAAGCACATAGAATCTCTTAAAAGACTAAAGTTAATTGCAAGATTAAATGAATAAAAAGTTTAATTTATTGCTTTCATGTAAAATGCCATTGTTCTGTTTCTATAACATTAAAAGGTTTTTTCTCATAAAAATGAGAGAGAAAAATGCTTAACAAACATGAAATAAAAAAATAAAAATGAAAAAAATCTAATGTTTAAACAAATAAGGCATTTTTTTAAACTTGCAATTAAAATAATTGCAAGTTATAAAATCCCCAGTCAATTTCTTTTGTCTATTGCTATTATATGACAGATACCGATTATTATTTTGGTACTAAAATGACAGACGACAGGATGGACCAAGGGATTGACTAGAATAAAATCCAGGATAGATTACTCTGTTAAAACTGTAAAAAAAAAACAAAAAAAAAACAAAGTCATTTATTTTGCAACAAGCAAAAAAAACAAAAAAAAAACAACCCGCAATGTGATAGCTAGTATTAATCTAACTCTAAGTATTCTTTTAAAATGTATAACTTCCATTAATTAAAAAAATGTATAACTTCTATTAATAAAAAAAATGTATAACTTCAATTAATTAAAAAAATGTATAACTTCCATTAATTAAAAAAATGTATAACTTCAATTAATTAAAAAAATGTATAACTTCCATTAATTAAAAAAATGTATAACTTCCAGTAATTAAAAAAATGTATAACTTCAATTAATTAAAAAAATGTATAACTTCCAGTAATTAAAAAAATGTATAACTTCAATTAATTAAAAAAAAACTATTAGCTTTCATTTAATTCATCTCTTGAAAATTAATTAACATAAAGAAAGATTTTGGTATTTTATCCTTTCATATAAAATTACTTTAATTACTTACTGTTAATATCAACAAAACTATTGCATATATATATATATATATATATATATATATATATATATATATAAGAAATAGGACAATAGAATAACAAATGAATAACACCAACCATTAATTTATTATAAACTGTTTTAAAAATACTTATGCAAATTAGGCATGCAAATGGCAGTTTGGGTTGTTGCTCTTTACTAAGCTCTGGCACAGGCTAGGAAGTAAGTGTAGTATCTGTTCCGATGGATACTGCACCCCTATAGACGGGTGTCGTCTTGTCCTTCGGGACTTGATTCCACCTGTCTGTGGGTTTGTCCTGTGCGGTTCTAGGAGGTCCACCCTCCCAGGCTTCGCCTCCCCTCTTTGGGGAGGAGTAAGTTTATTGCTTACTGCCTGAGGCGCCCCTACCGGGGAATGCCGACGGGGCTGCCCAGGCAATTTTTAAATGGCCAGAGTGCTCACTTTCTCGGGCGCTGGCTTTTCAAACCCCACTTACTCGATCCAAGCTGTGGTCACATCTTACTTGTGGGAGTAAGATAAAACTGGCCTTGTCCCTAACTCCTGCAGAGGAGTAAATAAATATGAAGATATATTTATGGCAATTAAGCTACACAGAAGCTCCCGCATTTACTTACTTACGTATCGAGCACTGTTGAAGTAAATACTGAAAATTGATACATAAAAAAAAATTATATCTCCTTATAAAATTTCATGTGGATACATGAAATACTAATATATATACATATATATATATATAATATATATATATATATATATATATATATATTATATATATATATAATATTTCTAAAAACTATGTTGTATTATTGATTTAAATAATAGTGAGCCGTTTTGATATAATATATGTGTGATAAATAAAAAAAAAAAACTTTCTCATTTATTCATTGGGATAAAAGTGTTTTATTTTATCTTTATACTACCTGTATCTACCTGGCGTTGCCCGGGATGCACTGAAGTCATTTTAGTTTTTAATTTTTATTTGTTTGCACATTTTAAAATTCAAGGTAGACAACTCCTATTATATTCTTCAATTTGATATGAGTTATATAACACTGTGCTGATTTTTTTTATTTTAAGGTGATTATTTAAAAATGTTTCATATTGGCAGTCGCCAAACTATAGTGGTTATTCTGGTGTATAGCCTTACAAGAAATAAAGGAATACTGAAAAGCAGACATTAAAAAATTATACAAACGTTTTATATATATTAAAACGTACAAAATGCATAAATAAAATTGGAAGAAAGTAGGGCAATGTTCTGGAGTGAAATCTTTACTATGATAAAAGTTTATGGTTGAGTGCAGTGGATGCGATAAGGAGTTATGGCTATCTATAGCAGCACATATGCATACCTGTCTATAGTAGGATGTATGTATGACTGTCCATGTGTAAAGGCTTAGTAGTCGATGTGAAAATAGTTCAACATAGGTGTTATCCAAAAAGAAAAAAAGGGGGGGGGGGATAGAAAGAAAGAATACTTAAGTATTCTTTTAAGAGAGACATTTGAGTTGGTGAGGCAAGGAGGTGATATTGGGTGGCCGTGCCATCTGAGGTGCTTGAAGTGAGGCGTCGTGATTTCAGGAACAGACTGACCTCTAAATCCAACTGGTTTGTTTCAGAGATTTTCTCGGTTTTTATATTTTTATATTATTGGGTTAAAAATAAACGTTTTTATATTTAACGATTTTTTTTTTAATGGAAGACTCTCCAGACAAGGCATGAAGTCACTTGATGTAAGGAGCTAAAAAAAGAAGAAAAAAAAAGCACAAAAAACCCCTACTTTAACGTAAAAAACTACCCAACGATAAGTGTTAAATGGATAGATTCTGACCCAGAAAACATCAATTCTTTCCCCTTTGTCAGAAACATCGCTCATGGAATGTGAGGACTAAAGGACAAAATAAGGGAAGCGAGAGTTACGAGGCTGCCGAAAGTAAACGCAAGGTCTACTTACTGGAAACGCTACCATAGATCCACCTGCATTGTAAAAACTATTTGAACGGCACAGGGTGAACATCCGGTTCTCTGTATGTCACATGTTTCAGTTCTATTTGTCGGCTACAGTTTATGTGAAATTATACTTTTATATATATATTACTAGTTTATACTCGCTCCTTGAGCAGTGTTGGTACAGTACCTGGGTATGTAAGTTTCCATCTTTACCTAGCTGCTACTGCTTTATAGCAAGTAGGAAGAAAGTTTGTGAAATTTTGTAAAAAAAATATACCATGGACGGCAGCACCGGGGGGGGGGGGGGGCTGAAGTCCCCTCACCTACTTTTTGACTTCGCCCCCCCCCCCATTTTACGGTCATCAATAATTAAGTTGATATGCATGTGTTTAACCGCCCCCCCCCCACTTTTTAGGAGAAGCCCCCCCCCTCCTTTCATAACTGTTCCGCCGGCCCTGTATACTACTTAGTATTTTGCATGAGAGAGTAAGTAACTACAATGGATGTATTTACGTATCGATTAGAAATTCTGTTTTTAAACAAAAATAATCCACTTTGAACTAATACTGAGTACTGTTTATGTCCATTTTTATGCGGATTATCAAAAAAAAAGTCACTTAGCTTTAAAAAAAATAAGTATGTAACATTTTTGTTATTTAGTAATTTTAATTCATTTAAATTTATAAAACATGTATCCAGTTTTAAAAAATCTTTTAGACTTATGTGAGATTCGAACTCGCATATTGACATCATAAAAACTACCGCCTTAGTAATGTGTACTCTGCCCATTCCTTTTTTGTCAACTAATCACATGTTTTTATTTGCGTATGAATAGAGAAACTTCAAAAACACCGTAACTTTTTAATAGTATATAGATTATATTGATGTAAGCAGGGCTGTGGAGTAGATGTCTGATTAAGAGCAAATTCATTGCTTTAGGAGTGGGATCTTTTTAAATTTCAAGAGTCAGAGTCAAGCATTTGGGCTAACGACTCCATAACCCTATTTTTCATCATGTATCAATTCTTTCAAAAGAATTGAATTCTCTAGAGTTCGTTCATTAAAACAAAACAATAACATTGAATCCACATGGTATTAAAAAATATGCCCATTCAATTTACAATCAAAACTCTATAAATATATCTAAAATATAAAGAAAAGTCAGTCAGATATTTTATTTTTAGACCTTTATAGCATTGTATTTGACAAAACGATATTTTATTCTGCATAGCCACTTTCTTTTTTTTCCTTCCAGCATATTCTTTACAATACCAAAATATCTTTTACTTAAGTTTCTTTGAAAAAAATAATGCTTATTCCGGCTAGGAAGATTGTTAAAATGGAGACAATTTTCAAAAATGACCTAAAAAAACTGCGTCTGCAGACGACATTAATGAAAACAATAATGCTATGTGAAGCTATCTTTTTTGGCTACCAGATAAATAGTCGCATTTCTTTACAATAAACTATTTATTTCTTACAATTAATTATATACCATAATACTAGGTAAAATATTTCTATTCTAACAATATAAATATTTTTCTTTCCACGAAATAATAGCAGCTGTCGATTATTCATCCTGAAAAATGACATTCCTATGGCATATGCGTCTGGTTATATTTATTTCTAAGAATATCCCAAATAACGTAATGGCGATAACTCCTATTTTAACTTGATCGTTAAAAAAGAAATGCTCCCCTTACATGAGAATCTTTTTCATCTCTATATTAATAAAATTTTGTGACCACTTTGCATGTTTCTGTTTCTTGCCTATGCATGACAAGATTTACTACTAATATTGAAATTTAAAAAAACAAAAAAACAATAAATACTAAAGTTTTATTCTTTTTGTGTCATCTTCATCATCATCAGGTTTTTTTCTTTTTATCACTCCTGGAGGAGGAACACCTCCCTAGTTTCTTTTCACCTTGTTTTATCTCTGGCTAAGCGTGGCTAAGTAGAACCTAGTTGACTGTTGATGTCATCTCTCCTCTGGGTTTTTGGCCTTCATCTAGGTCTTTTCCATTGCAGTGGAGTCCATTCTGTCGCTATATATGTCCACCTGTTGTCTTTATATCTCAAAAGGTGACCTGCCCACCTATGTTTTGCCATTCGTATGGTGATGATGATGTCATTTACTCCAGTTTGCTGTCTGATCCAGGTGTTTCTTTTTCTATCACGTAAACTGATACTGAGCATAATGCGTTCCATTTTACATTGTGCCACTCTTAGCTTTTCCATCGCTGCATTATTAAATGCCCATGTTTCGCTGCCATATGTCATAACAGGCATGATGTATTCATTGAACACTTTCTGCTTAATGTTCATAGTGGACTTTCTACTCTTCATCTTCTTTTCGTGTATAACTTCAAAAAAGCATATTAATGAATCCCAGGCAACGCCGGTTAGGTACAGCTAGTAATATTTATAAAGTATTACTCGTGGAAGATTTCTTAGGTCAGACCTTTTAAAACATTTAAAGAGTTAGAGCTGGAGTCGGTCAGTTTAAAAGTTTTGTAGTTGGAGTTGAGCGCTTGGGCTACCGATTCCACAGCCCTGCACATACGTAGACTAATTAAGAATGATTCATTTGAGGCCAATATTATTTCCTATTCCCGTACATCGACACTGCTACGGCAGATAACCTAAAATGTCTTTGCATTTTCTCAAAGTCCAAATGCCATTTCATGATAAGATAACAGAAAAATAATTCATGGTTATAAATAAATATTTTAAATTGAACATTTTTGATTGATTTTATGTAATTATTAGACATGATCTGATCTAATCAGTGCAAAAGATAAATCCTTCAAAAAGTGATTCATGTTTTTTTTTAATTATTAATCTTCGGTTATTAACTATTTACAGAAACATTGTTAATCATTATAATATCATTGTATCGATACTAATTAAGTAACATAAAATTATTTTAAGTAAGAATCAATAATCGGTGCTTGTGGAGTGTAGGCGCCCCCCCCCCCCAAATTATCTTTAATTTGAGGAGAGTCAAATAAGGGGGAGATAACTCTAGTTTCAAGTTTCAACCACGATATATCTTAAAATGGATTTTACTATTGTAATTATTCTAAAATAAAGTTTTAAAAAATGTATACGTAAAAGGATATTTATTTACTCCTCGCGGAGTTAGGCACAAGGCCAGTTTTATCTTACTCCCACAAGTAAGATGTGACCCAAGATCGGGTCGAGCAAGTGGGGTTAAAAGCCAGCGCTCGAGAGGTGAGCACTCTGGCCATTTAAAAATTGCCTGGGCAGCACCGTCGGCATTCCCCGGTAGGGGCGCCTCAGACAGTAAGCAATAAACTTACTCCTCCCCAAAGAGGGGAGGCGAAGCCTGGGAGGGTGGACCTCCTAGAACTGCACAGAACAGGCGTGCAGTATCCATCGGAACAGATACTACACTTTGATCTTAGCCAAAAGGCCGAGGATGGATAGTTTAGGAATAAAACAATCACACTCGCATTCGGCACCAATGAAAAATAAAATGATTTATTAAAATAAATTATTGCAGAAGAAGGAAAAAATAGAAAAAATACGTAAATGGAAGGGGAAAAAACATGAAACAAGAGAAATAAAGTTTTTGAAATAAATGACAGTTTTACATTGGGTAAAACTCGGCAATTTGTTTCAAATCAGTTTCTTTTACGTATAAATTTAAAAAAACTTTATTTTAGAATAATTACAATAGTAAAATCCATTTTAAGATACATCGTGGTTGAAACTTGAAACTAGAGTTCTCTCCCTCTTATTTGACTCTTCTCAATCCACAAGCACCCAATAATCTATAAATATATAATTAAAAGATTCTATTCTTTTTTAGTTGTCTTATTTTGATGTTGGAGAATAATCAAATTGAATAAATCGATAGATGAATTTTAGCAAAATTTAAATTCAAAGAAACTTGCGATATATATATATATATATATATATATATATATATATATACATATATATATATATATACATATATATATATATATATATATATATATATATATTATTTTGCATACTATTTTATCCGCCTGAAGATGACCGATGTCGGTCGAAAATGTTCGCGAAAATGTGGCGATTTTTTACACAACATGGACGACAATACCAAATCGGTCATGCGACGAATCTAAAAAACGAATCAAAAAATAAATAAACAGAAGCTGTTGCTACTGTTTAACCAAACATGCATAAGAGAAGGAATGCTGCCTAATTACACAAATTTCAATATATATATACATATATATATATATACATATACATATATATATATATATATATATTAGAGTATCGTGTCCACGTTTGCTTCATGCTTAGATGTATATAGGTGTAATCAGTCGACAGAAAATCATAAACGCAAAAATGGTTGAAAAAATAATAAATAAAAACTGAGAATTAGTTCGCCGTTTTCAAGAACTCTGTTCACACTTCATTGAAGGATTGAAGAAGGGAATGGTTTCCGAAAATTTCCTACAGAATATCCTAACACAAAAGAGAAACAAAAAACAGAGATTGGGATTTACTTTGCTTCAAAAATCGTCCAATAAATTCAACACAAAATTGTAAGTTGCATGTTTATTTGTTTATTCATTCTCATTTTTTTTTCACCTACTTGTGCACTTATGATTTTCCGTTGACTGATTACACACACATATATATATGAAAAAATATATTTGTGCATATATATTTTTAGAAAATTTACCAAAACCATTCAATGTAAAAGCTTGTTGAATGTTAACATTTAACAACAGAGCATTTTTTTCTGTTGGAAATGCATGAAAAATATTTTTAAATATTTTTTTTTCCTTGAGGGTTTTTCTCCGGGAGTTATTTGTTGGACTTCTGATGAGCTGCATGAACGAAAGATCCTGGTAATTATATGTTTATTTCCGGTTGTTTATTTGTACGTGAAACAATTGTCATGTTACATTGAATTATTTTGAAATTAGGAAATAAAAAATGAATAAAGACTTGGTCATTGAAATTAAAAAATACCATTGTTTACTTATAAGTTATATATTTGTGTGTGGGTGTGTGTGTAATATTTTTTTAAAAAGTTATTTTATATAGTTCAGATCGATTCTTATGGAAATCAAATTCCAGAGCAAAATGAAGCTCAATATTCAAACTGTTAAATAGTTATTTCAAAATTTGTAATAGAGCTATAAATAGATTAATTGACAGATCAAAGTTATGTCAAACTATGATTTATTGTCAGTTCTGAAACAAAGAAAAGCTAACACGTGTTTCTAGAATGATCAAAACATAATTGAAACAAATTCAAGTAGTGAACAACACCTTTCATTGTCAGCGCATTGTTGTCAGAAGAAAACCGTACACCATCAAAGTGAAATTTCATGCAAAGAGTCTTCAAAATGTCCATGAAGGCAAAACCAAAACACACAAAAAACAATGGCGAAATGAGAATTGACACACTTTAAACAAGATTTGAAACATTCAGATTCGAATGTTCAGCAAAAAATTTGTTTGCACATCGAAAATATTTGATTTATTTACCATATATATATATATATATATTATAAATTTTTAATGAATAAATATTATTTATTTTGAAGGCTCATCAGTGCAGATTTACAACTGATCTACCAATCGCCCGATTTCGAACCTCAGACCTCGAGTCTTGCAACCCGAAATCAATAACTGTTTGACCAGCAAATCAACTTAGCGAATGAGACGTGTAAATACTACCTATAAATCAGTACCATTTTTAAATGCATCTAGCGAGTTCAACCTAGTGGAGGGAACCTTTGCATTGCTGCTTAGGCGATACAATTAATATATCTCAAATAAAGTACCCTCCCTTTTCGGACACACACAAAAATACTTTTCTAATACACGTTGTTATTTTCCTTCTGTGCTACTAATTAAACATAAGAATAAAAAGAGTAATATGGGGTTCAAGAGTGAGAGCAGGAGTTACTTGGGCCCTGTTAGTTTTTAACACAATATGTGAAATATAATTTATATAAATAAATAGTAAAGAAATTAAATTGCAATGGAAATATAATGTGAACAAACATCTTGCTGCCAACTCCTCACTTAGGTTGCCCCTTATAAATCTGGCCTGTATCACAGTAGCCCCTTAGGGTGAATAAAAAATAATAAAATAAGAATATAAGAACATTATTGGGTTTACTCTTTTCCTAATATGTAGAGGCCCTGATCACCTGACGTCGTGTCAATCAGTCATTGGTTGATTTAGCCATGTCATCATCGATATAAAAGGTAATGACTTAGAAGTCTACTTCCCCTTTTCTCCCTTTTTGGTCTGATTATTTAATTTCTGAAGCAACATCGTTGTCCCCTGCTTCTATTTCATCCAGACCAGTTCTGTGACATATGGTCTGTCTCTTAACCCAAATAAGACCAGTTCAACGTGCTACTTCATATCTTGGTAAGATATCCACGTCATATATCCACGTATTAGGAAGATTAAGATTTGTGCAGATTTCGGTGTAGAACTTGTAAAATTCTGTTTTGTAACCAATGGTTTTCACGCTTATATAATCAGATACTCACAAGAGGGATCACATGAAGGTTGCAAGCATCCATAATAAAAGTGGTGGCATGGAAATGTCTGGATGAGTCATCAGTCCATACCGGTATCTACTTAACCATCATCAACTCTGTTGATATGCCATAAAATGGAGCATTTTTTTTTAGATTGTCAACCCCAACTAAAAATTATTGGATGAAAGTTAATTTTGAATAATGATAAAAAAAAAAAACGAATAACCGAAACAAAGTAGTTTATTTTTATCTGTTAGAATTCATGTTTAGCCGAATGAATGTACTTTGAATTATTCCAAGTTTTAAGTAAAGTGGGTTATATCATCAACATTATTCTCTTTGTCTTGACAAATGGGTCTCCAAAAAGTAGTCAATATTAACGACTGGAGGCATGTACTACCTTTTACAGTATTAGACCTAGGAATATGAAATTCAGTAGAATGAAAAACAAGAACAGATATTCTTCATTGTAGCGGTTATGTGACTGAGATGTGCTTTCTTTTGTATTTACACGCAATCTCTGGCATAGTGATCAGTTTGTGGTTCAATTGGCTAAAACAGGCATGTTAAAACTTGCGTAGAAATACATTGAGCTATTCGAACACTTCTGCACATACTCAGCTTTCCTAATTTCCGTTCATACTTAGTTTGGCGCTAAAATACAAACAGTTTCATGAACAGAGGCTGTGGAGACCAGACAACATCTTCTTGTCTCTTGCCATGAAGTGGCAGGACGAGATGAAACTCTTGAACTCAATTCTCTGTCTATGGCTAAAGCCTGCCTACCGAACCAACTTACCGTACATTTTTTTTTCTTTTTTACTAAAGAATCATGATTTATCAAAGCCCAAAGGCCACTCCAGGAGAAAGGTTAATGAGTGTCCGGTGAACGGAGAGACAACACCGTAATAATTGGTAATGGTGGAAATTAGGCAGAATTTGATTATTTAAGAGGACAGTTCAACAAGAATTTGTTTACATTGGACTTGAAAACGATCATGTTGTAGTCAGTCGGGAAGCAACCCCATGGTATGGTGTTCCACAAACGGGCAGTTCTAGGAAAGAAAGTTTTATCATAGAAGTTTCGTTTAGTATTAGGCACAGAGAGTGAGAAAGGGACATTTTTGACAGTGGCTGTAGCTAGACAAGTTCTTGTGAATGTCTCACGGGGGGGGGGGGGGGGGAGCATAGATTGAAGCTCAGTCCCAGGAGCTTGTCAAAACAGGGGGATTCCTCAAGATGAGAGCCGTCCAAACGTAAGCGTGAGAGATCATCGAAAATGCTATTTCAAACTAAAGCGTGAGACATCATCGAAAATGCTATTTCAAACTTAAGCATGAGAGATCATCGAAAATGCTATTTCAAACGTAAGTGTGAGAGATGATCGAAAATGCTATTTCATACATAAGTGTGAGAGATGATCGAAAATGCTATTTCATACATAAGCGTGAGAGATGATCGAAAATGCTATTTCAAACGTAAGTGTGAGAGCGATCGAAAATGCTATTTCATACATAAGCGTGAGAGATGATCGAAAATGCTATTTCATACATAAGCGTGAGAGATGATCGAAAATGCTATTTCAAACATAAGCATGAGAGATCATCGAAAATGCTATTTCAAACTTAAGCGTGAGAGATCATTGAAAATGCTATTTCAAACATAAGCGTGAGAGATCATTGAAAATGCTATTTCAAACATAAGCGTGAGAGATGATCAAAAATTCTATTACAAACAAAAGCATGACAGATCATCGAAAATGCTATTTCAAACATAAGCGTAAGAGATCATTGAAAATGCTATTTCAAACATAAGCATGAGAGATCATCGAAAATGCTATTTCAAACATAAGCGTAAGAGATCATCGAAAATGCTATTTCAAACATAAGCGTGAGAGATCATCGAAAATGCTATTTCAAACATAAGCGTGAGAGATCATTGAAAATGCTATTTCAAACATAAGCGTAAGAGATCATCGAAAATGCTATTTCAAACATAAGCGTGAGAGATCATCGAAAATGCTATTTCAAACATAAGCGTGAGAGATCATTGAAAATGCTATTTCAAACATAAGCGTGAGAGATCATTGAAAATGCTATTTCAAACATAAGCGTGAGAGATCATCGAAAATGCTATTTCAAACATAAGCGTGAGAGATCATCGAAAATGCTATTTCAAACATAAGCGTGAGAGATCATTGAAAATGCTATTTCAAACATAAGCGTGAGAAATGATCAAAAATGCTATTACAAACAAAAGCGTGAGAGATCATCGAAAATGCTATTTCAAACATAAGCGTGAGAGATCATCGAAAATGCTATTTCAAACATAAGCGTGAGAGATCATCGAAAATGCTATTTCAAACATAAGCGTAAGAGATCATCGAAAATGCTATTTCAAACATAAGCGTGAGAGATCATTGAAAATGCTATTTCAAACATAAGCGTGAGAGATGATCAAAAATGCTATTACAAACAAAAGCGTGAGAGATCATCGAAAATGCTATTTCAAACATAAGCGTGAGAGATCATCGAAAATGCTATTTCAAACATAAGCGTAAGAGATCATCGAAAATGCTATTTCAAACATAAGCGTAAGAGATCATCGAAAATGCTATATCAAACATAAGCGTGAGAGATCATCGAAAATGCTATTTCAAACATAAGCGTGAGAGATCATTGAAAATGCTATTTCAAACATAAGCATGAGAGATGATCAAAAATGCTACAAACAAAAGCGTGAGAGATCATCGAAAATGCTATTTCAAACATAAGGGTCAGAGATCATCGAAAATGCTATTTCAAACATAAGCGTAAGAGATCATCGAAAATGCTATTTCAAACATAAGCGTGAGAGATCATCGAAAATGCTATTTCAAACTTAAGCATGAGAGATGATTGAAAATGCTATTTCAAACATAAGCGTGAGAGATCATCGAAAATGCTATTGTAAACATAAGCGTGAGAGATCATCGAAAATGCTATTTCAAACATAAGTGTGAGAGATCATTGAAAATGCTATTTCAAACATAAGCGTGAGAAATGATCAAAAATGCTATTTCAAACGTAAGTGTGAGAGATCATTGAAAATGCTATTTCAAACATAAGCGTGAGAGATCATTGGAAATGCTATTTCTAAACATAAGCATAAGAGATCATCGAAAATGCTATTTCAAACGTAAGTGTGAGAGATCATTGAAAATGCCATTTCAAACATAAGCGTGAGAGATCATTGAAAATGCTATTTCAAACATAAGCGTAAGAGAGCATCGAAAATGCTATTTCAAACGTAAGTGTGAGAGATCATTGAAAATGCTATTTCAAACATAAGCGTGAGAGATCATTGGAAATGCTATTTAAAACATAAGTGTAAGAGATCATCGAAAATGCTATTTCAAACATAAGCGTAAGGGATCATCGAAAATGCTATTTCAAACATAAGCGTAAGAGATCATCGAAAATGCTATTTCAAACATAAGCGTGAGAGATCATCGAAAATGCTATTTACAACATAAGCGTGAGAGATCATAGAAAATGCTATTTCAAACATAAGCGTGAGAGATCATCGAAAATGCTATTTCAAACATAAGTGTGAGAGATCATCGAAAATGCTATTTCAAACATAAGCATAAGAGATCATCGAAAATGCTATTTCAAACATAAGCGTATGAGATCATCAGAAAATGCTATTTCAAACATAAGCGTGAGAGATCATCGAAAATGCTAGTTCAAACATAAGCGTGAGAGATCATTGAAAATGCTATTTCAAACATAAGCGTAAGAGATCATCGAAAATGCTATTTCAAACATAAGCGTGAGAGATCATCGAAAATGCTATTTCAAACATAAGCGTGAGAGATCATAGAAAAAGCTATTTAAAACATAAGCGTAAGAGATCATCGAAAATGCTATTTCAAACATAAGCGTGAGAGATCATCGAAAATGCTATTTCAACATAAGCGTAAGAGATCATCGAAAATGCTATTTCAAACATAAGCGTGAGAGATCATCGAAAATGCTATTTCAAACATAAGCGTGAGAGATCATCGAAAATGCTATTTCAAACATAAGCGTGAGAGATCATTGAAAATGCTATTTCAAACATAAGCGTGAGAGATGATCAAAAATGCTATTACAAACAAAAGCGTGAGAGATCATCGAAAATGCTATTTCAAACATAAGCGTAAGAGATCATCGAAAATGCTATTTCAAACATAAGCGTATGAGATCATCAGAAAATGCTATTTCAAACATAAGCGTGAGAGATCATCGAAAATGCTATTTCAAACATAAGCGTGAGAGATCATTGAAAATGCTATTTCAAACATAAGCGTAAGAGATCATCGAAAATGCTATTTCAAACATAAGCGTGAGAGATCATCGAAAATGCTATTTCAAACATAAGCGTGAGAGATCATAGAAAAAGCTATTTAAAACATAAGCGTAAGAGATCATCGAAAATGCTATATCAAACATAAGCGTGAGAGATCATCGAAAATGCTATTTCAAACATAAGCGTGAGAGATCATTGAAAATGCTATTTCAAACATAAGCGTGAGAGCTGATCAAAAATGCTACAAACAAAAGCGTGAGAGATCATCGAAAATGCTATTTCAAACATAAGGGTAAGAGATCATCGAAAATGCTATTTCAAACATAAGCGTAAGAGATCATCGAAAATGCTATTTCAAACATAAGCGTGAGAGATCATCGAAAATGCTATTTCAAACTTAAGCATGAGAGATGATTGAAAATGCTATTTCAAACATAAGCGTGAGAGATCATCGAAAATGCTATTGTAAACATAAGCGTGAGAGATCATCGAAAATGCTAGTTCAAACATAAGTGTGAGAGATCATTGAAAATGCTATTTCAAACATAAGTGTAAGAGATCATCGAAAATGCTATTTCAAACGTAAGTGTGAGAGATGATCGAAAATGCTATTTCATACATAAGTGTGAGAGATGATCGAAAATGCTATTTCATACATAAGCGTGAGAGATGATCGAAAATGCTATTTCAAACGTAAGTGTGAGAGATGATCGAAAATGCTATTTCATACATAAGCGTGAGAGATGATCGAAAATGCTATTTCATACATAAGCGTGAGAGATGATTGAAAATTCTATTTCAAACATAAGCATGAGAGATCATCGAAAATGCTATTGCAAACTTAAGCGTGAGAGATCATTGAAAATGCTATTTCAAACATAAGCCTGAGAGATCATTGTCAATGCTATTTCAAACATAAGCGTGAGAGATGATCAAAAATTCTATTACAAACAAAAGCGTGACAGATCATCGAAAATGCTATTTCAAACATAAGCGTAAGAGATCATTGAAAATGCTATTTCAAACATAAGCGTGAGAGATCATTGAAAATGCTATTTCAAACATAAGCGTGAGAGATCATCGAAAATGCTATTTCAAACATAAGCGTGAGAGATCATCGAAAATGCTATTTCAAACATAAGCGTGAGAGATCATTGAAAATGCTATTTCAAACATAAGCGTGAGAGATCATCGAAAATGCTATTTCAAACATAAGCGTGAGAGATCATTGAAAATGCTATTTCAAACATAAGCGTGAGAGATCATCGAAAATGCTATTTCAAACATAAGCGTGAGAGATCATCGAAAATGCTATTTCAAACATAAGCGTGAGAGATCATTGAAAATGCTATTTCAAACATAAGCGTGAGAAATGATCAAAAATGCTATTACAAACAAAAGCGTGAGAGATCATCGAAAATGCTATTTCAAACATAAGCGTGAGAGATCATCGAAAATGCTATTTCAAACATAAGCGTGAGAGATCATCGAAAATGCTATTTCAAACATAAGCGTAAGAGATCATCGAAAATGCTATTTCAAACATAAGCGTGAGAGATCATTGAAAATGCTATTTAAAACATAAGCGTGAGAGATGATCAAAAATGCTATTACAAACAAAAGCGTGAGAGATCATCGAAAATGCTATTTCAAACATAAGCGTGAGAGATCATCGAAAATGCTATTTCAAACATAAGCGTAAGAGATCATCGAAAATGCTATTTCAAACATAAGCGTAAGAGATCATCGAAAATGCTATTTCAAACATAAGCGTGAGAGATCATTGAAAATGCTATTTCAAACATAAGCGTGAGAGATGATCAAAAATGCTACAAACAAAAGCGTGAGAGATCATCGAAAATGCTATTTCAAACATAAGGGTAAGAGATCATCGAAAATGCTATTTCAAACATAAGCGTAAGAGATCATCGAAAATGCTATTTCAAACATAAGCGTGAGAGATCATCGAAAATGCTATTTCAAACTTAAGCATGAGAGATGATTGAAAATGCTATTTCAAACATAAGCGTGAGAGATCATCGAAAATGCTATTGTAAACATAAGCGTGAGAGATCATCGAAAATGCTATTTCAAACATAAGTGTGAGAGATCATTGAAAATGCTATTTCAAACATAAGCGTGAGAAATGATCAAAAATGCTATTTCAAACGTAAGTGTGAGAGATCATTGAAAATGCTATTTCAAACATAAGCGTGAGAGATCATTGGAAATGCTATTTCTAAACATAAGCATAAGAGATCATCGAAAATGCTATTTCAAACGTAAGTGTGAGAGATCATTGAAAATGCCATTTCAAACATAAGCGTGAGAGATCATTGAAAATGCTATTTCAAACATAAGCGTAAGAGAGCATCGAAAATGCTATTTCAAACGTAAGTGTGAGATATCATTGAAAATGCTATTTCAAACATAAGCGTGAGAGATCATTGGAAATGCTATTTCAAACATAAGTGTAAGAGATCATCGAAAATGCTATTTCAAACATAAGCGTAAGGGATCATCGAAAATGCTATTTCAAACATAAGCGTAAGAGATCATCGAAAATGCTATTTCAAACATAAGCGTGAGAGATCATCGAAAATGCTATTTCAAACATAAGCGTGAGAGATCATAGAAAATGCTATTTAAAACATAAGCGTAAGAGATCATCGAAAATGCTATTTCAAACATAAGCGTGAGAGATCATCGAAAATGCTATTTCAACATAAGCGTAAGAGATCATCGAAAATGCTATTTCAAACATAAGCGTGAGAGATCATCGAAAATGCTATTTCAAACATAAGCGTAAGAGATCATCGAAAATGCTATTTCAAACATAAGCGTGAGAGATCATTGAAAATGCTATTTCAAACATAAGCGTAAGAGATCATCGAAAATGCTATTTCAAACATAAGCGTGAGAGATCATTGAAAATGCTATTTCAAACATAAGCGTGAGAGATGATCAAAAATGCTATTACAAACAAAAGCGTGAGAGATCATCGAAAATGCTATTTCAAACATAAGCGTGAGAGATCATCGAAAATGCTATTTCAAACATAAGCGTAAGAGATCATCGAAAATGCTATTTCAAACATAAGCGTAAGAGATCATCGAAAATGCTATATCAAACATAAGCGTGAGAGATCATCGAAAATGCTATTTCAAACATAAGCGTGAGAGATCATTGAAAATGCTATTTCAAACATAAGCGTGAGAGCTGATCAAAAATGCTACAAACAAAAGCGTGAGAGATCATCGAAAATGCTATTTCAAACATAAGGGTAAGAGATCATCGAAAATGCTATTTCAAACATAAGCGTAAGAGATCATCGAAAATGCTATTTCAAACATAAGCGTGAGAGATCATCGAAAATGCTATTTCAAACTTAAGCATGAGAGATGATTGAAAATGCTATTTCAAACATAAGCGTGAGAGATCATCGAAAATGCTATTGTAAACATAAGCGTGAGAGATCATCGAAAATGCTATTTCAAACATAAGTGTGAGAGATCATTGAAAATGCTATTTCAAACATAAGTGTAAGAGATCATCGAAAATGCTATTTCAAACGTAAGTGTGAGAGATCATTGAAAATGCTATTTCAAACATAAGCGTGAGAGATCATCGAAAATGCTATTTCAAACATAAGCGTAAGAGATCATCGAAAATGCTATTTCAAACGTAAGTGTGAGAGATCATTGAAAATGCTATTTCAAACATAAGCGTGAGAGATCATTGGAAATGCTATTTCAAACATAAGCGTAAGAGATCATCGAAAATGCTATTTCAAACGTTAGTGTGTAAGACCTATCGACGGACAGACCTCTCATAGAAATGTGTGGACACACTTAAATAAAATAAAAATGGTTTTAAAAAATGTCTCTTAAAATGCGATTTAGCGCGTCCCTAAAAAGGAAGTTTTACCAAATTAAACATGTTAGTACATGTATTTTATTTAAAATGAAAGCCTGTCATGACAGGCTTCCATTTTATTTAATTATAATTGTAAGTAAAGGGTTAGTAGAAGAGATAGAGAGGGAGTGGGGAGGAGAATAGAGTGAAGGGAAATAGAAATGGGAGGGGAGAGAGAGATAGGGGAACGAGAAAGAAAGAGAGAGAGAGAGAGTTAGGGGAACATAGACAAGAAAGAGAGAGAGATATGGGGACAAAGGAGAGAGAAGGAGAGATCAGGGGGAGATAGAGAGAAAGAGGGAGAGATAGGGGAAAAAGAGAACGAGATAGATAGGGAAACGAGAGAGAGCGAGAGATAGGGAAACGAGAGAGAGAGAGATAGGGAAACGAGAGAGAGAGAGAGAGATAGGGAAACGAGAGAGAGAGGGGGGGAATCAAAGAGAGAGAGAGGGGGGGACACCAAAAAGAGAGAGTGGAGGAACGAGAGAAAGATAGAGAGAGAGTGGAACAAGAGAGAGATAGGGGAGAGAGAGATTGGGGAGAGAGATAGAAAGAAATAGGGGAAAGGGAGATAGAGAAATACGGGAGAAAGATAGAGAAAAAGGGGAGAGAGACAGGAGGAGGGGAGAGAGATAGGGGGAAGGAATAGAGAGATAGGGGAGGGAATAGAGAGATAGGGGAGGGAATAGAGAGATAGGAGAAGGGAATAGAGAGATAGTGGAGGGAATAGAGAGATAGGGGGAGGGAATAGAGAGATAGGGGGAGGGAATAGAGATAGGGGAGGGAATAGAGAGATAGGGGGAGGGAATAGAGAGATAGGGGGAGGGAATAGAGAGATAGGAGAAGGGAATAGAGAGATAGTGGAGGGAATAGAGAGATAGGGGGAGGGAATAGAGAGATAGGGGAGGGAATAGAGAGATAGGGGAGGGAATAGAGAGATAGGAGAAGGGAATAGACAGATAGGAGAAGGGAATAGACAGATAGGGGAGGGAATAGAGATAGGAGAAGGGAATAGAGATAGGAGAAGGGAATAGAGAGATCGGGGAGGGGGAGAGATAGGGGAGGGGATAGAGATAGGGGAGGGAATAGAGAAATAGAGGAGTGGATAGAGAAATAGAGGAGTGGATAGAGAGATAGGGGAGAGATAGTGGAGGAGAATAGAAAGATAGGAGAAGAGAGAGAGAGATAGAGAAATAGGGTAGAGGGAAACAAGAGATGTGGTGGAGGGGAAAATTAATTTTAAAAATATATTTTGATTACGGTGAGCTTCTTTTTTTTTTTTTTAATTTTTTAATCGAATTCGTATATCTATCAACGTTGAAAACACAGAAATAACTGGAAGAATTGTATAACCTTGCTATATAATTATTAAGTAAGTGAAGTAAGAGAATGAGAGCAATCGATGAAAAAGGGGGTAAAGCCACATACCGCACGTGAACTGCTGGGTGCCAACCCCTTAAAGCCTAAAATTATTCAATTGGTGCTAAGTCCATGCGTCATTATCAAACCAAGATAAAAACAAAGCGTGTAAAAATGTCTATATTGTAAGAGTATGTGTATGTTGTGCTGTTATATTTTGTTTTTTTTTTGTTTTGTTTTATACTGTGACAAAACGCCTGCGCTTTTTTCTTCTTCTTCCAGAGTCAATAAAAATCCCCCAGTCACCTGCACAAGGGCGTCTGGATTTTCCCGTCACAGTTGGTGACTTAAGTTGAAATTAGTCATCAGAACTCTTTTCTTTTACTTGTTGTCATAAGTTACCTTTTCCGCTTTTACTAATTACGTAATGTCATATTTTTCTTTTCTTTTATATATCTTACTCAAGGGCGGAGGCTCGGAATAGCGACCGCATCGTTTTGGGGATTACCAAAAAAAAAAAAAAAAATCAACTCGCTGTATCTACCCGCAATTTTTATTTTCATTTTGGGCATTTTTAACGACAGCTAACAGAACGAAAAAGGGGTAAAAAAAACAAATAGGCAACAAATAAATGTTACGAAAGTTGAAGATAAGTTACTCTTCTACTAACCTGGATAAGTTTATTTGTGTTTTAACTTATTTTAATGCATTTTTGTTGTTGTTCAAAACAAACCTGGTG
This sequence comes from Sepiola atlantica, assembly GCA_963556195.1. Classification (NCBI taxonomy): domain Eukaryota; kingdom Metazoa; phylum Mollusca; class Cephalopoda; order Sepiida; family Sepiolidae; genus Sepiola; species Sepiola atlantica. The sequence continues at coordinate 15,198,892 of OY744536.1, read as the reverse complement.
TCCATCTGTTCAGTTATAACTAAAGAAATTTAATGAAATTACAGTTTCGATAATCGCTCAAAAAATGAAAATTAAACAAAATACTGGTAGAACATTAAATTTTCCCACGATTGGTGACATTTATTGGATGTGTTTCTTTTTTTTCGATTTTTCACCGATTATCAAGGATCCCCGTGCAGAACTCATGAACAGTCATTTTGTTTTTTCGTTCTAACTGAACAGGTGGACACCAGGTTTGTTTTGAACAAAAAAAAAATGCATTAAAATAAGTTAAAACACAAATAAACTTATCTAGGTTAGTAGAAGAGTAACATATCTTGCCTTTCGTAACATTTATTTGTTGCCTATTTGCTTTTCTGAACCTTTTTCGTTCTGTTAGCTGTCGCTAAAAATGCCCACATTTTCAGCATTTATTATTTTTTAAAGGCAACTCTCGGTTTCTACAGGGTGTTATCTCTTTGTAAAGGTGGTCACTGAGTTTCGACTATGGGTATAATAAGACGTATTTCGTCTTTTAAGTGATGGGGAGGGGTAAAGTAAATTAAATTATCGCAGAACTTAAAATTTGTGAAAAATTTCTAGCTTCTCCGAAAATGGACGTAATCGACGTGAATGCTTTGAAACTGTTGATTTTCACAATTTTTAATTTCTGCGATAATTTAATATTTTAAACTATTAAAAAAAATGTAAAAATCTGTTAATCCAAACAAGAGGACTATTCGTTTTGTTGGTTTTGAAATGAAAACATGTACTGTTCATTTTCCCAAATTTTATTTTCTTCAATAAATGTTCTATCAATATACTAAAAAGAGAGTTATCTGCCCCTTACACCATTGGAACTCTTCTACAATAAATTTCGGCTCGTGTACCGCATCTGCACAAGTGCCAAAAAATCTATAAGCTTTTTTTTTTTTTTAATGAATAGTTTGTATTGACATTCATTTATTGATAAATACTGAAAATTTCATTAAACTCGGACTATTCTAATTTTTGGTTGATTTTTTTTCAATTAGGAGCATTCAGTTTTTGCATAAAAAACAAAAATTACTTTAACTTTCATTTGTTTTAATGTCTATTTATAAAATGGACAACAGGTGGTCGCCATTTTACGTGTTGTGTTATCATGTATAAAACATACGAGTGTCGGAAAAAAGAGAAAAGGATGATAGTGAAGAAACAATTCGATTTACATACATATAAATGTATTTACAAATAAAAAGTTTGAAGACGAACGTAAGGAGGGACTACAGAACATGTAGTACATGAAGAGAACAACATACATAAGTACTAAGCAAAGAATACATTAAGGTCCCAAATACAATAAGAAAGACCACATGGGAAGGTCGTATATAGAGAACATGCATGAGCTATGTATATGTAAATGTTAGAGTCTATGCGACTGCTATCAGGAGACGCAATTCACAGGAAAAGCCTGCTGGGGTTTTGTTGGGAAGTATACTCCTAAGAGGAACGTGGAGCAACCGTCCGTACGTTTTGAATGATTCGTCAGAAAGAGAGTCCCGTTCTGAATTTTGCACACATGGACAGAATGAGCTTTAAAAACGTTCGCACCAGAGAACGCGCTCTCTAACGTTGACCGAGAATAAATCGAAGGGAGATAACTTGGATAATTCTCCCCCCCCCCCCCCGCAAAAAAAAAAGAATTACCCGAATCGGATCTATCGGCATTCCTTGGTTGGGGCGCCTCAGGCGAATGGCGATAGCTTCCTCTTTCTTACTAGGGAAATGAAAACCGACCAACAAAAAACAGAGAGAGAGAGAGAGAGGGGGGGGGGAGAGAGAGAGAGAGAGAGAGATCTGCAAAAGAAACAAAACAAGCAAACACCACCACCAAGATATCCTCAAATGCTGAAAAAGTTGCTGGCAAAAATAAAAAAATTGGCTAATTTATATTTCCCACAATAATAGCAATTGGGATTTTTGTTTTCGAAACTATTTGATAATTGTCCTAATATATGGTTGCGTAATATTTACAGAGACATAGATTTCGGTCCCAAACAACTTATTTTTTTCCTTAAAACAATGTTTTAGTAAAATAAAAAATAAATAATGTTAAATATTAAAAACAGTAAGTGAGAGCAAGTTTGATTGGCTACGCGAAACGCGGACAAAGCAAGTCGACTCTTATAAATAAACAAAGAAGGGAGATAACTTCAAGTTTTGCTTTTGATTACCTACGGATTATTGCACCTTGCGAACCCTTACGAGAAAATATTATCCTTTTTTGTTATCTCCCTTACTTCAGCCACCTTTCTGTTTTCCCCGATAGACTTGTTTAGTCCGCGTTTCGCGTAGAGTATTACACCTGCTATACATTGCTGTTTTAATGTTTATTTTTATTTTTACTGAGTAAAAATAAGTTGTTATGGGGCAATGAAACCCTGTCGAAATGTATTACCAATATTAGAACATTACACACATTTTTTGTTTTGTTTCGAACACGTAATGCGATTTAAAAAAAAAATAAAGGTGCGTAAAGTTGTTTTTTTGTTGTTTTTTAGCAAAAAAAAAAAAAAAAAAAAAAAAGAAAAGAAAAAAAAGCTGTTACCAAAGAAAACATTACTTACTTTGGCATGGTGTTTTTCAAATTTAATGCAAATTTCTGATTTTTTTTTTAATACTGGAAATAAAATAAGCGCAAAATATATACAGGTAAACTTTAATTTACACCGGATGTAAAGTAAGTGCCCATTTATAAAAATAGTGAAGTCCCCCCCCCCCTGGTGCATGAAAAAAATTAAAAATGTAATAAAATTTACATTTTCTAAATTTTTTTTTAAATGTTTGTAAATTTGTCGTTTCTTACTCAAAACGGCGGAAAACTGACGTAAATGAAGCGTATGCTATTTCCCGACCTCACGATTGAGTAAGTAAACCCAAATAAATTGTTTGAGACTAATTTCTTTAAAAGTTATTTAAGGTAAATTTTAAATTAGTCCAGAATAATTTATTTGGGTTTACTTACTCATGTGTGAGATCGGAAAATAGCAGACGCTCCATTGGCGTCAGAGTTGTCCTCCATTTTGAGTAAGAAATGACAAATTTACCAAAATTTTAATTTAAAGAATATTTTTTAATTAAAATTAAAAAATAAATTATCTTTGTTATATAATCATGCTATAATCGTGGAAAAACAACAACAAAAAAAAAACGTATGTAGCCTTTTTTTTCCTTAACTCCGTCCTCAAAAATTTAGTTTGGAAATTTCGATGTTCAAATTTTTGTTAGATAGTAATCTGAAGTAATGTTAATCATTTTTTTAAATTCAATAATAAATTAAAAGTTACTTAAATTATTTAGAGAGAAATAAGTTTCGGCATTACTCCTAAACAACTTTTTAACTGGTACTAATATCGATCTTGACCCAGTTTCCGTGAGCTTCTTGTCGGAAGCGTTCGGCTGTCCTACGTAAACGCCCGAGAGTTGACGAGCCGATTTGTACCAGACGACAATTTTGATACGGTGCTGCGTCCTATGATTTTAATGTTTTGCTTGTTTTGTTTTTTTGTTGTTGTTAGGGTTTAGGGTTAATGGTTAAGGTTAGGGTTCGGGTTAGGATTAGAGTTAGGGGTTAGAGTTAGGGTTTAGGGTTAAACATATTTATTTGATAACAGTAACTCCGCTCTGTTTTGCTTGTTTTATTTGTTTTGTTGTTTAAAAAATTTCTTAAAAATATAACTTAAAATCATAGGACGCAGCACCGTATCAAAATTGTCGTCTGGTACAAATCGGCTCGTCATCTCTCGGGCGTTTGCGTAGGACAGCCGAACGCTTCCGAGTCGAACCTCACGAAAACTGGGTCAAGATCGATATAAGTACCTTTTAACTTAAACCATGTTTTAGTTGAAATGAAAATTTAAAAAAAACACATTAAAAACACAAGTTTCATCGTAGACGTGAAATGCCGCAATTAAAACTTGACCGGAAAATATAGTCGCCGTCTTTATAAACTAGTCGAGAAAGAGGATAACTAAGGAAGAACGATAACTCAAGTTTTTACTAGAAATTTATTAACTTGAGTCATTGTTCTTTCATAGCTAGCCTAAATCACTCTAAATAATTTACGTGACTAAAATAGGAATTTACCCATTTTGACACCTACGTTTTATGACAACGGATTTAAAATCAGAAATGGTACTTGGAATGAATTGGGATCCAGAGGATGTCAGTACTTACGAAGTTAGTCCCGAGTATTGACAAAGAATCCAGAGTCAGTCCCGCGTCTTGACGTAAAAGCTCGACGAAAACAGAAAATGTTTTTTTTTGTTGTTTTTTTTTTTTACAAAGATTTTCTTAAAATCAGTAAGTGGATTAACCTTATTCAAGACAAAAAAATTCAAACTTTATTCTTTTTTTTTGGCTAAAAATTATTTTATTCGTATGCTTTTGTGTCGTCTGCCGTTTTACATTTTTTTTCGCGACTTTCAAATTTCGTATCGTCTAACTATCGTCTGCGTCTCGAGCAAACATGTAACGCCGCCTTTTTATTCGTATCGTCTGTTTTCAGACTCGGGAATCTCTGTCAATACTCGGAACTGACTCCGTAAGAACTGAAATCTTCCGGGTGTCCATTCATTACAAAAAATCCAGAAATATTTGGTGTTTCTACAGAATTTGAACTGAACGAATCCGACTTTTGTCGAACTAAAACTTAGTTTAGGGTTAGGTAAGGGTAAAAAAACAAAAACAACAACAACAACAACAAAAAAACAGTTCGGTTCAAATTCTGTAGAAGTATCAAATATTTTTCTGTGACTGAAAACTTTTCACTAATAATAAAAATTAGCCCCCCCCCCAAAAAAAAACATGTTCAAACTACTTCTAAATTTATTCATTTTCCTGTTTTAGAATTTATTTTTATTTATTTTAATCTTGAATCTATTATTTGTATTATTGTAATTTATTATTTAACAAAAATTTTAATGCATTTTTTTTTGTATAAAACCTAAAAACAAAAACGATACTGTAATAATTAAATTTAGCTTTTAAATCCTTTTTTTTAAATATATATTTGGAGAAAAAAAAATGAAGAAAAAAAAAAAAAAAAAAAAAAGGCATAGTTAAAAAAAAAAAAATGGCCTTTAAAAAGGAAAACAAAAATGAAAGTAAAAACATTCCCGGGCAACGTAGTTACGGCTAGTACCAAATAGACAATCCCAACGAAAGATATATAATTTAAATTTCATTGACAAGAATTTGTATAATAAAACACAATTTTGATGGTGAATAAGTAAAATAGTATTACACGTGTATATATCTTATTTCTTCATCGTATATAATGAAAATAGACAACTACTGCAAGATTGAATATTAAAATACTCCCTATTTTTAATTAAAAGTAAAAAAGAAAAAGAAAGAAATTAATTGAAAACGTGAAATTGTTAAAAAATAAAATATCCCCGTTTTTTTCTAAAATATCAAAAACGTACAATTTTTTTGTTCAATAATGCATTCAAAAACACAAAAATAAAAATAAAATACCTGTTTGTTTTGGTTATGTCAATTTTTTCTCTCGGAAATTGATGATTTGAAGAATATATATTTATCCAAGCACGTTTTATGTAAATTAGTAAATTTGAGTTGCAATTTCTCCGTTTTCTTTTTTTCAATACGTGTTATTATGACTTTTATGATTATTTTGTCAGTCAATATTTATTATTATTATATGAGTTGTCATCAAACACGCAACTCTATAATGTGGCGTGTACTACTACAGCAGTTTGTCGCGCTCTGTGTTGATAACCGAGAAGAGCGCAAACGGTTTAATTTATGGAGAAACACCACCAAACATCGGAGACAGTTGCGTGTTATGACGTCACCAGAAAGCAACCAATCAGCGCTCGTATTTTTACCCTTTTTCATGTTTTTACCTGTTTTGGTTATTCCCCAAATTAAAACTATTTTATTTTTAAGTAATACATTTTTTATGACAGCAGGTAACAAAAAAACAAAAATGAAAGCTTTTTCTAAGAAAAAAAAAAGCAATGTATTAATCAGAACAACAACAACAACAACACACACACACACACATATACTATGTTTATAAATTATATTTATTAATGTTTATATATTACTAGAAGAATACCCGTCCTAGGGTGGGTGAAAGAATTCCCTTGCACCACTTTTATGTTCCCTTACGAAGATTAAAATCAAGATATAATAATATTAAATCTTATATCTAAAATCCATATTCCAATTTTGATCGAAATCCATTACATGATTCTAGAACATGTCTAAAATTTAACGCTTAAGCTTCAGGGGTGTTAAGAAGAAATTGAAATTCAGGGAATCTTGATTATTTGGTGTCTCTGATATATTTGCATTTTTAACTGGGAGGTTGTGCCCATAGTATTCTCCGTAAAAAGCCTTTAAAATACTTCGAAGAAACTGAAATTTGTGGAATATTTACTAATTAATGTCTAATACTTATTGTTAAAATTTCATAAAAATCGAAGGTGTCTGAATTTTCACGAACGCCTTCCACCCCCTTTTTACCCCTTTACACAAAACTAAATCAAACAACATATAGCCCACTTTACGATCCCTTACACGTAGTAGCTGTGTTACAAATTTCATAATGATCGGTTAATTAGTTTAGGAGTGAATCTTATACATACAAATATATAAACAAACATATACATATACCTAAGTTTATATAGATAGAGATTCCTATCAGGAAACCCCGGAATTGAACGTGGGGCCCTAAGTCCTTCTGCACCAGCATATAACACCATTTTATCTTTTTTATGTTCATTATTATTTTTAGTTTTTTACATTTTATAATATTCAATTTTTACATTTTATAATTAATTTTTACATTTTATGATATTTAATTTTTACATTTTATAATATTTAATTTTTACATTTTTATAATATTTAATTTTTACATTTTATAATATTTAATTTTTACATTTTATAATATTTAATTTTTACATTTTTATAATATTTAATTTTTACATTTTATAATATTTAATTTTTACATTTTATAATATTTAATTTTTACATTTTTATAATATTTAATTTTTACATTTTATAATATTTAATTTTTAGGCTAGAGTCAAAGGATGTGCTCAGCTTTGATTGGGTGGGATTGAGGTGTAAAGAAAGTAATATTAATTGAAATAAATGTTGGTAAATGTATAGACTTTAACACTCTCGATGCACACTCGTCGAGATCAAAGTGTAGTATCTGTTCCGATGGATACTGCACCCCATAGACTGGTATTGTCTTGGCCTTCGGGGCTTGATTTACGCCGGTCTATGGGATTGTCCTGTGCAGTTCTAGGAGGTCCACCCTCCCAGGCTTTACCTCCCCTCTTTGGGGAGGAGTAAGTTTATTGCTTACTGTCTGAGGCGCCCCTACCGGGGAATGCCGACGGGGCTTCCCAGGCAATTTTTAATGGTCAGAGTGCTCACCTCTCGGGCGCTGGCTTTTCAACCCCCACTTTCCGTCCCGACCTTGGGTCACATCTTACTTGTGGGAGTAGGATAAAACTGGCCTTGTGCCTAACTCCTGGAGAGGAGTAAATAATACTCGACGTTTTCTGAGAACTAGTGAGGACCCCTGTGCACTTCTACTCCAAGCCCTGAGCACCTTAGTAATATTTCTATTCTTATTTTTAAATTTCTATAATTTTAAAGTTATAAATAAAATAAAGTAAAACGTCATATTTTTATGGATATCAAGTGCGAACAGAGACACCCCCCCCCACGAGATAATGTTGTACCACCTTTGATCAAAATGAAATATACTTATCCAAGTACTTTAGATAGTGTAGTTTTAGAATATATATTGTTATGGGGGTCCATCCCCAAACCCACAGGAGGAGTTTGTGAACAAATAAATAGACAGAGAGAAACTACAATGTTCCTATTTATTTGCCTCCCCACTAAGGCAGGTCGATTTTAATGTGGTGAAAATCCAGCTCCCCATAAAGGGGTACTCTGGATTGGAACAAAAATTTAAATTGCCTCAGTCTAGAAGGATTTCTCCTTCACTGACTGAGGACAAAAAAGATGAAGTGTAGTATCAGAACAGATACTACACTTTGCTCCTAGCCAAAAGGCCAATTCATTTATCTTAAAAATTTTACAAAAGAATTCAAAAAAGCGATTTTCTTAATAAAATAACAAGATGTGGCACAAGGCTAAAATTGGGTGGGGATGGATGGAGGTCGTCTGTCGTCCTCATGTTCCTGAAGGATTTCAGATTACCCCCGACACCAAGATCAAGAGGGACCAGTAGAAGGTCATCATCAGTAGGCATTGAATGACGGTTTCACATGTGTCAATGCAATGTTATTCTCCTCACTCTGCATTGCGATAGATAATTGAACCTCCTTACTCGCCGTTGATTGTCCACAGACGCATTGGCAAAAATGACCAGAGGCCACCGGATCCTGATGCAGACGCCTTTGGATTTCACCAGAGCCTCTAATACTGCTGGGTGTCAGGCCAATCCGCCTTGGGTGTCTCTGCTAGGAACCAAGGTTCTTGACGGCATAGCTCTGACACTACCCTTTGCCACAGCCCTGGCGTGTTGAAGAGGGGGTAGACCAGGGGCGGGCAACCTCCGGCCCGCGGGCCACATCTGGCCCGCGAAGGCTTAGCGTCCGGCCCGTCACCCTGCTATGCTTTATTATTGCAATCCGACCCGCGGACCTCCCAGTAAAACTCATATCATTTTGTGACATAGACGTAAAAGTAGGTTTCAATTAAGATTTACAGTGGGATAAAAATGTATAAATATCAGCGAGCGATGATGCATGTATATTTCATTTTTCTTTAACTATTAATTTCAAATCCTTGAAAAGAGAGAGAGAGAGGCAAAGAGGAAAGTAGAGACGAGGAAAGGGAATGAAACTTAGAACCTATGTGAGGTGTGTCAAAACGAATACTGGATCAATTGCTATTTCCCCCCCCCCCCGTCATTATTTTTTATGATACCAAAATGGCTCTTCATCGGCGCCTTTTATAACATCACATACAGAAGTCTCTTGAGAAAAAATATCAGATTTGTAGAGTGTTCAATGCAATTTTTGTACAATTTATTCATGTAAACAAAATATAGTAATTCTGAGATTTCGTTTTTCACTCCGGCCCGCGATCTCTTTCCAAAGGTCTCACCTGGCCCTCACTCTGAAAAGGTTGCCCGCCCCTGGGGTAGACTTTAGGGCCGTGCTGCTGCTGTTGCTGTTGCTGCTGCTGCTGCTGCTGCTGCTGCTGCTGCTTATTGAACACGGCTCTACACTTTCCCAATTGTATAAATTCATAAGTGAACACAAAAGGTCCCACTGGATTTCAACTCGGTTTGCCGATTCCACAGTCCGCATCAGTAACCTTCGGGCCACATGCTCTTTTTTGTGGAGATTTTGGTTTAATGCTAAAAATATTCCTAACTTTGGTAAATCCATTGTGTCAAAAAACAAAGCGTTGCTTTCTCCAATTGTTGCAGATTGCACATACTCATCTCATGGTTGTTGTGACGACAGCCTACTCTTCCATGCTGCCTTGTTGAATTGGGGGGGGGGGGCGCAATATCAAAAGAAAGAATGACAAAGTCTATCCATACAAAGATAATTAATTTTTATTTACAACCTGTTAACCCATTAGCGCCTTCAGTCCTTTTTTTAGGACCAGAAGGGTAATTAACCATATTTCAACAACATCTGTAGGACCGGCGGGACAGTTATAAAAGGGGGGGGGGCTCTCCTAAAAAGTGGGGGGGGGCCGGTTAAACACATGCATATATAACTTCATTATTGATGACCGTAAAGTGGGGGGTGGCAAGTCAAAAAGTGTGTGGGGGGGGTGCTCCCCCCCCCCCCCCGTGCCAACGTCCATGATCTGTATTTTTCAGAAATATCTATAGTTAGTCATAAAGATTGGGGTATCTTTCAAATATTATACGTACTGTCGGATGTATATTAGCAACACTGATGTCTCAGTTTTCAGTATACTGTGAAAATCTAGAGTGGAAGGATACAATCAGTTTCATCTATTATTCAATCAAATATTTTTGGTAAGTAGTCCTTATAACCAACCAACAATTTTATTTATAGTATAAATGAATGCTCTAAGTATCCTATAAAGTCAAGTAAATCTTTGAGATAACTTTTCCCGGGGCTTTTATAACGACAGTTAACAGAACGAAAAAGGGGTAAAAAAAACAAATAGGCAACAAATAAATGTTACGAAAAGCAGGATAAGTTACTCTTCTACTAACCTAGACAAGCTTATTTGTGTTTTAACTTATTTTAAAGCGTTTTTTTTGTTGTTGTTCAAAACAAACCTGGTGTCCACCTGTTCAGTTAGAACGGAAAAAAATGTCTGCTCATGAGCCCAGCACGGGGATCCTTGATAATTGGTGAAAAATCGAAAAACAAACAAAATAGTGTTAGAAACACATTCAATAAATGTCACCAATCGTGGGAAAATTTAATGTTCTACCAGTATTTTGCTTAGTTTTCGTTTTTTGAGCGATTATTGAAACTCTGTAATTTCAGCCATTGTTTTTTTTTTCGTTCTAACTGAACAGGTGGACACCAGGTTTGTTTTGAACAAAAAAAATGCATTAAAATAAGTTAAAACACTAATAAACTTATCCAGGTTAGTAGAAGGGTAACATATCTTGCCTTTCGTACCATTTATTTGTTGCCTATTTGTTTTTCTGACCTGTTAGCTGTCGTTAAAAATGCCCAAATTATTACTTGAACCTAGAACCGCCTTGTTAATATGGACGGGCAATGGAAGTGAGCGATTTAGTTAACAGGAAAAAAAGGATGAACAAAATAAAAAAAACAAATGTTCAACAAATAACTGTTACCAAATGAAATAAAAGTTACTTTTCTGCCTACCTGCATAATTGTTTTGAATTAGCTTTTTTATTAAAATTAAAGATTTCGTTCAAATCCTTACCTTAGACTCAAAATTAAAAAAAAAATAACGGATATGCTTTGGCGGACATCTCCAAAGTTCAATTAATCGGGTTTTCGTCTTTTTGAGTGAAAAAACGCAACTAAGTGTTCTAAACGCAATAAAATTTACTTTTCCACCTAATTGAAAGAAGAAAATGACAAAATAAAAGTAGATGGAGATGTCCGCCAAAATGGCGTCAGGTAGGTAGAAGAGTAACTTATCTTGTCTTTTGTAACATTCATTTGTTGCCATTTTTTTTTACCCCTTTTTCGTTCTGCTGTCGTTATAAATGCCCGTTTTCTCAAATACAGTATGCTCTAAAGTTGTGGACTAAAATAAGAAAGATGGTCCTAAAAAAAAGGACCGAACTAAAAATGGATATTTTCTTAGAATATTGCAATAAATATTTTTTTACATAATTAGTATCAAATCATATTGTATTTTAAAAAAATAATTTTTTTTAACTTGAATTCACCCACTGAGACATAAGAGGCTAGTGTGGATTAAGGGCCATAAATTATGGGGGAACAGGAAGGGAGTTCCAAAGGTTAGCAGCTCGAGAAAAGAAGCTATTAGAGTAGAAAGTCCTCCGACATCTGGGGATCTCCACGGTGAATAGTTGGGATTTAACTGATTGTCGAGTTGGTTGGATGTATTTACGTCGAGGGGGGGGGGGGGGCACCAGAGCAGCAAGTTCATCGGAGCACATTCCATTGAAGTACTTGTAAAACAAACACATGTATTTACAAAAGATTTTTGGTAATAAATTAAAGAAAAAAAAATTTGGGGCACTAATGGATTAAGAGTAAGACAAAGAAAAATAAAGAGTTTTTTTTTATGAATGAGAGGTTAGAGTGTACAAAGAATGTTCTAGGTGAAGAAAAAGTTGTTTTGTCTGTAAGGAGAATTAGAGTATTGATTTACTCCTCTCCAGGAGTTAGGCACAAGGCCAGTTTTTATCTTACTCCCACAAGTAAGATGTGACCCAAGGTCGGGTCGGGAAAGTGGGGTTTGAAAAGTCAGCGCCCGAGAGGTGAGCACTCTGGCCATTAAAAATTGCCTGGGCAGCCCCGTCGGCATTTCCCGGTAGGGGCGCCTCAAGCAGTAAGCAATAAACTTATTCCTCCTCAAAGAGGGGAGGCGAAGCCTGGGAGGGTGGACCTCCTAGAACTGCACAGGACAGACCCATAGACTGGCGTAAATCAAGCCCCGAAGGTCAAGACAATACCAGTCTATGGGGTGCAGTATCCATGGGAACAGATACTACACTTTGATCTTAGCCAAGGAGAATTAGAGTAGACATGTTCGTTCCGGCTATTGCATTGCGAGTTTGCATGTGTGTAAAATCAGTAAGCATTGTAGATGTGTGTATATTAGTTTGCTTCTGATTTGTAAGTGAGAGAGAATGTATGCGAACTTGTGTGTACGTGAGTGTGTGAAAGGAAAAAAAAAAACAGAAAAGAGAAAGAATGCTGTTTTGGTTTTTATAGTACGTGTAAATATAGTGCAATGATAAATGAATGCTCTAACTATCCTATAAGGTCAAGTAAATCTTTGAAATAATTTTGCTCAAATATAGTATGCTCTAAAAGTTTGGGTCTAAAATAAGGAACATGGTCCAAAAAACGGACCGAACTAAAAATGGATTTTTTTTCTTAGAATGTTGTAATAAATAGCGAGAGTGAATATTCTTGCTTCTCTGGTTGGCTGAAAGAAACTGCTGCTGATTGGAGATGTTGTCCAATCGAGAGTCGATATGTAAAAACAACATTCGCTGCTGCTGCTGCTGCTTCTCATAAGGGCGTCATTTCAGAGTTTTCCTTCTAGGCTAGCTGTCCTACCAAAACCTGATATTTTAATCTATCTACTATTTTACCCACGGCTGGGGTGAGGAGAAATGGGTTTATATGTCCCAAGGGTATTAGTCAAAGTGATGTAATAACCCCGGACAGAACTCGAACACTACAAGCTGAGCCCACAGTTTGTTTCTGTAACCACTGCACTACAACCTCTGTTTGCTGATGCGTTAATTGTCCTCATTGACCCCAGTGTAATCTTACTCCATCCCGCCCCACCCGACCAAAAGCCTGGTGCTACACTCAAAGACCTAACTGTTTATGTTTACCTCATGACTTGGTGTATCAATTGGTACGAGCCCAACAGATATTTCTAGCTTTACAAAAAAACGAAAAAAAAAAAAGAAAAAACTGAAAACAAACAATTAAACACTTCCGTCTGAGACTTTGTCATCGGTAAATATTGCACTTAGTGACCCTTCCTTACCCAAAAACCAAAATTCTCCCAGGGGGAAATGATGATTTTAACAATCCTGGAAATTCCCGCTGAAATCCGGATTTTGATTTAAAAAAAATTCAACGTTAACAACGCATTTGTGTACGATCGTTTCTAGACAGTATGGATTTTTTGATTTTTCATTTTTTATTGATATCAAGTCTTATTATATATATATCCACGGACACGTGTTTCATCGTTTACAACTCATCAACGTGGTAAACAAAATAAACAAATAAATTTAAATACCATCTCTCTCTCTCTCTCTCTCTCTCTCTCTCTCTCTCTCTATATATATATATATATATATATATATATATATATATATATATATATAATAATCCAGGTAAAACATCCACAGGGTAGTAATCCAAAGAATTTCAACCGGGTTTATAAAAAGTGCTCAATATCAAATAGAACTTTTATATATGATTATTTTTATTTACACAGACATGTACAAAATCTGCGACACTGGCATGTCGATGTTATCGATCAACAGATATTATTCCATCGGGAATTAGCTTCCTGCACTGAAGATTGCGTAAGCATGAAACATCGATGTCTGTAGGTAATAAATGATTAATATTTATTTATAAATATTATATATATATATATATATATATATATAGATATATATATTATAATATAAAATGAGGTAATAAAATAAGGTGTCAATCAAATTTTATTAGAATTCAAAGTTCAAGCAATTCGGATTTAACGGGTTTTCTAATTAAACAACGAACTTTGATTTGACTTGGGTTGCACATTTCGGGATTTTGGAACTTTGATTGGACTTTCTATATTATTTGATTTATTTATCATTAACATTGAATATTGACACATTTCTGGACTGGATAACTTTGTCGGCACCTTCAATTACACGTATTTGGACTGCTGTTTGTAACTTGGAGTAATTGTTTTTCCTGATTATGCTTCTCAATATGTATGAACTGGATGGACTATATGGATTCAACAATAAGTATGTTTTTGGGTTGATATGTTTTGATGTTATGTATTTTTGTGTATTTGTGTATATAATTTTATATATTTTCAAAGCGTAATTTTATTACCTGTAGTAGTATAACTGCGGTAATGGTCCTCTGAAGAGAAGAATTATCTTTGAAAACTCATGAGCTAAGGACTTAAGAATACTTTGCTTGAACTTTGAATTCTAATAAAATTTGATTGACACCTTATTTTATTACCTCATTTTATATTATAATATTAATGCTCTATCCAGTATATTGAGCTTCAGTTTTTATCCGGATGTTTCACTAATTATAAGATATTAGTTGACGCTTATATCTTTTGTTGGATTACTTTATATATATATATATATATATATATATATATATATATATATATATATATATATATATATATATATATAATTATTATTTTCAAAATAAACCCATGTACTTATATGTTTCATGTCAAAATGCAATCATCAGTATTGGAGGAGACAGTCTCTGCTAGTCACACGGTTCGAACACCGATACAAATGTCATGTTTGATTTAGTAACCGGGGCGCGTATCAATTCTCCACCATGTATTGTCTAGAAATGGGAAGTAAATAAACATCTAAATAGCAGCTACGGCGGTTATCCAGCAAGCAGTCGAGAGCACTCAATGCACCTAGATTTATGCATTACGCAGAATAACGGCTTGTTTTCAACTTTACTTGAAGTGCTCTATCTTGCAAGAGCTTTGAAAAATTATTTATAGATAAATATTTTTTTCAAAATAAACCCATATACACGTGTTTCATGTCATATATATATATATATATATATATATATATATATATATATATATATATATATATATATATATAGGAAATGAAAAAGGAAAAACCAAGAGATATTTTTTATATATTCATCAACGTTTCGTCTTTATTTGTAAGACTTCTTCAGGATGATAATTTTAAGAAAAATGTCATGCAAGTACATCGAAATGTTGGGTTGACATGATGGGTTGATGAGAAAAAGTAGTAGCCGTGGCTGCTGAGAGCACTGGACCAAGGTTCGGGCTGAGAGAAGTCAGTGGCAGAGAGTGAAATGAATGTGGATGGCTGTGAGTGAAAAAGGGGAGGGGTGAGAGTGTTAGTGAATTTGTCTTAAGGTGGGAGAGAGGGGAGGGGGTGCTGAGGTTTTTGTCGTGGTGAGGTGTAGCATGGATTTTGAGGGGCTGGGGAAAGAGGAGGGGAGGGGGAAACTCTGTGTCTTTGGTATGTAGGTAGTGTCATAGTTTTAGAAAAGATTTGAAGAAATGAAGATAATTTGAAAGTAGGCGGGGTCGGTGGGTAAGAGTGTGAAAGAAGTAGTCGAAAGGGTGAGGAGGAGAGGGGAGATTTTGTTGTGGTTAGGTGTGAAATTTTTGGAGGGTAGGAGTATTGACCAGCTGGCTATGCCATGAATGTGTGAATATAAGTGAGTAAGAAGGAAAGTGTTGAAATGTGCTGTGAATATGACAATGAGGGGAAGGAAAAAGAAAGAGTAGGAGAAAAGTGATATTAATTTTGGCGAGAAATAGGTGAAATGTAGTTTTGTGCAGGCAGTGTTGATAGTTTGAAGTTAAATTGAGGGCAAAAAAGATTGAGCGAACACAAAAGGAACATAAAAAACAATAACTCTCTTAGTGCACTTTTCTCCCATGTATTAGAGCACGATCATGCTTTCAAATTTGAACAGGCTAAAATCACCAAATACATTCATAACAAAGCTCGGCGAAAACTACTGGAAACTGCACTAATCACAGCCTCCAACACCATCAGACAATGGAATGGCTTCTACAATCTATCCCCCTTAATAAGCAAAATTATCTTGACCGAACAAAAACTAGCCCTAGATCATGGCTAACCTTTCTTCTCTTCATTCTCAATTGTACTTATATACAAGTCCCCGCATACACACTCACGCACAAACTCCTCCTCACATACATTTCATTCACCACGAATCTAAACCACTTAACCACAAATAACAGCCTCACCAATGAACACAATCTAGACATCCTCACAAATATTTAGATATTCAAACCCCTTTTGCCCTCAATTTAACTTCAAACCATCAACATCTATAATAGGCCTCTTTACCAGACTCTTTTCAGCATCATCTTCAGAGACTGAAGAGAGTTTGGTAAAAAGACCTATTATAGAGCCCTTTGTTAGGATTTGAAACCGGCATTATCGATGTTCTTCTGATCTTCTGTAATGCATATATATATATATATATATATATATATATATATATATATATATATATATATATATATTGATATCATATAAAGGAGCAAAAAATGTCAGACATTAAGTTTTTCAAATGATTCAACCGTTTAGGATTGTTATAGCAAGTGTATGTATGATAGCAAGGAAAAGAACACAAAGACTGAATAATAAACAAATAAAAAAATAGAGACTTGTTGTAGTGGCGATCGTAGTTGATCTAGACGGCACAGAAATTGTATGTAAAATACTTGTTGGTATGAAAGGGAGATGTTTTTTTACTTACAATCAGTTATGTTGTACGCGGCGGCCTGTGGAGGTCGCCCAAACAACTTTTGAGAGACGTAATTGCAAAGAAAGATGACACACACAGGAATTAAAGTTGTAATAACAAATAGGCGGTTTTATTTGGCCATAAAAGTACAGGAATCGAAAAGGTTTTGTTCAGCTGTCGGCGTCACAGGAAATGTTGTGATGTGAAGAGCCTAGTCGGATTGCTTCTCCAACGTTGGTGGGCGAACGGCAAACGTCACACGAATGTTGAAACTGACTGGAAGACTGAAAAATAAATTGTTCTAAAAAGGACAAGTTTTGTCCTGAGAAGGACAGGTATAATGAAACACATTACATAGTTTGTTGAAAAGGACTATTTTTTTTTCTGGAGAGGACAAAATTTGATTGTAAGTATTGTTTTGAATTCCAACTCTTCAAGAATCGTTCCCATTGCTAATCAGGGGGAGAAAGTAAAGGTAAAAGGAAGAGCGCGTAACCGGGAATGGTAGAGAGAGGGAGAGGAAAGATAGAGAAAGAGTCAGAGAGAGGGGGACAGAGCTACAGATAGAGAGGGACAGTGGAGAAAGAAAGAGAGAGAGAGGGCAGAGGGAGAGAGAAAGATAGAGGGAGAGGCAGAGAGAAAGAGGGGGGTCAGTGAGAGAAAGAGAGAGGGGGAGTGTGCAGAGAAAGAGAGAGGGGGCAAACAGAGAAAGAGATACAGAGAGAAAGAGAGAGAGAGGGATGACAGAGAGAGGGGTGACAGAGAGAGAGAGAGAGGAGGGCAGAGAGAGGGAGAGGTGGTGGGTGAGTAAGATAAAGAGAGAGATAGGGGAATGGGAAGAGAGAAAGGGAGGGGCAGAGAACGAAAAGAGAGAGAATGAGTGGTAAAGAGAGAAAGAGAAAGAGGAGGTGCAGGGAGAGAGAGAGAGAGGAGAGGGCAGAGAGAGAGAAAGGGGGAGGGGAGAAAAAGAGAGTGAGGAAGCGAGAGAGAGAGAGAGAGAGAGAGAGAGAGAGAAAGATAGAGATTTGGCGCTAATTTAGAAATAGTCGCTTCATTTGCATGACTCTTAATTTCGCACTAATTGCATTCCCATTTCTACGGCTGATTATCTCTGAAATTTTGGATGAAGTTGTAACTTTGGTCAGATTAGAAAGTGACATTCTCCGATTTTTGAAAAAAATCTGCTTAGCCCCCCAGGGGGTCAAAAGGCCCCGAAATGGCAAAAAATGACATTTTTTGCCTCATAACCTTTCATCCATCCATTCAATTTCTCTGAAACTTGGCCAAAATGTGGAGGCAATTGTTCCTAATAGAAAATAAGTATCGCTGACGTTGGAAAAAATCTGGTTCGCGCATCCAGGATGTCAAAAGCCCCCAAAATTGCAAAAAATTACCGTTTTCTCCCATAACGTTTGATCCATCCATTCAATTTTTCTGAAACTTGGCCAAAATGTAGAGGCAATTGTTCTGGATATAAAATGTGCATCCTTGACCTCAGAAAAATTCTGGTTCTCGCCCCCAGGGGGTCAAAGGGGGGTCAAAAATGCCCCAAATTGCCCAAATTTATTGCATTTTACACTCGTCACATCAAGTCACATACAGGGGGGGACCACGCATGCGCGGCTTGTTACCTCTATATTTGTACAACAAAAACGATGTCGCAGTATGTTAATTAGCTTTCCTAAACATATCCTCGAGCACCCACAGCCAAATAATAATATTTCACATTCCATCTTTCTCCTGGCACTCGGTCAGTAGGTCACCATATCTCCCATCCTTCCTATCTTCTGAAATTGCAAATTATCCTCCCAGGGCACAGTCAGCTCCAACATAATTCCAACCTTCTTTTCCTCACTCCACACTACAAGGTCTGGACTCTGCTGTGTAAGGACTAGTGGAAAGGTACTGGCATTCTAGAGGTCTACCGGGTTATGTATTTGACCATTTTAGATATATTGGTTATAGGGTTAGCATCTAGTTCTGTAAATCTGTTGTTTGTACTTTACATTGATCTGAACGATTGGGTCAGTACTTATTATATATATATATATTATTAAATATTTCCAAATTCTAAAATGTTTTCATAAATATTTGGAAATTTCAAGTTACAGCTGCTGCTGCTGCTTTCAAACAAACAAGAAACCTCTCCAACCACCGATTGTCATGGCAAATGGCACCCTGCCCGAGAGTTCACCATTCAAACTCCCCGGCCTAACCTTAACAGGTAACATGAATTGGAACAAATACATTGAAGATATTGCCAAGACTGCAACAAAGAAGGTGGGCTCCCTTTACCGTGTTAGTAAACTCCTCACACCTGACATTATCCTGTATCTCTACAAAGCCACCATCCGCCCATGCATGGAGTATTGTTGCCACATCTGGGCTGGTGCATCATCCACTAGTCTCTTCCTCCTAGACAAGGTCCAAAAAAGAGTCGCCAACTTAATAGGTCCCTCACTGTTAACCAAGCTCCAGTCCCTGTCCCATCGACGCAATGTAGCATCCTTGTGCTTGTTTTACAAATACTTCAATGGATTATGCTCCGATGAACTGGCTACTCTGGTGCCCCCTCGACGTAAATTCACTAGACCAACTCGACAATCAGCTAAATCCCATCCATTCACTGTGGAGGTCCCCAGATGCCAGAGAGCTTTCTACTCCAATAGCTTCTTTCCTCGTGCTGCTGGCCTCTGGAACTCCCTCCCTACCACCTGTTTTCCCAACGGTACTGACATGCAGAAATTTAAAACTAATGTAAACAGACATCTCGCTGCGCAGCTCCCAATTTAGGTTGACCCCCTAAACCTTCTCCCTTTTTTCTCAGTAGCCCCTTACGTCTACAGTGGTGTCCTGCTTTGTTTGGGGTGAACTATGTTAAAAAAAAACAAAAAAAAAACATATACATAAAACTCCCTTGTGATGTCATAATAGATTCTCTCTCTTTCTCTCTCTTTTCCCTTCTCTCTCTTTCTCCCCTCTCTCTCTTTTAATTATTTACATCATTCAACTCTTTCGACCACTTCGACTCTTTTCTTGACTTTCTGGCTCAAAGAAAAGTGTAGTATCTGTTCTGATACCACACTTCATCTTTTCTGTCCTTGGTCAGTGAAGGAGAAATCCTTCAAGACTGAGGCAATTTGTTCCGATCCAGAATGTTCCCCTTTTTGGGGAGCTCGATTTCCCCCACATTAAAAACCTGACCTTGTGTCTAACTCTTCCCCCGTTGGGAGGCAAGTAAATAGGGACTCTTTGCACCACTTCTCTTATCACCCTCCCTTAATTTACGTGATTCGTCCTTCCTCCCTCCCACCATCTGAAACATTCATGTACAGATGAAAAGCGTGCACGGTGACAAGCAAGCAAGTAAGATAACAAACAACACAATCATAGTTTTAGTAGTATATAACTAGATCTGCCCAGTCCATTTGGACCTCGCAAATCTTCTCCTTGTTACGACAATAGCTTCACTGCAAATCACTAATTCTATGGTCATTATAACGTCTTGTTATAACCTCCAATGATCCTTTCTCCAGCTGTTACAATCAGCTTCAATCTAGTGGTTCTTATCTTATTGATTTTTAAAAAATATGTTGATGCAACAAAACAATGCCTTTATATAAGTCACACACACACACATATATAGATATATAGATATATATACATATGATAACATATACTATGTAAAACATGCTGCTAAATAATCAATATTTGATTAACAGACCAGAAATAGGATTGATCCTTTCTTTGATATATCTCGAGTTTATTGTTCTAGTCAATAGTTGGGAAAATGTCTCAGCAAACATGGCGGTCATGTTGAACTGTGATAATACAAAAGTACATCAAGAATAAAACTTCAAGGGATCCACCTTTAACCAGATGCGTACAACGTATACAACCCTCTAAAACTGATTTGACTGAATTTAAAAAAAAAAAATTTTTTTTCAGGTTTTAACATTTGTTACAGACGGCTGTTACGTGTCACACAACAAGACACGCACTCCTGGAACATTTGTCTCACTTCTATTTCTCTTAACCAAATTTTTTGCTCAATCCGCACTTTTTTCTAAATCTACTTCTCAATCATTTTTTATTCGGTTGTTTTTTTTTTTTCCAGTTTTCTTTTTCTATCTCCTTTTCTCATAAGTCCGCCTCAATTTTGGCTTTCTCAAGTTCAACCTGATTTTTCTTTAATTCTATTTCCTAAATCTTTCCTTAATTTTATCAGACATTCAAAGGAAGGAGAACCAAGGAAAGTATTTACCATCGACATTGTGTGTTTTATGTTTACTTCAATGGTGCGTTAATCTCGTTGAACGGATCTTTGGGAAACGGATAATTTCGGTACGAGCCCTACTTTGTTATCAGAAATGAGATTGATCCTTTCTTTGCTATATTTTGAGCTTATTGTTCTGGTCAATAGTTGGGATTTTGTCCCAGCAAACATGGCGGTCATGTTGAACTTTAACCAAATGTGTACAATGTATACAAACCTCTAAAACATTTTTTACTGATATTTTTTTTTAGAAATTTGAAAACCAATAACAATGTATTCTTTTAAATAAATAAATTTATTTATTTTTAAGGCTAAGTTTTCGGCATAAATGCCCTTTTCAGAGCAAGACTTTTTTTTCTTTATTTCAGGAGGGGTGACCTTCTCGTAGACACAGTAAAATATACATCCATTGTTGTTGACAGATAGTTTTAAAAGAAAGTCTAGTAGTTCCCCACGTGGTTAACACTTTTTTTTTTTAATAAAAGAAGATGGTCACATTTTTATAAAACGTTGTTTTCGTATGATATTTTTTTTTAGAAATTTGAAAACCAATAACAATGTCTTTTTTTAAAATAAATAATTTTATATTTTTCAAAAGCTAAGCTTTCCGAATAAATGCCCTTTACAAAGAAAGACTTTTTTTAACATTTGTTATGGATGTGTGAAGTTGTGTGTTGTGTGCATTCACTGCACAGGTTGTAATCATCCGCTCATTGTCCTTGTCCGAATTCGGTGTTTGATTTCGACACTGACCTTAGTGTCAATCATGTGATCTCGGTCAGTGCTTTAACAAAGGGATTTCCCTTCCAAATAAACTCTGTAAACAAGCAACAATATTTTATTTTGTGAAGTTACGATAATACTTGGTTTCTCTACGGAACGACAGCCACTTCCAACCAAACACAAAACAACAGATCGGTCTGATTAAATTCCTAGCTGTATCCAGAGCCCGACCAAAACAAAAACATTCCCAACAAGCAGAATCACGACCATCATAATAACCAGGCCAGTGCACCGGAAAATGACGTCATGTTATATAAAGTAGCAAACGAAATCTGTCTGACTATGGGCATTTTGACCTCTCCCTTCACTTAAAAATTCATCCAAATTCAGAAAATCAACCAATTTTAATTAAATTTTCAGTATTTATTAATTAACGATCATGGAATATAATTAACCCATTACTTTATTAAAAATCTTAGTGCAAATGTATTATTTCGTGTAATTTGTGTAGGCTAGACAGCAAACATTAAATTAATGCTTAATAATAAAATGGTGTTGTCATAAATTTTTTAATTTTTGAAACAAAATTTTTCTCTCAAAAATAATTTGTCTGATTTAATACTCAATTTTTAAATAAGTTCATTCTTTCCGGATTATTTTTAATGTTTGAGTTGATTGTTATAACCTTATAATAGCTAAGGTTAGTAGTCGTAGCCTCACTATAAGTATAAGCACGGTAGACGGTAGTCATACGAGGAAAAACTCAATGCTTCTTTTAACATTAAACAAATCT
Organism: Sepiola atlantica; assembly: GCA_963556195.1. NCBI lineage: Eukaryota > Metazoa > Mollusca > Cephalopoda > Sepiida > Sepiolidae > Sepiola > Sepiola atlantica. Next base: position 15,176,376 of record OY744536.1, on the reverse strand, counting down.
TTATTGGGTATCCTATACCGTTGGGGTATAGCTTAGAAAAAGGTAGAACTGGTGTCCGGTGGAAGGAAACAAAGTTCTTTTACTGCCCGGGGAGCGGTACTCGGAAATCCAGTGGATGGGGGGGCAGGAGAGAGGTGAAGAAGAGTTCCTTCTACGTTGACGGCCAGGGTCTCTCTGACGATCCGTTCCACCGTTCAACAGGGGTGCAAATAGTCCACAAGGGACTAGCTGAAATCAATACACCCTGTGAGCCGATTGGTTAGTTTAAGACCAACTTGCCCACAGTGGACGCATAAGAAATAGGTCCTATTTCAGACTGCTACAACCTGGTCTACATCGAACGAAAAGACTATCAGTTATGCTGCATGAAAATATCTCTTGGTTTGTAAACACAAGAAAAAGACAAATCCCTATTCCTAGGCAGTTTTATTCTTTATATGAAAATTTCATTATCATTAGTTTTAGCTGAACAATTTTATAAGAGTTGCTCTCATTTCCAAAAAGAATAAATGTTTCTTGATTCTCTCATTAATCCAGAATGCTGAATGAGTAGCAATTTCAATTTATAGCAATTAAGCTACGTTTGTATTTCTATTATACTAAACCCGGAATTTTCTAGCGATATGATAGGTAATTGTATACAGAAAAAAGGATTTTTTTAAATTGAGATGGTCAAAAAGTGGGGTATCAGTTTACGTTCAATTCATATAGGAAACTGCCCCCCCCCCTCCTAAAATCTAAAATATTTGAAAAAAATTTCCCAAAAAAACACGGAATTCTCTAGTGACATGATACACCGAAAAAAACAATTTGGTCAGTAAAAAGTTGTGAAAAACAGGTGATGGAGTATTACGAATAAGCGCCTAAAACCTTTCAAATTACGAAATAGTTAAAATTAAGTAACTTGTGCAGAATAGAGATTTTTGTTTTTATTTGTAATTGTACACAGAAAATTTTTTTTCCAAAAAACACAGAATTCTCTAGCGACATGACACACCGAAAAAAAATTAAAAAATTGGTCGGTAAAAAAAGTTGTGAAAAACAGGTGGTGGAGTATTACGAATAAGCACCTAAAACTTTAAAAACAAACTTTTTTGAATTACTAAATAGTTAAAATTAAGACACTTGTGTAGAATAGAGATTTCTTTTTGTATTCGTAAAGAGCTACAGTAGCATCAACGGCAGACAATCCTGGATATTTTTTTAACTTAAAAGTAAATCAAACAAAAAGTAAATCAAACATAAAAGATTACGAATTCAGTAAAGTAACACCAAATCAATAATTCAACATAATTAATTAATAGAACATTTATTGAAATAAATTAAAATGTATGTTTTATTTTTGTTTTGTGTTGCAAAACGAACAATTTATTTACAATATAGTAAAACTTTGGGTACTTATGCAGTTTATGGACCTGGATGAAATAATAAGGTTATAATCGTAATAATATAATAGCCCGGTCCGTAAACTGCATAAGCACCAACATTTGTAATAAATTAAAACAGTCATGTTTTTAGGGGGATAGGAGGATTTTTTTTTTCCCAAACGAGTAATTTTTTAAGAAATTAAAATTTGTGAAAACGAACAGTTTCTTTGAAGATGTGTTTTTTTTTTCAAAATTTGATTTTTGCACGCATTTTGGATGAAATTAATCAATTAATCTTACATTGTATGTTTTATCCCGAAATAAAATTCTAATTTATCTTTTAAAGACTTACAAAACGAACTTTAATGCAATGCCTCAATCGTTGGCAGCCATGTTGTAATTTCCTATTTTCTTTCGTGCTTGCCATCTATAAAAAAGAAATACATTTAAAAAAAGGAACAAGTTAATAATGAATTCAAAGTGAATGAATAATTCTTAGGATGGTAGCCGTGTTCTTGGCAAGGGAATAAAGTCACAATAGCAGGAACAAATAAACAATAATTTCCAAGTGAATGAATAATTCTTTAGGGAGCAGTCTGCTCGGACTGATGACTTGCTGAAAAAAGATGGACTCTCACGCATGCACCTCATTGCCTTCAGCACTTCCGGTCCTCATTGATAGTGGTTCTTACTCCCACTATTAATGACGTCACCAGAAAAGCTCGACTCAGTGAACTGACCTGGGTTTATGACGGTCGTGGCACACACACTACTCGCCAACTGACTCAAACATCAAATTCTCTTTTTTCTGTTTTATTCGAAATCTATCTAGAGAAATTACTGTCATTTGAGATACGTCACACAGCATGCCTACTTGAACATTATCGGCTATTTAATCTATGGACATAAAAACTGACTGATCAGGGAGTTTATTATCTGGAATGGACATTAATGTTGTAGGATTTCAAGTTGTCTGCTTTCTCAACATGAACCCCTCGTTTTCAAGAAGCCATTATTTTTTTCAAAGAGCCTAACACATTTCTTTGGTGCTCTTAGCTAAATATTTTTCCTATTTCTGTCGGATTGTGCATATACAGCTGTGATGTGTCGCACAAAGAAACGTTTATTTCACGTCTAAATCGATTTACTTGTTCGATCTGTACCCTTTCTTATTCTACTTCTCTATCATTTTCTATTCTTTTTTTCCTTCAGTTCTGTCTCTTTTTCTATCTCTTTTTCTCATAATTTCGCCTCAAGTTTGGGCTAATCTCCCACTAAGATCTGCGGCACGGCTTCCTCAGATAATTCGTTGTCAACCATGTGTTCCGATACGATCCTAATTAGCTGAGTTTTTCTCATGGATTGCCTGGCATCCCATTCTAGACTTTGTCCTATTTCGAGAATGACATGTTTCCTTAATTTTATTCAACATTCAAAGGAAAGAGAACCAAGGAAAGTATTTACAATCGACATTGAGTGATTTATGTTTACTTCACTGGTGTGTTAATCCCTCTGAACAGATCTTTGAATAGCGGATAATCTTGGTTCGAGCCCCAATTTGTTACGAACAATTGTGACGTGTCGCACAAAGAGACACATTATCGCCATGGATGAACAAATTATTTTGCCGGATTTAAATAATAATAATAATAATACTAATCCTACTACTACTACTACTACTACTACTACTACTACTACTACTACTACTACTGTTACTACTACTACTACTAATAATAATAATAATAAAAAATGGTTATTCATTCTCAAACTCCATTTTAAGTATCAGAGAAGATATCAATAAACATAACGTGCTGAAGAAACAACAATGAAACAGAAGATAAAACATATAATTTATTGACAGGAGAATAAGCAATATAGTGGCGAAGAAAAGGGATAACGTTTTGGTTTGGAGTGCATAAGGTTTTTAGGAATTAAGCAAATTAAAAAATTGTCAAGACGTTGGCATGAAAAGGAATAATGCTTTGGCTTGGAATGAAAAAAAGCTGCTGTGAATGAAAAACGGTTGAAAAGGTACTTATTTTTGGAGGAAATGGGCGCTGGTTGTTGATAAATTAATATTTCTACAATCAGGAAAAAGGTGAAATGTTCAATTATGTGATTGAGTTTGAAGTCCAATATATATATATATATATATATATATATATATATATATATATATATATATATATATATATATATAATATATATATATATATATATATATATATAATATATATATATATAATATATATATATAATATATATATATATATATATATATATATATATATATATATATATGTTTTTATCAACATATGTATACTTGTCATCCTTACAGGAATCGTCAGTGTAAAGAAGAATTATTTACACCGGTCACGGAATCGAACCCCGAAACACAGGTTATGTTTCAAACTCAAATTCTAACGTCTCAGCCCACACGGCCGTTATCAACAACCCGGTAAATCAGCAAGATATTAATCTTATTTAAAGGCAGCTGTCGTAAAATGTTCTACTATTAAAAGGAACATTGCATTTAAGCCACGATGACGACTGTGTTAATACTATATATATGTGTGTGTGTTAATACTATGTATATATATATATATATATATATATATATATATATATATATATATATATATATATATATATTAATGATGAGACGATTCCAATATTTTTACCAATTCCGATACAATTACTGATTCTCTTCTAAATTCCCGATTCCGATACAATTCCCAATTCTGATTCAGATTCTTTTGAAATTTCTAAATATTTAGTTATAGAGTTATCGTTTTTTTAAAAATTATTTTCGGATTATCATAAAAACCCGTGTATTGTGTGCATATATTTTTGCGAAACTCAAAATACACTTGTGCGTATGTGTGGAGGTACATTACATGAGTAGATCTTTCTAACTATTTCTTCTCAAATGTTTACCGTAATTAATTTAAAATAGTGAGGCAACTATAGATTTTTCAAAAAATAAAGTCGATTTGCAGTAGTTCTTCGTAAGTTGACAAAATGTTATTTGAATTTTTTTATAAACAATTGAACATAGTAGACCAGGACCTATTTTAGTAAAAAAAAAAATTAAAAAAAAAAAAAAAAATTAAAATTAAAAAAAAAATTAAAATTGAAAAAAAAAAAATGAAAAGAAAAAAAATAGACTAGTAAGTAACTTACTTTAAAAATGAAAATACTGCAAAGAGAAAAGAAAGAGAAAAAAAAGAAGCAGGTTTGCCAATGTTGGGGTACCGGGCAAAGCCCCACCATATAATTAAAAATTAAAGCTGGAGGACAATACCTAACTGAGATAAGAATACAGAGACGCATCTTCCAAGGAGATTCTCTATCACTACTACTGTTCATCATAGCCATGATTCCACTCAACAACATACTCAGGAAATGTAATGGCGGGCACAAGTTTGCTAATACAGAAGAAAGAATAAACCACCTAATGTATATGGACGATCTGAAGCTATTTGTGAAAAGCAAAAAGGAACTTGAAATGCTGATAAACACAACCAGAATATTCAGCCAGGACATTCAAATAGAATTCGGAATGGAGAAGTGCGCACTGCTAGAGATGAGAAGGGAGAAATGTAAACAGCAGAGGGTATGGAACTACCCAACCAATGGGAGATGAGGACACTAGGCGAACATGAACCTACAAATATTTGAGAGTTCTGGAAGCAGACACTATTAAATCAACAGAAATGAACCCTAACCCTAACCCTAACCTGAGAAGAACAAGAAAACTTCTAGAAACTAAATTATATAGCAGGAATCTATTACAAGGAATAAACACCTGGTCAGTATCACTAGTAAGATATTCTGTACCATTCATAGGCTGGACCAAGAAGAACTGAGGCATCTTGACCAGAAGACTGCAAAACTAATGACCATGTACAATGCACTACACCCGAAGGATGACACTGACCAACTCTACGTGAAAACGAAAGACGGGGGAAGAGGACTGGTAAGTATAGAAGACTTTGTGAATGACAGAAAAAAAGAATTAAAAAATAGATAATCCAGAACACAGAAAGGCTAATCACCGCAACTAGAGACACTGTCAAAATGAACAATACAGGGAACAGAGAAACAAAATGAGAAAAAAAAAGCGGGAAGTGAAACAGCTACACAGACCATTCATAAGAATGACAAGAGAAGAGACTCACGAAAACACCTGGACATGGCTACAAAAAAGGACATCTAAATAGACAAACAGAATCACTACTAACAGCTGCACAAAACATATGAACTAACTATATACAAGATAAGATAGACAAAACCAAGGAAAACAGCAAATGTAGACTCTGTAGACAAAGAGACAAAACTGTAAATCACATAAAAAGTGAATGCAGCAAACTTGCCCCAAGAACAGACACAACTGTGTGGGGAAGACAATACATTAGGAACTCTGCAAACAGCTGCATTTTGAACACTCAGTTGGAGAGATATTTAATCAAGGGGAGAGAAACCACGCAAGAAATTCGAAATATGTCTGGTCTGGAGTTTTGACCACCCAGAATTTGATTTCTCCTTGGAAAAGTTAGTGTCTCTTTAATCGAGGGAGATGCTGAAAGCAAAGTAATTGAGAGAAATAATGTTCAGCTAGATACGGGACCCCCTAGGCGGTAGTTTTTTTATGTCCATAGATTGGCAGCAGATTACCATTTTCAAGTGGATCTACAGCAAAAGATCCGGATATCTATATATATTCCATCAGATGGGTAGGGGAAGGAGTTGGTTGGCATTGTTTCACAGTCAGTTGGTTTACTGGGTATCTCACAGTCAGCTGAGGTGTGTGTGTCTCTCCAAGCTAGATGGGCCTTGGACTCTAAGCTAAGGGATTGTCTTGATTTGCAAGTCTGTTGCAGGATCGGCGGGACAGTTATAAAAGTGGGGGAGCTCTCCTAAAAAGTGGGGGAGGGCGGTTAAACACATGCATATATAACTTCATTATTGATGACCATAAAGTGGGGGGGGGGCTTGAGCCTCCCCTGCCCCCCCCCCCCCCCCGGTGCCGCCGTCCATGTGTTGTTCAGTAGAAGAAAACGAGTATCATTGTAACATCCCTCAAAATAAAATTTTGTTACTTGTTTTAAACTGGAGTTGTATTTTTTGGGGGGGAGGGAGAATGCTTCTGTTGCAGCACTGACTGATACCACATGATTAACACTGCGACCGGTGTCGGAATTGAACAATCAATTTCAGACCAGCACAACGAGCAGACAATCACGGCCTGTGCAGTGAAGGTACACAGACGCACGTTCACGCATGGCTACTTAACTTCTTTGTACAGACAAAACACCTTTTTCTTCACCGAGAACGTTCTTGGACACTTTAAACCAGGAGCGGGCAACCTCCGGCCCGCATGCCACATCCGGCCCGCGAAGGCTTAGCGTCCGGCCCGCCACCCTGCTATGCTTTATTATTGCAATCCGTCCCGCGGACCTCCCAGTAAAACTCATATCATTTTGTGACATAGATGTAAAAGTAGGTTTCAATTAAGATTTACAGTGGGATAAAAATGTATGCATATCAGCGAGCGATGATGCATGTATATTTCATTTTTCTTTAACTATTAAGAGATAAAAATAGAAAAAGAGAAAGAGATAGGCAAAGATGAAACGAGAGACGAGGAAAGGGCATGAAATATAGAACCTATGTGAGGTGTGTCAAAACGAATGCTGGATCAACTTGCTACTTCCCCCGTCATTATTTTTTATGATTCCAAAATGTCTCTTCGTCGGCACCTTTTATACCATCACATACAGAAGTCTCTTGAGAAAAAATATCAGATTTGTAGAGTGTTCAATGCAATTTTTGTACAATTTATTCATGTAAACAAAATATAGTAATTTTGAGATTTCGTTTTTCACTCCGGCCCGCGATCTCCTTCCAAAAGTCTCATCTGGCCCTCACTCTGAAAAGGTTGCCCGCCCCTGCTTTTAACTCTCATTATCTACCAACACTTTACTTTTGGTTGTTTTCACAAGTTGTCAATAAAATCGATATATTTATGTATGTTTTTCTTTTGATCATGCCTCATCTTCAACATTGGTGACCCCGTCTATTCCTTTACAAATTTGGTGACCCCTATACAACGATCTTTTTTAATTTATAGTTGGCTTCTTTTTTTTATTTGAGGTTGGCCTCTTTTTTCTAATTAAAGATTAGCCTTTTCTAATTTGTGATCGACCTTTTTTAATTTGAGATTGACCTTTCTTAATTGGAAGGTAAAAAAAGTGTAATCATCTACGTGATGACTTGTAAACATGACAAGAACATCATCATAAAAAATATATTTTTTTTTTTACTTATATAGCTAAATTATAAATGTTAGATTAAAAGAAAACATAAAAAGTAAACTTATTTATTTACCATCCGGGTTACCTATCTTTACAAGGAAAACAAAATGAGTCAGTTTCCTAGTAACGTACTGTTATCATCTCTTTTTGTGAAAAGAAAATGGCGTTATTATTGCATAATCTAAAAATAAACATGATTGTTTTTTTTTGTATTATAAGTCAGGTGTTTCTAATTTTATTAAAAACATGTGGAAGGAATCGATTATCATAATGAATTACTTCTGAGGTCCAGGCAGAATATATATATATATATATATGTATATATATGTATATATATATATATATATATATATATATATATATATATATATATATATATATATATATATATATATATATATATATATATATATATACAGGGTGGGCAAAAATAAGGGTCCTATTTTTAAAAATTCATAACTTTTTTATTTATTGATTTAAAAAAATTTTTTTTTTTAGAATAAGTAAAGGACCCCTTCCGAAGCAAGCATGAGCCGTATTAGCCCTAAGGAACGTACCCTCATTTAGAAAACATTATTTTTGCTTAAAAAACTCAAAACAGTGTAAAAAACAATACTTTAGTTTTGGTAAGTTTTAAGAAGTGTTTTTCGGCTAAAATTTGTTTTGTTTATTTCAAAAAATCTCGGAAGGGTCAGTCTACACACACATAAAGTTTGGTGAGTTTAACTTTTATTTTGTGGAAGTTATTCAAATTCAAGTTATTCAAATTTAAAGATAGGACCCTTATTTTGGCCCACCCTGTATATATATATATAGTCTTGGAAGTTTCTCAACCATTAAAACTATATAAAAAAACAAAAAAAAACAAAAAACCTTAAGTCCCAAGTCGTTCAGTGGAAAATCACTCATGTAAGTCAATTTAACTTTTACAGTTATTATATTAGTTTGCTTCTAACATTATTTAAGGGATCATCAGTTGTTTACCATGAAAAACTGTTTCGGGAATTTATATATATATATATATATAGTAAGCTATGAAAATATATTTATGGCAATTAAGCTACACAGAGGCTCCCGCGTTTCATCCCTGGGAGGAATCTTCAGACTAAAATTCCCCCCGGGGATGAAACGCGGGAGCCTCTGTGTAGCTTAATTGCCATAAATATATTTTCATAGCTTACTACCTAGCTCTACTTACGTATCGAGCACTGTTGAAGTAAATACTGAAAATTGATACATAAAAAATTATATCTCCTTATAAAACTTTATGTGGATACATGAAATACTAATATATATATATATATATATATATATATATATATATATATATATATATATATAATAATAATAATAATCTAGGTAAAACATCCACAGGGTAGAAATCCAAAGAATTTCAACCGGGTTTATAAAAAGTGCTCTTCTTTGACTCTGTGAACCGGGTTCTTGCCTTGTGACCGTTTAAAATTGTTACTTTCCAACACTGATAAACTCGAAACGCCGACGTATGTAGGTATGAATAATTTAATATTTCTTTGTAAATATATATATATATATATATATATATATATGATTATTTTTATTTACACAGACATGTACAAAATCTGCAACACTGGCATGTCGACGTTATCGATCAACAGCTATTATAAACTAAGATCTCATCAGGTAGAGTTAGAATCCGATCTCAGTTTATAATAGTTGTTGATCGATAACATCGACATGTCAGTGGCGCAGATTTTGTACATGTCTGTGTAAATAAAAATAATCATATATATATATATATATATATATATTTACAAAGAAATATTAAATTATTCATACCTACATACGTCGGCGTTTCGAGTTACGCTCTTATCAGTGTTGGAAAGTAACAATTTTAAACGGTCACAAGGCAAGAACCAGGTTCACAGAGTCAAAGAAGACTCTGTATGCTTTTGCTCTATCCTCGCGTTCATCGGACATTGTCACGTGATCCAGGAGAAATTAAGAATCTTCAGGCTAAAATTTTAGCCTGAAGATTCCCCCCGGGGATGAAACGCGGGAGCCTCTGTGTACCTTAATTGCCATAAATATATTTTCATAGCTTACTATATATATATATATATATATATATATATATATATATATATATATATATATATATATATATATATGAATTGAGATATTTTCCAACAAAAAAAACAAAAAAACAAGAGCTTATAAAAGCAAAATTGATTTTATCTAAAAAGAAATTACAGCCGTTTCATCATTGTTAATACAGACGAGACATTTATAAAAACGAGTTTTATCAACAAATGAATCTTCAGATTTAAAGAGAAAAAACGAACTTACTTTGGACATTGTTTATACATAAAACATCGATTCTTTTTATCTTATTTTCTTCCTTTTTTCACACAATACATGCGGTGAACAAAAAGCTACAATTTTTATTTTTTATTTTGTATGTATGTATATATATATATATATATATGTGTGTGTGTGTGTGTGTGTGTGTGTGTGTGATGATCATAATCTTGCTGTTAACATCAAAAACTGAAAGTGAAAATTCTGTCAACGGTTACTTCTCTCAAATACTGATTATATAAATCACCTGAAGAAGCCTGAAATACCAACCACCCAAAATATTTCCCATGGTGAGGCAACCTGTGTGACGTGTAATAAGATCTGTAAATCCAGCTCCGAACTTTAAAGGCACATGGTTGTACAGTCCTCGGTCAGTGAAGGAGAAATCCTTCTCGACTGAGACAATTTAAATTTTTGTCCAAATCCAAAGTGCCCCTTTTTGGGGAGATAGATTTTCCCCACCTTAAAAAGGCAAGTAAATAGGGACACATGGTTGTACACAGAAAAGAGATATCAAAAGATGACCCCATGTAGAAAGTATGACATTTGTCTGTCGCCTGTGCTACAAGCCATGCAGATTTGCAACTGATCTAAAAAAAAGTCACCTACAAAGTCACAGACGAGGATGGAATGATAGTGGAGAAACATGGTGAGTCAACAATTATCTGCGAAGATGCAGCGAATCATCATCATCATCATCATCATCATCTATGTATCAAAGTAATTTCAAAACCGGAGTAAATGGAGCTCTCTAGAAAGGTTTATGACAACCCATCTAGGAGAAGGAAACTCTGATGCAAAACCTCTGGCCAAAGTGATTACTGGTTATCTTGCCAGATATGCTGGTGAGGAGAGTGACCGGACACCCAGCAGAATGAAAAATAAGACCTGTCGAATGGTAAATATACTCTTTAGTAAAGTCAATGGCCATCGAGCAAACAATTTATTTTTTTTGTGTTGGTCAATCCTGTTTCATCACTTTTTGACCTGATGTATCCTTGTTTTGAAGTCTTGTCGAATTTGTCCGTACACACCATCTGCCTGAATCTAATTACCAAAATGTTGTGCTAGGAAGGAGAGTAGAAAGAGTGGACCTTGCGTTTTCTTTCGGAAGCCTCGTAACTCTCGCTTCCCTTATTTTGTCCTTTAGTCCTCACATTTCATAAACAATGTTTCTGACAAAGGGGGAAGAATTGCTGTTTTCTGGGTAGGAATCTATCCATCTAACACTTATCGTTGGTTAGTTTTTGACCCTGAAGTAGTATTTTTTGTATTATCTCGTTACATCAAGTGGCTTCATGCCTTGTCTGGGGGGATTTTCAGTAAAAAATAAAAAATACTGTGCATACTATATCTACTATGAATATTTTTGGCACTTCTGCATTTTAGGGACACGACGAATTTATTTGTTTTCATTTCAGAAGAGCTACATTAACGTCAGTTAGTGACTGTTTTACTTTAATTTTGATTTTTTTTAAATTCAGATTTAACAAATTTGAATTTCTTAAAAACTGTTCGTGTTATCATAAAAAACAAATTGAAAAACATGATTGTTTTACTTTAATTTTGAAAAAAAAAATCACACTTCAATAAATGTTATATTAATTAATTTGAATTTTTGAATTTGCATTATTTCTTATTTAATTATTCCCGAGTTGATTTTGAAAAAACAAAAATCACATTTCAATAAATGTTCTATTAATTAATTTGAATGTTTAAATTTGCGTTATTTCCAATTTAATTATTCCCAAGTTAATTAAAAAAAAATCACGCTTCAATAAATGTTCTATTAATAAATTAAATTTTTTGAATTTGCATTATTTCTTATTTAATTATTCCCGAGTTGATTTTGAAAAAACAAAAATCACACTTCAATAAATGTTCTATTAATTAATTTGAATTTTTGAATTTGCATTATTTCTTATTAAATTATTCCCGAGTTGATTTTGAAAAAAAAAATCACACTTCAATTAATGTTCTATTAATTAATTTGAATGTTTAAATTTGCGTTATTTCCAATTTAATTATTAATGAGTTAATTTTTAAAAAATCACGCTTCAATAAAGGTTCTATTAATTAATTTGAATTTTTGAATTTGCATTATTTCTTGTTTAATTATTACTGAATTAATTTTGAAAAAAAAATCACACTTCAATAAATGTTCTATTAATTAATTTGAATTTTTGAATTTGCATTATTTCTTATTTAATTATTCCCGAGTTGATTTTGAAAAAAAAAATCACACTTCAATTAATGTTCTATTAATTAATTTGAATGTTTAAATTTGCGTTATTTCCAATTTAATTATTAATGAGTTAATTTTTAAAAAATCACGCTTCAATAAAGGTTCTATTAATTAATTTGAATTTTTGAATTTGCATTATTTCTTGTTTAATTATTACTGAATTAATTTTGAAAAAAAAATCACACTTCAATAAATGTTCTATTAATTAATTTGAATTTTTGAATTTGCATTATTTCTTATTTAATTATTACTGAGTTAATTTTGAAAAAAAAATCACACTTCAATAAATGTTCTATTAATTAATATGAATTTTTGAATTTGCATTATTTCTTATTTAATTATTACTGAGTTAATTTTGAAAAAAAATCACACTTCAATAAATGTTCTATTAATTAATTTGAATTTTTGAATTTGCATTATTTCTTATTTAATTATTACTGAGTTAATTTTGAAAAAAAATCACACTTCAATAAATGTTCTATTAATTAATTTGAATTTTTGAATTTGCATTATTTCTTATTTAATTATTACTGAGTTAATTTTGAAAAAAAAATCGCACTTCAATAAATGTTATATTAATTAATTTGAATTTTTGAATTTGCATTATTTTTTATTCAATTATTCTAGAGTTAATTTTGATAAAACAAAGATCACACTTCAATAAATGTTCTATTAATTAATTTTAATTTTAATTTGCATTATTTATTATTTAATTATTCCCAAGTTAATTTTGAAAAAAAATCTTACTTCAATAAATGTTCTATTAATTAATTTGAATTTTTTAATTTGCATTATTTCCAATTTAATTATTCCCAAGTTAATTAAAAAAAAATCACGCTTCAATAAATGTTCTATTAATTAATTTTAATTTTTGAGTTTGCATTATTTCTTATTTAATTATTCTTGAGTTAATTTTGAAAATAAAATCACAATTCAATAAATGTTCTATTAATTAATTTTAATTTTTGAGTTTGCATTATTTCTTGTTTAATTATTCCCGAGTTAATTTTGAAAAAAAAAATCACACTTCAATAAATGTTCTATTAATTAATTTGAATTTTTGAATTTGCATTATTTCTTATTTAATTATTACTGAGTTAATTTTCAAAAAAAAATCACACTTCAATAAATGTTCTATTAATTAATTTGAATTTTTGAATTTGCATTATTTCTTATTTAATTATTACTGAGTTAATTTTGAAAAAAAATCACACTTCAATAAATGTTCTATTAATTAATTTGAATTTTTGAATTTGCATTATTTCTTATTTAATTATTACTGAGTTAATTTTGAAAAGAAAATCACACTTCAATAAATGTTCTATTAATTAATTTGAATTTTTGAATTTGCATTATTTCTTATTTAATTATTACTGAGTTAATTTTGAAAAAAAAATCACACTTCAATAAATGTTCTATTAATTAATTTGAATTTTTGAATTTGCATTATTTCTTATTTAATTATTACTGAGTTAATTTTGAAAAAAAATCACACTTCAATAAATGTTCTATTAATTAATTTGAATTTTTGAATTTGCATTTTTTCTTATTTAATTATTACTGAGTTAATTTTGAAAAAAAAATCGCACTTCAATAAATGTTATATTAATTAATTTGAATTTTTGAATTTGCATTATTTTTTATTCAATTTTCTAGAGTTAATTTTGATAAAACAAAGATCACACTTCAATAAATGTTCTATTAATTAATTTTAATTTTAATTTGCATTATTTATTATTTAATTATTCCTAAGTTAATTTTGAAAAAAAATCTTACTTCAATAAATGTTCTATTAATTAATTTGAATTTTTTAATTTGCATTATTTCCAATTTAATTATTCCCAAGTTAATTAAAAAAAATCACGCTTCAATAAATGTTCTATTAATTAATTTTAATTTTTGAGTTTGCATTATTTCTTATTTAATTATTCTTGAGTTAATTTTGAAAATAAAATCACACTTCAATAAATGTTCTATTAATTAATTTTAATTTTTGAGTTTGCATTATTTCTTGTTTAATTATTCCCGAGTTAATTTTGAAAAAAAAAATCACACTTCAATAAATGTTCTATTAATTAATTTTAATTTTTGAATTTGCATTATTTCTTATTTAATTATTACTGAGTTAATTTTGAAAAAAAATCACACTTCAATAAATGTTCTATTAATTAATTTGAATTTTTGAATTTGCGTTATTTCCAATTTAATTATTCCCAAGTTAATTAAAAAAAAATCACGCTTCAATAAATGTTCTATTAATAAATTAAAATATTTGAATTTGCATTATTTCTTATTTAATTATTCTTGAGTTAATTTTGAAAAAAAAATCACACTTCAATAAATGTTCTATTAATAAATTTGAATTTTTGAATTTGCATTATTTCTTATTTAATTATTCCTGAGTTGATTTTGAAAAAACAAAAATCACATTTCAATAAATGTTCTATTAATTAATTTGAATGTTTAAATTTGCGTTATTTCCAATTTAATTATTCCCAAGTTAATTAAAAAAAATCACGCTTCAATAAATGTTCTATTAATAAATTAAAATTTTTGAATTTGCATTATTTCTTATTAAATTATTCCCGAGTTGATTTTGAAAAAGAAAAACCACACTGCAATAAATGTTCTATTAATTAATTTGAATTTTTGAATTTGCATTATTTCTTATTAAATTATTCCCGAGTTGATTTTGAAAAAAAAAATCACACTTCAATTAATGTTCTATTAATTAATTTGAATGTTTAAATTTGCGTTATTTCCAATTTAATTATTAATGAGTTAATTTTTAAAAAATCACGCTTCAATAAATGTTCTATTAATTAATTTGAATTTTTGAATTTGCATTATTTCTTGTTTAATTATTACTGAATTAATTTTGAAAAAAAAATCACACTTCAATAAATGTTCTATTAATTAATTTGAATTTTTGAATTTGCATTATTTCTTATTT
The DNA here is from genome assembly GCA_963556195.1 of Sepiola atlantica. Classification (NCBI taxonomy): domain Eukaryota; kingdom Metazoa; phylum Mollusca; class Cephalopoda; order Sepiida; family Sepiolidae; genus Sepiola; species Sepiola atlantica. Next base: position 15,161,154 of record OY744536.1, on the reverse strand, counting down.
AATTATTACTGAGTTAATTTTGAAAAAAAATCACACTTCAATAAATGTTCTATTAATTAATTTGAATTTTTGAATTTGCATTATTTCTTATTTAATTATTACTGAGTTAATTTTGAAAAAAAATCACACTTCAATAAATGTTCTATTAATTAATTTTAATTTTTGAATTTGCATTATTTCTTATTTAATTATTACTGAGTTAATTTTGAAAAAAAAATCGCACTTCAATAAATGTTATATTAATTAATTTGAATTTTTGAATTTGCATTATTTTTTATTCAATTATTCTAGAGTTAATTTTGATAAAACAAAGATCACACTTCAATAAATGTTCTATTAATTAATTTTAATTTTAATTTGCATTATTTATTATTTAATTATTCCCAAGTTAATTTTGAAAAAAAATCTTACTTCAATAAATGTTCTATTAATTAATTTGAATTTTTTAATTTGCATTATTTCCAATTTAATTATTCCCAAGTTAATTAAAAAAAAATCACGCTTCAATAAATGTTCTATTAATTAATTTTAATTTTTGAGTTTGCATTATTTCTTATTTAATTATTCTTGAGTTAATTTTGAAAATAAAATCACACTTCAATAAATGTTCTATTAATTAATTTTAATTTTTGAGTTTGCATTATTTCTTGTTTAATTATTTCCGAGTTAATTTTGAAAAAAAAAATCACACTTCAATAAATGTTCTATTAATTAATTTGAATTTTTGAATTTGCATTATTTCTTATTTAATTATTCCCGAGTTATTTTTTTTTTAAATCACACTTCAATAAATGTTCTATTAATAAATTTGAATTTTTGAATTTACATTATTTCTTAATTAATTATTCCCGAGTTAATTTTGAACAAAATAAAAAGAACACTTCAATAAATGTTCTATTAATAAATTTGAATTTTTGAATTTTTGAATTTGCATTATTTCTTATTTAATAATTCCCGAGTTAATTTTTTTTAAAAATCACACTTTAATAAATGTTCTATTTATAATTTTGAATTTTTGAATTTGCATTATTTCTTATTTAATAATTCCTGAGTTAATTTTGAAAAAAAAAATCACACTTTAATAAATGTTCTATTTATAATTTTGAATTTTTGAATTTGCATTATTTCTTATTTAATTATTCTCGAGTTAATTTTGAAAAAACAAAAATCACACTTCAATAAAATGTTCTGTTAATTAATTTGAATATTTGAATTTGCATTATTTCTTATTTCATTATTCTTGAGTTAATTTTGAAAAAACAAAAATCACACTTCAATAAAATGTTCTGTTAATTAATTTGAATATTTGAATTTGCATTGTTTCTTATTTAATTATTCCCGAGTTAATTTTAAAAAAAATCACACTTCAATAAATGTTCTATTAGTTAATTTGAATGTTTGAATTTGCATTATTTTTTATTTAATTATTCCCGAGTTAATTTTGAAAAAACAAAGATCACACTTCAATAAATGTTCTATTAATTAATTTGAATGTTTGAATTTGCGTTATTTCTTATTTAATTATTCCTGAGAAATTCTCGGTTTGTCTCTCTTGCCGTTGAGCCAACAAAATAGAGGATTGTCTGTCACTGACGCTAATGTAGCTCTTCTGAAATGAAAACAAATAAATTCGTTGTGTCCCTAAAATGCAGAAGTGCCATTTTTTTTTTTGCATATTTATTTCCTAATACAGCTCTTTTTGAGCAAACATAAACCAAGTTTAATGGAGGGGTAGTTTAACTTCAGTGATTAAAAAATAGTTCTATTTCATATTAAAAATAGCGCAACTTTAAATTAAAAGTAGTTAAACTTAAGATATTAAAAATCTTAACTGAAATTTTTAATAAAACGCAACTTCAAATTAAAAAATCTTGCTTACAGATTTAACAAAAAACTCGATTTTAGATAAAACAAAAAAAAACTTGATTTCAGATTTAAAAAACAGAAACTCGATTTTATATTTTTTAAATGCTCAATTGTATATTTAAAATAGCTCGATTTTGGATAAAAGGGGCTCGCTTTAAAATATTTAAAAGGTCAATTTAAAAATGTTAAAAGTTCGATTTAAAATTTAAAAAAAAATAGTTCGATTTAAAATTTAAAAAAAACTTGACTTTTGATTAAAATAAAGCTGGATTTTCTATTTCAAAATGGCTTGATCTTATATTTAAAAAAGATCGATTTCATATATAAAAGAGATCGATTTGATATTTAAAAAGCTCAATTTTATATTTTGAAAAAGCTCGATTTTATATTTAAAAATGATCAAGTTTATCTTTTAAAATGATCGATTTTATATTAAAAATCGATTTTATATATAAAAGATATCGATTTTATATATAAAAAGGATCGATTTTATATTTTAAAAGATCGATTTTATATTTTAAAAGCTCGATTTTATATTTAAAAAAGATCGATTTTATATTTTTAAATGATCGATTTTATATTTTAAAAAGATCGATTTTATATATGAAAGAATCGATTTTATATTTAAAAAAGCTCAATTTTGGATGAAAAAAATTCGATTTTACATTTTTTTAATCTAGATTTTAAATTAAAAAAAAACGCCCGATTATATATATATATATATATATATATATATATATATATATATATATATATATATATATATATATATATATATACAAAAAGCTCGATTTTAGATTTTAAAAAGGTTCGATTTTAGATTTGAAAGGCTCGATTTTAGATTTTAAAAAGATCTATTTTAGACTTTTTTTTAATTCGATTTTGGATTAAAAAGAACTGTTCGATTATAGATTTTAAAAGCTAGATTTTTTATTAAAAACACTAGATTATAGATTTAAAAAGCTAGGTTTTCGATTAAAAACACTAGATTATAGATTTAAAAGGCTAGATTTTCGATTAAAAACACTAGATTATAGATTTAAAAGGCTAGATTTTCGATTAAAAACACTAGATTATAGATTGTAAAAGCTCAACGTCTTCAAGCTAAAAATGTTGAATTTCAAATTGACAAAAGTTGAATAAAACAATTTCACTTTATTTGTGCGAAAAGATACAGTAATAGTTTACAAACGGACAAACGAACAAACGGACAATTAAAATTTAACCAGTTCACACATTGTTCTTTGTATGTCAAGGTCGGCGCACAATGTTATCTGTACATGATTGTACGATTGCATGCACAGTAGTAAAGTAATTGTAGACATCGCTTCATCGATTGCTTCTGCGAAGGCGTCATGCATAACTGGACTAGAAATCAAGTTTAGCTGGTTGGAGGAAGTTGGGGTTATCAGTTTTAGATTGGTAAGAGATGGGGTGAATTAAGAAGGTTTAAATCAGGAAGAAAGTCCGAATGACGAACTTACTTGGAAGAGTTAATACGTCTGGCCGAATCCTACTGAAATGTAAATTTTACACAAGAAAAGGGTCACCATTCTTCCTTGAAGTAAATAATGTCTCTACAACTAGATAGATCTTAATATTTATTCACGGGACCGCAGGAACAAAAGAGAGATGGTGCAATGGGCTGGCTAATGTCTGTTAGATAATGTAATATCCTGGAGTTCGGCATCTCGTCTGCCTTCGGCTAAAGCAGAACGATATCAGGATAAGTGTGCGTCTTGATGGCAAGAAGAAAAACTGGGAACTGACTTGATGTCGTATATTGTCTTTGGTGCCAAATATGTTGACGCGTATGAATTTCGTTACACATTGACGTGTCATACGCCTACACAGTCAATGATTACGCATCACCGTCTCAGTTAAAGCTAACGAATATCGATACGAAAATAGTTTGTTCATATTTTTTCATCCCAGGAACAATTATTTCAAACAGTCAGTCAATAACATCAAGTTTAGCTCTTCAAAATTATGCATATCACATGTTTTTAAAGCATTAAAACTCTTAGAATTTAAACAAACTTTATATACACTCTCCGTCAAAAATGCCTGGAAAAACACTATGCTTCGCTAGTGTTCGCACTAACATTCATCTATTATATAAAAGGCAGTTGTCTGTGTGTATGTGTGCATGTATGTGTGTGTATGTGTGTGTGTATGTCCAACTAAAAGTTAAAAACTATAAAACAAACTCCCACAAAGTTGGTATATTCTTGATCAGCGTTGCCTTGAATGAATAATATCTAAAATTTAGAAAAACTCATTTATTCTTTGGGGGGTTAACTGGGCCAGGTTTCGTCAGGGAGGGGTCGTTTTTTTCAGCCATTTCCAATGTTATCTATTATATAAAGGAGAGGTGAATGACTTACATTATTATTATTTTCAATAGAGAGGAATGGGCTGGGTGGAGGTGAAAAAGGTGTTGGGAGAGGGATGTGAAAAAAAACGGGCAAGAGAGAAAGAGAGAAAGATAGAGGGACAGATTGAGAAAGGTAGAGAGGTAGAAGTTTTAATTAAAAGATGTTACACGCACTTCTTAACCTGTTCTATTTTGTTTCCCTGCTAGACTATGAGAGTTCTTGGGTTAGATGTAGAACAGTTGAAATAACAGGGTTGACTGTTCTACATCTAACTCGAGAACTCTCACACTCGCAGGGGAAGGCAAAGTAAAAATAATTGGAGGAAGTGATAAGGATGGATTTGAGAAAAAGAGAGATAAATAAAGACCTGGTCAGAGATAGGTTAGTTTCTAAAAGCCGTCCAATGCATGCCAGCATGTAAAACGCGCGTCAAACCGATGATGATGATGATGATGATGATGATGATGATGATGATGATGATGATGATGATGATGATGATGATGATGATGATGATGATGATGATGGAGTATTCAATTAATTATATACATGGAATCGTTAAAAACAGTTTTTTTATGTTTCGTCATCATCATCATCATCATCATCATCATCATCATCATCATCATCATCATCATCATCATCATCATCATCATCATCATCATCATCCAGTCATGCTAATGTCACGGATCTTTTTGACTCTTGCTCTATCCTCCATCTCACCAAGTAGGTATTCATAGGTGTCTGTGTTCTCTTCTAGTTTCTTGACATAAGTTCTGTCGGTCTCCCCACTGAATTACATAATTACATCCCTGTTTTTGCGTCCACAAAAGAACATCACTGACGATTTCATACTTAGCCCCCCCCCCCCTCCTCCCCCACCTAAAAAAAACAGTGACCAGCAAATCTGGTTCTCTCTGATATCAAGGTTGGAATCTGAAGAAGGTTTTCATAAAGTTGCTCCTATGTAGGGTGCTGTTTTCCAGGAGATGTTGAGGGCAGCTCTTAGCATTCTTGTGTACGCATCGTCACATTTCTTTTCTAGACGTTTGGTAAAAGTCCAGGTGCTACTGTAGCAGTCTGAAATAGGACCTATTTCTTATGCGTCCACTGTGGGCAAGTTGGTCTTAAACTAACCAATCGGCTCACAGGGCGTATTGATTTCAGCTAGTCCCTTGTGGACTATTTGCACCCCTGTTGAACGGTGGAACGGATCGTCAGAGAGACCCTGCCCGTTAACCTAGAAGGAACTCTTCTTCACCTCTCTCCTGCCCCCTCATCTACTGGATTTCCGAGCACCGCTCCCCGGGCAGTAAAAGAACTTCGTTTCCTTCCACCGGACACCAGTCCTACCTTATTCTATGCTATACCTCAATGGTATAGGATACCCAATAAAGATTTGTTTAATGTTAAAAGAAGCGTTGAGTTTTTCCTCGTATGACTACCGTCTACCGTGCTTATACTTATAGTGAGCCGTAGCTATTATACTACTCACATTCACCATAAACTGGTGTAACAATGGTTTAAACAAAAGTTATGTTTCATCTTGGAATTAGATAACCCAAAAGTGTTGATATCCTGTAAAACAGACTAAACAGATTCGCAAGATTGACTACTTTCTGTTCAGTTTTGAACCTCTAAACAATATTATTAGTTTGTTTTTGTTGTGGGGGCATAGTGAGCTACCCCCCCCCTCCCCGCCCATCTCGATGAGATTTCTGGATCATCAACTATACACACTGTCATAATAATAAACAAAGCAGGAAGTCTAACACTCCTTTTAATATATGTACAGTAGGTACAAGCAGGATGTATTTTCCAGTGCTCTTTTCTTTTATTTCCCTTTGAGCCCACGCTCAAAGGGAAATAAAAGAAAAGAGCAAAATATATAACTTTACCATTTTTCTTTTCACTGATATTTTCTTTATTCATTTTTTTTCTTTCAAAGTATGTTTCTTATTCTTTAAATAAGAAACATACTTTGAAAGTAAAAATATGAATAAAGAAAATATCAGTGAAAAAAAAAAAATTGAAAAAAATGTTAAAAGAAAAAACATAATTTAAATGAAGAAACCATATTTTGAATGAAGAAACCATATTTTGAATGAAGAAAACATATTTTGAATGAAAAAAACATATTTTGAATGAAAAAACATATTTCGAATGAAGAAAACATATTTTGAATGAAGAAAACACAGTTTGAATGAAAAAAAAACATATTTTGAATGAAGAAAACATATTTTGAATGAAGAAAACACAGTTTGAATGAAAAAAAAACATATTTCGAATGAAGAAAACATATTTTGAATGAAGAAAACACAGTTTGAATGAAGAAACCATATTTTGAATGAAGAAAACATATTTTGAATGAAGAAACATATTTCGAATGAAGAACCCATATTTCGAGTGACAAAAACATAGTTTGAGTGAAGAAAATCTATTTCGAATGAAGAAACTATATTTTGAATGAAACCATATTTTGAATGAAGAATCTATATTTTGAATGAAGAAAACATATTTTGAATGAAAGAACCATATTTTGAATGAAGAAAATATATTTCGAAGAAGAAAACATATTTTGAATGAAAGAACCATATTTTGAATGAAGAAAACATATTTCGAATGAAGAAAACATATTTTGAATGAAAGAACCATATTTTGAATGAAGAAAACATATTTCGAATGAAAAAAACATATTTCGAATGAAGAAAACATATATCGAATGAAGAAAATATTTTGAATGAAAGAACCATATTTTGAATGAAGAAAACATATATCGAATGAAGAAAACATATTTTGAATGAAAGAACCATATTTTGAATGAAGAAAACATATATCGAATGAAGAAAACATATTTTTAATGAAAGAACCATATTTTGAATGAAGAAAACATATTTCGAATGAAGAAAACATATTTTGAATGAAAGAACCATATTTTGAATTTAGAAAACATATATCGAATGAAGAAAACATATTTTGAATGAAAGAACCATATTTTGAATGAGGAAAATATATTTTGATTGAAATTGATTAATGGAATGAACAAAGTTTGATTTCTTCTGAGGACAGTTTATGACAAGTATTTATTGACATTGGATTTGAAGGCAGCCATGTTTTAGTCAGCAGGGAAGCAGTCCTGTGATAACGTGTTCCACAGATGGGAAGTTCTTGGAAATTGTCAGTTGAATGATGAATAATATTATGAGAAAATTGAAAATGACGAATTAAATGGACAAAAATGTCATTACTTAGGAGGACGGTTTATGACAAGTATTTGTTGACATTCGATTTGGAGACAACCATCTTGTAGTCTGCAGGGGAAAACATTTTAAAAGAAGAATAAAAACATTGTCATAGAAAAACATTTTGAAAGAAGAATAAAATAAATTTTGAAACAAAAAACATTTTGAAAGAAGAATAAAAAAAAATGTTGAAACAAAAAACATTTTGAAAGAGGAATATAAAAAAATTTGAAACAAAAACATTTTGAAAGAAGAATAAAAAAAAATTTGAAAAAAAAAAGTTTGAAAGAAGAATAAAAAAAAATTTGAAACAAAAAACATTTTGAAAGAAGAATAAAACAAATTTTGAAACAAAAAACATTTTGAAAGAAGAATAAAAAAAATTTTGAAACAAAAAACATTTTGAAAGAAGAATAACAAAAATTTTGAAACAAAAAACATTTTGAAAGAAGAATAAAAAAAAATTTGAAACAAAAAACATTTTGAAAGAGGAATATAACAAAATTTGAAACAAAAAACAGTTTGAAAGAAGAATAAAACAAATTTTGAAACAAAAAACATTTTGAAAGAAGTAAAAACATTGTAAGAAAAACATATTTTGACAGAAGAAAATTATCTAAAGAAAAAACATTTTTAACAAAGAAAAAAACATTTTGAAAAGAAAAAAAATCTATACTAACATGAGAGACACGTGTTTGTATAGCTGCTAAATACTTTAGGCTATTAGACCCATGAACGTGAAATTTGGTTTGTAAGGATCCCCTACCTATGCAGAAAAGGGGAAAAATACCTGACAGTATGATATAAATAATTATTGGAAAAACAGCCTTGCATACGCACAATTATTTTCTCCCTTTTTTTCATCAACTTTTGCCTTTCTTTTTCTTGAGCTTCCTCTTATTTTGACCATATTCATATTGTTTTGTCCAAGTGATACAATTATCTCCCTTGGAAATAATTTGCTTTGCCGATAGAGGGCCTGCTGATCACGTAATTGTCCAACTTAGGGAATCACAGGATTGTTACTTGAAAACGAATCTCTCTCTCTCTCTCTCTCTCTCTCTCTCTCTCTCTCTCTCTCTCTCTCTGCATGAGCTCTTAAATTTAGTCTAGAAAACGATAATGAGATAGAGATAGAAACAGAGAGAGAGAGAGAAAGAGGGAGAGAGAGAGAGTAGATATAAGTAAGCGATAAGTAAGTGAGCATAAGTACAGTAGAACAGCAGTGAATAATTCAGTGTAGACAGCAATAATGAGAGAAAGAGAAAGAGTGTGTGTGTGTGAAAGAGAGAGAGAGAGAGAGAGAAAGAGAAAGAGAGGGAGGGGGTACATATAGATAAGCGACAAGCTTAAGTACTGTAACTTATACAGTGCTGTATAATTCAGTGTATAAAGCAATGAGGAGAGTAGAAAGTGGACCTTGAGTTTACTTTCAGTGATGAAACGCATAATATATTTTCATAACTTACCTCCTAGCTCTACTAACATATTGAGCACTGTTGAAGTAAATACTGAAAATCGATACATAACACTGGTCTGCGTTTCAAACCTTTTTTAAAAAAGGTCAAGGGTTTTCCAAGTGATTTAGGACCCTTTTTGCATGCTGAATTAAAAAATACACTTTATTTTACTGGGTCAGGTTTGGTTTCTAAGAAATAGTTTATTTTTCAGCATATGTTTCTAAAATATGGCAATCCAAGCATTTATGGGCTTTACTGTTGCAAAACCAGGCCGTGGGTAACCTTTAATAATTATTTTTGTTTCTCTTTTCAAGGTGTAGAAATATTGGATTGGAAGAGTAAAAATCATCTTAACAGGTTCTGTTACATCTGCAAACATGTGGTTCTTCCAGACCGTCAAGCAAAAATCATAGATTTTATGAAGAATGCATACTAGCAGACCAGGATATCTGCTGCAAAACATGTGTAGAGAACTTACTGGATTGGAGGAACAAGAAAAGGAAGAGTGTGCCATCTGGTGTCCCAATGGTGTGGGGGGAAGGGAAAGATCATGTTACTGACTGCTACGTTTGCATGACAAATCTAAAAGGTATCAATCGTAAGAACAAGCACCATGTTCAATACCCTGGTGTTCCTTCTGCTATAAAGCCAATCCCCGATGGGCCCGATCTTCCTGTTCCTGAGCCAAATGTCACTATGGAATCTAGTGACATGACTGATACAACTAAATGTGATGAATACAGGTATGAAGCGGACAACCAACCGGTGCCTTTGGCCCGAAGCCAAACTCAATGATCTGACACGAGATCTGAACCTTTCAAAACAGTCTACCCAGCTACTGGGTTCTCGTCTTCAAGAGAAATGTATACTGGTGGCAGGAAAAACATGTTATTGATATCGGGACCGCGAGAGAGAATTTAGAAAATTCTTCATGTTTGATGAAGCATCTTCACTGGTCTACTGTAGAAATATTGCTGACCTGATTGAATTGCTTGGTCTAAAGTATGATGCTATGGAATGGATACTTTTCATTGACTCATCTGACAGAAGTCTCAAAGCAGGTCTTCTGAATATAGGAAACAAGTTTTTATTCATGCCTGTTGCGCGATTAGTGTGAAATGAAAGACTTCCACAAAAGCATGAAGCGTCTGTTGTTTGCTCTGAACTACCAGAAACATAACTGGTTGATCTGTGGGGATCTTAAAGTTGTTGAACTCATCCTAGGACTTCAAGGTGGTTACACAAAGTATTCATGCTTTCTGTTCTTATGGGATGGCCGTGTTGATGACCAGCATTATGTCAGACAAGAGTGTTCATCAAAACAAGGATTAAAATCTGGATCACACAACGTTTTTTGCCATCTTCTGGTTGAACCGAGCAAGATATTGCTTCCAACCCTCTGCATCAAACTTTGTAAAGACACTGGACAGGGAAGGCGGAGGATTTACTTTCCTCCATCAGGAATTTCAACGAAAAAGCATGAAGAAAATTAAGGCAGGTACATTTGATGGCCCGCAAATAAAATGGACTCACCAAGGATACTAGTTTTGATGATGCATTCAATCCTGCTGGACTCTCTGTCTGGTTGTCCCTTAAGTCAGTCATTGCAAACTTCCCTGGAAACCACAGAAGTTCCCAGTATCAGAAGATGGTTGATGAGTTAATGGAAAATTTTCAGCCAACTTAGTGCGCGCATTTCAGTGAAAATGCACCTCCTCCGGTCTCATCTGGACTATTTTCCAGTAAATTGTGGAGACTACAGGGAAGAACAGGGTGATCGCTTTCACCAAGATATCAGTGTCATGAATGGAACGCTATCAAGACCGATGGGAGGTCAACTTTTTGTTCGACTACTGCTGGTAGCCAAAGAGGGATGCGCAGTCTGCTTAACACAAACGGAAGTCCCTGAAGAAACCATTAATTTATGATTAGCTTCCTTAGTTCATCATACTCTTCTTGTTAACTATTCAAAATATTTTGTAAGCCTTCTGTGAATAAATCGGTCTAACATTTTCAATATAGCGTTTTATTCACCTACAAATACATCGGAATTTAGACTATTTTTAATGTGCTAATATTTCATTAACCGTATCCGATTGAGTTAAATGAGCATGATTTTTGGATTCAGTGCAAGAAACTGGCATAAAATCATGCAATATATGTTAGACTTTGAAAACGTTGCAGACCAGTGTACTATATTCTTCTTATTATTATAACATTTTATGTGGATACATGAAATTAAAAATATAATTTAATATTATTAAAAGCTCCTTTAAGTAAAATTAAAAGGAAGAGCACTGTTGGAGAGATTAAAAATAGACATTCACCTGAAGCCCCAGTGCAATACTCCGACTCTGTCGTCGAGTTCTATCGAATGTCTTAATGTTTACGCTCGCCGCTTTCACTGTTAAATATAACATGATTTCTCCGTTATCACGTGACAATCTCCCGTGGCCTAAGGGATTGAGCAAACGCTTACAGATTCAAGATGTCTCTGTGAATCGGGTTCGTGCCCTGTGACCGTCTGAGATTGTTATTTCCCCGTGCTGATAAGAGCCGTAAGCTCGAAACGACACTGTACGTAGATAAAATATTGAAAATATAATTTAATATTATATATATATACGGTTAATGCAACAAAAGATATAAGAGGCAACTAATATCTTTAATTAGTGAACATCCGGATAAAAATAAAGCTCAATATACTGGATAGAGCATTAATAGCAATAGATGAAGTGAAAGAATAAAATAAGGTGCAAATCAAATTTTATTACAGTTCAATGTTCAGACAAAGTACTTAAA